>OY293419.1:21342567-21690998 GCA_958502065.1 Chrysolina americana | reverse complement strand
CCCTATCTCTCTATCTCTATCTCTCTCTATCTCTCACTCTCACTCTCACTCTCACTCTCACTCTCACTCTCACTCTCACTCTCACTCTCACTCTCACTCTCACTCTCACTCTCACTCTCACTCTCACTCTCACTCTCACTCTCACTCTCACTCTCACTCTCACTCTCACTCTCACTCTCACTCTCACGCTCACTCTCACTCTCACTCTCTCTCTCACACATTTATCTCGCTCAGGCGCATTCGACCAGTCTCCCCATATGTGTTATGCAAGAATCCGTCCTGCCCCGGCCTCTAACCGGCGTAAATAACACGGGCTTCGTCGGGTGGATGAGGATTGTCTTGCTCGAAGCAATATCCTCACCCGTAATTCAATATTGGACATTCACAACATACCGGGTGGCTACGGAAGTATTGCCTACGGAATATCTCAGTTATTGTATGAAGTAAGTTTGTGAAATTTGGAGCGTCGATATAATGACATAAGAGCTAGAATTTGAGCATATTGACATGTCGAAGTTAACTTCGGGTCTGACTGGAAGTAACATCAACTTTCTTATTTTAAATGGAAACCCTATTTTTTTTCTTTTCGCTTTATTCAGCATTCAATTCCCTTTCTAATGACATATCACAAGTTCGTATCCAACCAGAAACTAGATCAGAAAAAAATTATTATTGAAATTCACCGAGTAGGCCGTGGAAGCAAAATGAAAGCCGAAAATTGAAAAGTTGGCTATGGAAACCATACGTCACTTTAAATAAATAAATAAATAAAAATATATTTTGTACAATTTCGAATTCACATTCCATTGATTTCTACATCACATAACAGTATACATATCTCCTTCTTTCTTCGCCCGCACGGGCTTCGATGTCGGGGGATATGGATCCGGACGCACAGAGAGCTGACTCCCCCTTCACCCCATTGCTGGGGAGGAGGGCGAGCGCTTGTGCCAAGTGGTGCCTAGGACCCCGATCAAGGGGCGCTGACTACCGCCTCCGCTGGTGTTGGCGGTTGGTCGCGGTGTAGAGCTCAGATGGGTCGTAGATGACATAATAAACACGCCTCCTGCCAAGCTTATGCGTGTCGTTCATTGCATTCCATTGATACGTCACTTGATAACAGTTGCTACTACTGTGATATTTTATTTTCATTCGTCGGCGTTATAAAAAGCCGCCAAAAAAAATATTGGAAAAATTGGGAAAAAAACAATACTCTGTAGGTCCATATCTTAAATAGGAACATACAACTTTTTCTTGCCTGTACTATTCAGCATAACCATTCCTTTCTAATGATATAATAGAAAGTAATTTTTTGAAATGTAATACCAAAAAATCCAATTATTATTATTCAAATAACAAAAAAACAGATTTATCGAAAAAAAAAAAAATCAAATTGATAGGATTAAAGATAAAATAAATTCAAAACAAATGTTCGAAATGCATTCCCTCAGCGTCAATACATTTATTGACTCTGGTGATATTTTCATGTAAAACGTTTCTCAACATTTGGGGCGTGATATCTTGGAAAGCTCTACGAATTTTTACTTCTAGCTCATGTAGAGTTATAGGCTCTGTGGAATACACCCTATTTTTAAGATGCCCCCATAGAAAAAAGTCGCACGGAGTAAGATCAGGTGACCTTGGTGGCCACCTGACTGGACCATGGGTTGTTATTATAAGTCTCTCTTGAAAGCGATTTTGAAGATAATTTCTCGCTATTCTTGAATTATGCGGAGGGGCGCCATCTTGCTGGAAGTACATTCTCTCAGTTATTTCCGCTGGTAGGTTGTTAATGAATTCCGAAAATTTAAGTATCTCTCTCCGGTTAGTTGGCCTTGAAAAAGAATGGGGCCAACAATATGAGTTCCAACTATTCCTGCCCAAACATTCACACCAAATCTCTCCTGGAAGCCACCTTGTCGAAACCGGTGCTCGTTTTCTATCGCCCAGTACCTGAAACAAAAGACCGTTCACACTTTTAGCACTTTACACTTCGACTATCGACAATAATCCAAATAAAGTACAGTACCTACATTGTATTATTCCTGTTAAATAATCCATTGTTGACTCGTCCGTAAACAAGATATAATAGTTAAATAGGTGATTCTCAGCATTTTGTCGAAGAAACCAATTACAATATTCCAGGCGCCTTTCACCGTCATTTTCATACAAATGTTGATGCAACTGATACTTGAAGGATTTAAATCGATGTTTTTTCAAAATTTTCCTAGCAGAGTCCTCACTTATAGCTAATTCGGCGCCAATCTGTCTTGAGGAAATTGTGCTATCATATTGTACTAAAGCTAATACATTAATTTCCTCATTAATAACAAATGCTTCTTGGTCTTTGTGAACATCAGGCTCAGTTCTTAATTCTTCTTCAAGCCACTGGAAATACCTTCTTGACGGTTGCTGCCTCCCTGGATATCGCTCTAAATACAATCGTTCAGCGGTATAAGAATTTTTTAAACATTCACCATAAATGAGAGAAGCATGTCAATTTGTTCGGTTCATGAATAACGGGGCATTTTTTGAATATTCCACTAACTGATTTCGATTTCCAAACCCTTTTAAAATGGCAAAATCAAAAACACTACTTCGAACGTCAAAATAATATGGATAGCAGCGTTCGTCAGAGCTCTTGTTTCTTTTTTGTTTCATTCCAAAATACATCTTAATCAGCCTACTTGTTAATATTTTGGTTCGAATGATTATTGCAATGGAATGATTGCAATTCTGAATAGCACAAACATCGTCCATAGGTAGATATTAGAATATGTATGGACGATGGCACAGACCAAGTACGTTTATGTTCCTATTTAACCTAGAACCTACAGGATATAATTCATCATTCCACATTATTTTTAATGTTATTTTTGCGTATGGCGATAATAGAGCAAGAGCAACTGTTATCAAGTGACGTATGGTTTCCATAGCCAACTTTTCAATTGTTGGCTTTCATTTTGCTTCCACGGCCTACTCGGTGAATTTCAAAAATATTTTTTTTCTGATCTAGTTTCTGGTTAGATACCAACTTGTGATATGTCATTAGAAAGGGAATTGAATGCTGAATAAAGTGAAAAGAAAAAAAAATAAGGTTTCCATTTAAAATAAGAAAGTTGATGTTACTTCCGGTCAGACCGGAAGTTAACTTCGACATGTCAATATGCTCAAATTCTAGCTCTTATGTCATTATATCGACGCTCCAAATTTCACAAACCTACTTCATACAATAACTGAGATATTCCGTAGGCAATACTTCCGTAGCCACACGGTATAATCTCATTCACACAAGTGTTCTGGTTAGGCTTTGTTACTAACTCCATACGCTCATTATGCTCATAATCATCTCATGAGGACTTTCCTACGGTTGGCGCGGTCGCCTGCATTGCTGCTTGGGGGAGCCACGGCTGGGCCCGTTCAGGCACTAAGCCCTTAGTGGTGCCACATTTCGCCGTGACCCCAGGTCACCACACTGTCTAGCACTCTTGGCCCGAGAACCCTTATGTCTGCCAGGGAAGGAAGGCGATGCTTAGGAAGAAATTAGTTGAAACGGGTCTCCTCTAGGAGAACGGCTGTTGGCCCAGGACCCCGAAGGGTCTCTGGTTACCGGGGAAGCTTCGTGGAAGCCGCCGCCCGGGGTTAGCTTAAGCCCGCCCCGTGCCCGCCGCCGTGACTAAAAGTCGTACGACTCGCATGCCATGTGCAGGTGATAATATATAAAATATCCGCCCGATAGCCTCAATAGGGAGACTACCGGACTGAAGTCAATATAATAAAATTGTCAAAGGTTAAAATTAATAAATACTGTATACAAGATAAAATTAGGTATCAAGTGATACCTAAACGTTAAAATCAGACCTGCTCCAATAGGGGAGCAGGCCACTGGGCGCACATGGCAGCTAGGTGGCCAAGAGCTTTTCCCCCATAGGAGACGGATTTAATGGGGGTTGCCAATCGCGTTGGCGGAGAGGGGCATTGTAGTCCATGAAATCGTGGTAGATTTCGATTGAACTACGGAGAGCTATAAGAGACATGGTCTTAAGCGTCCCCTTCTTTTGTATGCCAAGCTTCGCAAGACACTTGGCACTCTCCATGGGCATTGCCCCTCTCGTTCCTACCACTATTGGTAGGACTTCGGCTACGGTAACACCATACCGTTGCCGGAGTTGAGGTAGTAGTTGGCTATATTTTTCAATTTTGCTTTGCTGTCCCCGAGCAAGACCATCCCCATCTTCGTGGCGGACTGTTACATCGACCACGAAGACCCTTCCCTGGCGTTGTATCACCAGGTCAGGTTTAAGACTGGGAGCTGCCAGTTGCGGCTCCACCGCTACTACTACCTCTGAGCCCTGCTTTGTTGATTCTTGCACAATGAGGTCGCAAATCTCATTGTGTCGCCTGATCCTTGACGGCTTAGTGTACCGATACATACCGAGAATATGGCCCAGAGTCTCCATCTGGGTACCACATTGTCGGCAGTTTAGATCAGGCTGTGGCACAGCTCTGTTCATGGCTACCCTATTAGCGCATGAATTGGTCCTCATTCTGAGGGCAGTTATCATCCTGCATGGCTTTAGGAGATTGCTCTCGTACAGCCATGCATTCGATATTCGGCTGTCCGTGAAGGCCGCGACGGACTTGCCTTGAGAGACCTGGTTGCGCCACCTTGCAAGCTCTATCTTTTTCTGTTTGGCATTGTAATTTCGTATTGCTGCCGGGTCTACCGGCCAATTTATGCGGGCCGCTCGGGCCAGAGTTTTAAGACGGCTCTCCATTCTGGTCCCGGCGGCCAGAGCTCGCATTGCCGGGTCAGGGTTGTCCACGAACTTAAGACGCGCTCGTAGGGTTGCTGAGGTTAGGAGCCATTCTAACCTCGGGATTCCTAGTCCCCCGTCTTTCTTGCCGCAATATAGGAGCAGCATGTTTATTCGTAGTCCCGTCAAACATGAAACGTGGGAGAGTCATTCTTCAATGAACCAGATATAGTTTCTAAAGAAAAAAGATCTGCCTTATTGGAGAATCGAACCCACGACCCACAGTTCGTGAATCGAGCGCTTGGCCACTGCGCTAACTCGGTCGCCAGCCTTAACTTGTCAAATTACATTACTATGGAATTCACGGAACAGTTTTGAAATGGTTTGAAAATTATCTCAGAGGTCGTTCACAAGTAACCAAAGTGATTGGTATTACCCCTAATTAAAAAAAAACATATCTACAGGTGTTTCACAAGGTAATATCCTAGGTCAATTATTATTCATACTTTATCTGAATTATATTAATTAAATAATGATTAAGGCTTTCACGACCCTCGCTCAATGTTCTGTATGACTTTTGGGTTTTCGGTCGTGTATCCATTTTTCTTGGATTTTGACATTTCGCCTACGCATGCGGTAGGCTTCTTCAGAAAATTATAAGTATAAGTATTCTACTATCACATTTACAGACCCACGAGAAAATCCAGGAATATCTGAATTCTCTCTGTAAATGGTTTCAATGTTCTCTTTCTGTAGTCAGAATAGGCCGACTACTCCAGAAAGAGAACATTAAAACCATTTACAGACCCACGAGAAAAATCCAGGAATATCTGAGATATCTGCAAAAGACAAACGGGACCCACTCTCCACTCCAGGATTTTATCGCATTTCTTGCACTTGTGTAAGTGTGAGTGTATATCGGAACCACAAAGCGGTCCATTCCCAGTAAACATAAAAATATAACTTAAACATAACTGTTATATCACATTGTGACTTGGTGATGTTATTCAGAGATATGCTTGATGTTACAGATACGTTGCGTCCATATGCCTTTGTGCCTCTTTTAAATATTACAATGTAATGTTAATTATTTAACATTACATAAATGTATCATATTTTGCGTAACTTTAATGTGACTTTATTACATACATATAATGTTACTCAAAACATCTATGCAACATTTGTAAAATGTAACATTGTAACATATACTATACTTACTATATTTATAGGTATATTTCTGGAATTTCAGTAGTCACTTTTCAGTAGATGAATAACAACAATAGCAATTAACAAAGTTATTCATCTACCAAAGAGTGGCGATTGAAATTCCAGAAATACAACTTTAAGTGTAGAAAAATAAGTGTTGGTAAACAATGAGTATAAATCCACCCTGTATACTAAGAAATAAAATATGTATATAAGGGGGTAATGATGTAAAACATACCAATCAAAAAACTTTATTGTCAATGATTAAAATCTCATGGATAAAGCGTTATAAAACAAGACAGTTACATCATTAACAATTAAATTAAAATTAGCACTATGAACAGAACAAAGTACCTAATAATATAACTTACCACCTGAATCACCAAAGTTAAGTGTTATTAGAAGAATAATATGGAATGAAAACCTATTTCTTTTGAATAATAAAAACAGATATCACTGAATCAATAATTATATGGTTGTTGTCTCGGTCACTTCTCCTTTCTTTTTAGTTTCTGCTCTGCTAATGTCATCCAATCCATCACTATAAGTCAAACTCGTTATCTGTGATTGAACTGCAAATATCTTTTACATATTCTGGAAATATAGTCATTACAGTTACTGAAAACTCATATTAATCTTTATGATATAAGAAAACAACCATCCAATAATTATTAATAATTCTATGTTGCCCATAGAGGTAAATGAAAAATAATTACTTACGTTTCAGTATGTCCATAATTATCAATTCAAAACTTTTGGATTTTTTCTTTGCCCAGTCCAGAAGGGCTCATCTTCGATTAGTTCGGAAACAACAACTGCTATTTAAGTTTTTGTAATCTGATCATTCAATAAGTACCACTTTGTACATCAAAACATCAAAAGAAAGAGAAAATGCAGTTAGTTTATTGATAATTTGTATTAAACAATTCAAGTGGTTTCTCTGCAATCTCAAGAAACGTTAATATTATCATAGATTAATGAAATTACGAAAGATCAGAACACTCTGTATAAAATATATAATTTTGAGTTCACTTACAAATTATGCAGCTCCAATATTGTTGTTTTAGCAAGCTAAATTCATTGGTTTCAGTTCCAAAAATTCCTTGATCAATCGGTTCAAAATAATTTGACACAGCTCCAGATGTCAGCAACCATTTCCATACTGTCCAATATCTGATTAGCAGGAACCACAACTGATAGCTTTTTTACTATTCATAGCATCATACGGTAGATACCCTCTAATCAATAGTAGATATCACTACATTCACTACATAACCTAAATGATAAAATAACAATTAGTGGATGGAGTAGTGGAAAATCATTATCTTATGAAAATTATGAGTTTTGCAATCCTATTGATTCCAATCACTTTTGAGTAGTTTGAATTATATTTTAATTCTATGAACTCTCAAAACTCCTATCATGACCGCCATGATTATTGGGATAAAATGAACGATGGCGTCAGTGATATATTTATTTTATATTTACTGGGTAATATTGTTTGAATGTGGATATAATTTTTTTAAGTTACGTAGATTTTGAGTTTTTGTCGACATTTATGATATATGTTATTAATACGAGAATCTCCGAGCATAAAGCTAATTGTCGATTGGGACAGACTAATAAATCCTCCGTCACTGAATACACACAAAAACTGACCACCGCATAAAATTTTAAGAAACACGAGTCTTGGGAAACTACTTCCTTTTACCATGCACATCCTCAGGGAGGCAATCGAGATCAGAAAGCATAAAAACAACTTTAACAAAATTGAAGACTCCATAAAATTGAACAATACCTGGATCCCAACCTTAGAAAGAACGAGATGTTTACCTGGACCTTCAAACTCAATTACGCAAACAAACGTACGGGAACAATAATCAACATATACTTACGGTACCTGGAAACGTACCTGTGGACAAAATTACTTCTTATGATAGTGAGAAATCGGGTATATATAATCTGAGACCAAGAGTGCCACTTCAGTGATAGTAGAATACTTATACACTCGTAATTTTCTGAAGAAGCCTACCGCACGTGTAGGCGAAACGTCAAAAGCCAAGAAAAATGGATACACGACCGAAACACTCAAAAGCCATACAGAACATATATTAATCATGTTGAAGATTGTAAATTTATAAACTTATTCGCTCTTATAGCATTCAACAGTGTAAACCTAGAGACAGCTATCTATAAAATGAACAAAATTTTAAAGAATATCTTTGAATTTTTTATGTCAATTAGCTCAGTTTAAATACCCATAAAACGAAATTTATGATAATCTCCTCGGAGCACAAACTTTGTCAGGCGTTGAGCTGAAATGATTCGGCAGTCGTATGTGGCTGTTGAAATATTTTCTGTTCGACGTTTGCCGACACCCTATTGTAAAGGGAATATTAATCGAAAGGCTCGATTATTTATATTCAATTTACATTTTGTGAATGTATTGCCTTTCGTTAAGTACACACAGCTCCCCATGAAAAATATTTGATTATTTTTCATGATGAAATGATGTTTCTTTGGCTTTATACGAACAGGGCCGGCCACAGGAGTGAGGCGGTCGCCTCAGGCGGCAGTTTTTCAGGGGCGGCATTTTCAATCCCAATGCAACAAAGAATAGAATAGTAAAAAAACACCAATATGTTTGAATCGGGACACGCGAAATGTTTTTCTGTTTATCAGACAGCAGGATTGAGCAGATGTCTCTCGTAATTTGGGTTGTTACTAAAAATGATCAATCAGAATATTGCCCTGAAAAATATTTCATCAAATTTCTACTAATTCAATCTTCCACTTGAGCCAATCTGACTGATGTGATATTAGAAGAGTTGAATGCACTAGATATCAAATTAAAAAACATACGTGGACAAGGTTGCGACAACGGGGCGAATATGAACGGAGTTCATTCAGGTGTGCAAAAGAGAATTCTGAACGAAAATCCTAAAGCAATTTTTGTACTTTGTTCATGCCGCTCTCTGAATCTCGTGATGGTTATAATGACGCAGCAGAAAAATTCGGAGAAATTAATAACTTATTTTCGTTGGGGCAGGAATTATTTGTTTGAATTATTTTGTAGTGAAAAATTTTTTAAATCACTGTATTCAAAAAGCGTTAGCGTTAGTTAGCACTACACTCGATGGGAGAGTATGATAGTTGCTGTTACACCTTCAAGATATGAGCTTGGTGACATTCCATGCATTAGTAGAGATATCGTTGGATAATATTGTAACGATTTCGAGACCGGCCCTGATCACCTCATTAAGCATTCACCTCATTAAGTATGCACCCCAAGTAAACGTTCCTCCGCTCGCAAACGCATGAGTCACGCCTAGAAAAAACGAGAATTTGCTGATGAACGAAACCGAAGTTTCGAGAGACACCTAAGAATAAGTAAACGTTTAGTCTCGATAGATCAAGAACTGTAAATGGAATCTGCTTGCGGGTATGTAAGGCGCTCGGCGGGAGATGGCAGATAGATAGTCACAGAGAATCGTAGATACAGTTCAAGAGTCCGCATATAGAGAGCGATAGTGGAAATAAATAGTGCCTGTGATATAAATTATGGTTTAAGACGAAAGTATAAAATAAATTAACAAAATTATTTCAGTGCATTTTTACTACATTTGGTGTCATAAGTCGGATGTTTGAAATAAATATATAAGTGTTAAAGTGTTCGCCGCGTTGAAAAAGTGATAGACATTTATCGCGCCTAATAGACTATAGTGACCCGTTGAACATTTTTAGTGGTAGCGAAGTGGACAATTTTGCGCGTCGCGGGAAAATAAACTGAAAACTTATTGTGTGAAATAAATAATAGACTGATATCTCGGTTAAAGACAATAAGAGACAAAATGTTTCCGAGGAGAGTTCACCTGGTTGACCTAAAAGTAAGTGAATTGAAGCAAGAATTAGAGAAGCGTGAGTTAGAATAAACAACTAGAAAGAAGGCCGTTCCCCAGAAAAGACTTTCAGAAGGACTAATTGAGAAGGAGAAGACCCTGAAACATTTTTATTCGAAGTTTCTGGAATCGACTTGAGTTTAATTATGAATAAACTCGAAGAAACTACTAAGTCTCTGAAAGAAGAACTTCAAAAAAATTCGGTGAGTCTGGAGAATACATTTCTTCAAAACTCAAACAGTCCAAAATTCTGAAAATTAAAATCTTAAAACTTCCGTTGTGTTTCAGCCTTTAAAGCCATAGACACAATGGAAGTTTTATGTAATAAGTTTTGGGAGTTTGGATATCAGTTTTACAAATAAAACAAGATGCAAAACAGAATTGAAAAATGAAGCTTGAATTTTATCAAGATTGTTTATGAGGCGTGATCAGAATAATAATGGCAATGATAGTTTCGCGTTAAAAAATATCCAAAATTCTGAAAATTAAAACTAAAAACATAAAACTTCCGTTGTGTGTCAGCCTTAAGGCGCGAAACTACGATTGCCATTATTATTCTGATCACGCCACATAACCAATCTTGTAGGTAAAATTCAATCTTTATTTTCCAATACTGTTTTACATCTTGATTTATTTGTGAAATTGACACACAAAATCCCAAAACTTAAAACTTATTTCATAAAATTTCCATTGTGTCTACGGCTTAAACCGAACTAAATTATGATCATGAAACCATATTCATAGACGACACCAACATGCAAGACAAAAGCGCTCTGTAAATGGTCTTTGTAATTGCGGGGAGTTTAAATGACAAGGCAGCTGCAAAATGAGTTGAAAATGCATAAATTATTAGCCAATTTAACCTGGAGTGGGATGCCGTGTACCATAGAATTCTATAGTCGATCAAATAAGTGAGATGTCATTATCGTTAATCCATGGGAGAGAAAGAGACATAAGTGTCGACTATAGAATTCTATGGTACACGGAATCCCACCCCAGGACAATCGAATGTTTCAGAAGCCAGTGGGAGCTCCGAGTAACTGTGGGTAGCTTCTAAAGTGATCTGACAGACTACGAAAAAACATGTAATTATCTCCCATTTATAAAGTCAGGTGAAGTTCAGTTTAGGGGTTACAAGCTCCACTAGGTGCTCCTTCCTGTGACGACAGGAAAGCGGCTATTATTATACTCATTAAATCATATAATTTCCACCTTTTAGTTGTACCAGACTTTTATCACATATCCAGATTCAATAAAATTCACATCAATAGTGACTAATATTATGGAAATTTCAACGAACACAATCATTACCATGTACCTTTAACTAGGTAGTTCTCAAACTCAACACCAGAGGGAGAACCCCTTGTGTTCCTGAGTTGAATTTCCATTAGTACTCACTCAACTAGCTCGGTGATCCCGTGACAATCAGCATTTGATCGCTCCCTAACGAATGCATAATAGCCGCTTTCCAATTACATGCGTGCCCATGCATGGCCTTTGAAGCTCGGGCTGTTTAAACGCCTTTTACTCACGTTTCTATCACAAGAACATATTTTATTTGATTCTGTTATCATTTTGTCAATGCTGGAGTAATGAGTAATGAGAAGAAGATACAGTGAAAATTACTTTGGGATTATTTGAAAAACTCAAATAGACTTCAGGATTGGCATAATTATTACATACAGATCCAAATGAAATATGTTATTGTAATAGAAACGTGAGTAAAAGTTATTTAAACCGTACGTGCTTCAAAAACCCTGCATGGGCACGAATGTATCTGAATCGGCCTTTAACCACTTTATAATTGCTCCATGGAGTAGATTCGAATAACACCGGAGAGCTTCTGAAGTAATTTGTCAGACCACGATAAGTCATGTTCCAATTAAATGATATTTATAAAGTCAGGTGAAGTTCAGTTCAGGAGTAAGAAGCTCTACTGGGTGCTAGTCCCTGTGGCAAATGGGAAGCGGCTAAAGGTCACGAGTTACGTCTCACTTATGTATATTTGAGAGACTAGATTTGATTTAGATTATGAATAACTAACGCCTGCTGACTCCTGTTTAAATAAGTGACGAACAGATAAAACTGCAATATTCCAGTAAAATAAAGTGGCCTTGAATACTGCCTGGCGTTATTGCAATAGAGAGATATTGCAATAACGGCAGCCAGTATTGAAGGCAACTTTATTTTAATGACTGGCACTATTCTGTGAATAAAAACAGATATATTGCAGTTTTGTCTGTTCGCCCCTTCTTCACACAGGTGTTTGTTATTCATAACCTATGAATTAAATATAGTTTCTCAGATTTTTCTTTCTACATAATTTAATTTAATCTCAGATTTTGGAGTTCACTAAAGCTATATAGGAAATTTTCGGAACAAGGATTTATGTAAGCATGTTTCAGATAACAAATAGAAGAATAAATATTTGAAATCTGGAGGTTTCAGTGTTCAGATAGATAAAGTTATATCTCTATAATATTATGTTTTACCAAACAGAAGAAAAAGCAATGTTATTAGTGGAGGTTTTAGAAGAATAAGCTTGAAAAATTAGTAAATATATTCATCCTAGATTGTGCAGTTCTGAAGTCGTGAAAATTTGTGCACTATATATAGTGACTATAGTTCCTAATCAGTGCAGGCATTGAAAACGAGACAGCGGCTCTGTAGAGGTGGTGGTCACAGGTCCGAGGGATGGAATGTATTTCGGGTGCATTTCATCGCGAACGATGTCCCCCTCGAAAATGTTGTTGACGTGTCCGAGCGTTTTTATATATCTCGGTTCTGCCGACCTACAGAGCCGCTGTTTCGTTTTTAATGGCCCACTCTGTATACTTATGTCACAGTATTTATGAATCTTATTATATAGTTGTTACACATTACATATAGATGAGGGATTGAAGCAAAACTGTTAACAATTTTACTAGGATCACTGAAGACTATGTCAGCGAGAAGTATGGATGCATTTCAGTATTGTCATGAGCCATGGAGGCGAGCGGGTTAAGCAATCGCTTCTCAATCCAATCATCGATATGTGTATGGGTTCGAACCTCAGCAGGGTCACTGATGGTCTTGTGCATGGCATCACACATTCAAGAAAGTGAGGGATAGTTCTTCCCTACGTCGCACACATATCTCGAAGACTTCTGAGTATTGCTTGCTTATTGTTGGACGCAGTGGTCATGATGGTAGAGCGCTAGTCTATCAGTCAGAGGGACGTGGGTTCGAATCCCAGCATGGTCACTGGTCTCGTGCTAGGAATCGCACGTTAAAAGGTAAGACCTCGTTAATCCTTAGCTCGCACAAGTTTCGACTTCTGAGGGCTGTCGCTCGTAGGGGGGTGACAGCTGGTTAACGGAAAAAACAATTTTGAAACAATTTTTTGCTTGTGAGAGTGCAGCTGGTTGACGGAAATAACAATTTTAACAAGAACTACCTCCATTTGGAGATTATCTAGAATATCTTCTGAATTAAGAATATTTTCACAATATATATGTTTCTAGAGTTTTCACAATCTTTTTGGCAACAACAGTGAAACACATCATATTGTCTGACTGAAGATTAACACTGATCAACAGCATCTTTGAAAAGTATTGAAATCATTAAATAGTTACAATTAGAATATCTGTTACCATTTTCTCCCGGATCATAAACAAAATATATCTTACTAAATCTGAATTCTTTCAAAATAAAATGTTCGCCACAAGTACAAATATATTTCAATCTAATTTCCCATGCTTTGGCTAATTTCTGGAACTTTTGGTTTCTGGGAAATCAACAATTTATTAACAAGTGATCTTATGGCAGAATGTTTGTTTTCCCGGAGTTTTAATTACACATTTCAAAATGAAGATGTCGCCCACTCCGTGGCGACCCCGACTAAAAGGAAAAAAGACGAAGAAGAATATGTAAAATAGTAAACAAATGGTGGAATAATGTTTTTAATGATTAATGTGAATTTTTTATTTATTAAAATTAAAATCTCGATTTGCTAATATAGAGAAATTAATGTGATATGTAATAGCATATAAGTATTCACCAAATGCACAAGTGAGATCTAGGGACATGTAAATGATAACGAAGCAGAGATTGAATAAATTGAACAAATATCTTCCATTATTTAGGGTAATGGCCAAATTCCCCTTTATCAAGATATGCATAGGGATGTAATGGTGACCAATTACCAAATATGAGGAAAGCAATAGGTTGCAATTAATTCTTTTACTATTAACAGACAAAAGATGATAATTTTGTTATAATAATACTGAAACAAACCAAGTTTGGAAAAATTGTTCATTCGGACCTTTTTTGAACAATTCTTAGAAGTCATCGAGGGACTTGTGTGAGGAAGGGCAGACGAGGGCATTAACTCTAACCTTGAAATGGTTTTAATTCAAGCCAGTAATGTCTGTTCCTATTCTATTGTATAAATGTAAGTTGGGTGAATTTTGAGCTGATAGATCTAGTCGATTAAATTTAGGCCTCAGTTGTGCACCTCTTCAAGTTGGGTAATTATGAAAGTCAGCATTTGTGAGGTATTTATTATTATTTTTGTGTATTTTTAAGACATTGTAAAAAATTAAAATACATGGCAAAGGTAGGATTTTAAGTTCTTGAAGTAAGGAATGACAGTGTTCTCTGTAAGAGACATTGCCTAAGATTCTGACTGATTTTTTTTTTGCATACGAAAGACTTTAATTGCAAGTGCAGACACCCCATTAAAGTATGCCATATGTGAGGTGGCTGTTAAAAAGAGAAAAGTATGTCTGTAATACCATACTTTGACTGAAACACCTTTTCAGTTGTCTTAGTAGAAACAGTTGTGTAGAAAGTTTTTTGCACAAACCAAGTTTCAGCTTTATTATTATTTGTTCTAGAACATATTTCCATCAAGTCATTAATATTTGAGTCTGCTTCTACTGTTGATACATCATCTGAATAGCAAAATGATAAGCTTGGAAGTAAGGAATTGAAAATGTCATTCATATATAACACAAAATGAGTTTGTCCCAGTATGGAACATTGTGGTACACCATGTGATACAAACAAGTAAACTCTTGTATATGTTCTCTATTAGTTGATTTGTTAGACCTAAATCCGAATTCATTTTTAATAAGTACTAAATGTGCATTTAAAAAAGAAATTAAGCAATTTTTAATTAGCATCTCAAAAGTTTCACCAAAGGTAGGAATGATAGATATGGGTCTATAGTTATCTGGAATATTTGGACCACCCTTTTTAAATGTGGGAATAACTATACTTGTTTTGAAGATGCCTAGAAATAGTCCTTTACAGATTCAACGATTGAAAAGAACAGTTAATGGACCAGAAACAAGGTGTATGGTTTCTTTAATCATTCTACGGTTTAAATTGCAGAGTTTTATGACTATCACTAACTGGACTGAAGAAGATATAAGTGCTAGGTTTGAGGAGTGTAAAAAAGTAGGTTAGAGCATTAATGTTGCAGAAGGTTAGAGATTTTACAATTTTTTTGTTTATTGTTGTATTCATCAGGGGAGATGCTGCTTGAGGCTGAAGGTTTTCTTATTGTAACGATTTCGAGACCGGCCCTGATCATCCAATTACACTGCACACTCGAAATGTAAACAAGTTTTCTTCTGACAAACACATGACTCATCCGTGGAAGAGATGTGAACGCTCTAACTGAACATTCTAGGAACCTCTAACAAGTCGCCGAACAGACTGGAAAGATCGAAAACTGTAAATGCTACTATATATAGCCGCTGTATAGCAGATGGCGGGACAGTCAGAGTTCAGAGTTAGTTACAGTTCCAGAGTTCGCTGATAGATAGCCACAGTAGAAATAAATTTGAATCTAGTGAAGTAATTATTTTAGTGAATAATTGATGTAAATAGTGTTTTAAATAAATTAGGAAAATTAGTTAAGTGCAGTTTTACTACGTTATTTTAAATGCGCTCATAGTTAATGAACTTCCAAGCGTACTTGGATTTGTTACTACCTGATTCATTCATAAAATTATCGTATGAAATTCTTTTGGCATTTTGTATAGCGCTCTGGAATTGATTTTTATCAATTTTGAACAGGGTTAGTCTGATTTAAATCACGATTTAAATCAATAATTTAAATCAAGTGATTTTTTTATTTTATTCAATGGATAAAATAAAAAATGTGAAATCAGAAATATCATTTATTTATTTTATAAAAAATACTCAAAATACAAATTAAACTGATACAAACTGCAAATAAAACTATATTCTTAATATTTAAAAAATATAATAATAGATATGTTCAAAAAAATGCAACGGTAATTTTCATTTTCATTATAGTATTTGTACAGAAATATTAATTTTCTTGACAAAATATTTTGACAAAGGTCTTCTAGAGCATCTTCAGTAAAATACATTTATGCAAAAAAAATCCCCACCCACGAACACTTTGATGGACTTATGAATTGATTTTGAAAATTATTATTTTTGGTGGTGGGGGTGAAGTCCTGCCGACAAAATATTTTGAGGAATAGATCATCTAAAGAACCTTTGGTAGCATAGATCCATGCAGAAAAATACCCAAATTTATAAAGAAAAATTTCCCATCCACGAATAATTTGACGAAGTTGTGCAGTCTTCTTGAAAATTATTATTTTGGTGGTGGGGGTAAAAGTCCTGCCCGACAAAATATTTTGAGTAATAGATCTTCTAGAGCATCTTCAATAGTATACATTTATGCAAAAAAATCCCCTTCCACGAACACTTTGATGGACTTATGAATTTATTTTGAAAATTATTATTTTTGGTGGTGGGGGTAAAAGTTCTGCCCTAACAAAATAATTTGAGGAATAGATCTTCTAGAGCATCTCCAATAGTATACATTTATACAAAAAAATCCCCTTCTACGAACACTTTGATGGACTTATGCATTTATTTTGAAAATTATTATTTTTGGTGGTGGGGGTAAAAGTCCTGCCCGACAAAATATTTTGAGTAATAGATCATCTAGAGTTCCTTTGGTAGCATAGATTAATGCAAAAAAATCCCCATACTTTTACAGAAAAATCCCTATCCACGAATAATTTGACGGTGCGTTTTTCTTGGAAATTGTTAAATTTGGTGTTGGAGGTGAGTATTTTGTCCGACAAAATATTTTGACACATAGGTCTTCTAGAGCATCTCCAGTAGTATACATTTATGCAAAAAATTCCCATCCACGAACACTTTGATGGACTTATGAATTTATTTTGAAAATTATTATTTTTGGTGGTAGGGGTAAAAGTTCTGCCCTGACAAAATAATTTGAGGAATAGATCTTCTAGAGAATCTTCAATAGTATACATTTATGCAAAAAATCCCCATCCACGAACACTTTGATGGACTTATGAATTTAATTTGAAAATTATTATTTTTGGTGGTAGGGGTAAAAGTTCTGCCCTGACAAAATAATTTGAGGAATAGATCTTCTAGAGAATCTTCAATAGTATACATTTATGCAAAAAAGTCCCCTTCCACGAACACTTTGATGGACTTATGCATTTATTTTGAAAATTATTATTTTTGGTGGTGGGGGTAAAAGTCCTGCCCGACAAAATATTTTGAGTAATAGATCATCTAGAGTTCCCTTGGTAGCATAGATTTATGCAAAAAAATCCCCATACTGTTACAGAAAAATCCTCATCCACGAATAATTTGACGATGCGGGTTTCTTGGAAATTGTTAAATTTGGTGTTGGGGGTGAGTATCTTGTCCGACAAAATATTTTGACAAATAGGTCTTTTAGAGCATCTCCAGTATTATACGTTTATGCAAAAAATTCCCATCCACGAACACTTTGATGGACTTGAGAATTTATTTTGAAAATTATTATTTTTGGTGGTAGGGGTAAAAGTCCTGCCCGACAAAATATTTTGAGTAATAGGTCATCTAGAGTACCTTTGGTAGCATAGATTTATGCAAAAAAATCCCCATACTTTTACAGAAAAATCCTCATCCACGAATAATTTGACGAAGTAGTGCGGTTTTCTTGAAAATTATTAAATTTGGTGGTGGGGGTGAGTATCTTGCCCGACAAAATATTTTGACAAATAGATCTTCTAGAGAATCTTCAATGGTATACATTTATGCAAAAAATCCCCATCCACGAACACTTTGATGGACTTATGAATTTAATTTGAAAATTTTCATTTTTGATGGTGGGGGTAAAAGTTCTGCCCTTACAAAATAATTTGTGGAATAGATCTTCGAGAGCATCTCCAATAGTATACATTTATGCAAAAAAATCCCCTTTCACGAACACTTTGATGGACTTATGCATTTATTTTGAAAATTATTATTTTTGGTGGTGGGGGTAAAAGTCCTGCCCGACAAAATATTTTGAGTAATAGATCAACTAGAGTTCCTTTGGTAGCATAGATTTATGCAAAAAAATCCCTATACTTTTACAGAAAATTCCCTATCCACGAATAATTTGACGGTGCGGTTTTCTTGGAAATTGTTAAATTTGGTGTTGGGGTGAGTATTTTGTCCGACAAAATATTTTGACAAATAGATCTTCTAGAGAATCTTCAATAGTATACATTTATGCAAAAAATCCCCATCCACGAACACTTTGATGGACTTATGAATTTAATTTGAAAATTTTCATTTTTGATGGTGGGGGTAAAAGTTCTGCCCTTACAAAATAATTTGTGGAATAGATCTTCGAGAGCATCTCCAATAGTATACATTTATGCAAAAAAATCCCCTTCCACGAACACTTTGATGGACTTATGCATTTATTTTGAAAATTATTATTTTTGGTGGTGGGGGTAAAAGTCCTGCCCGACAAAATATTTTGAGTAATAGATCATCTAGAGTACCTTTGGTAGCATAGATTTATGCAAAAAAATCCCCATACTGTTACAGAAAAATCCTCATCCACGAATAATTTGACGATGCGGGTTTCTTGGAAATTTGTTAAATTTGGTGTTGGAGGTGAGTATCTTGTCCGACAAAATATTTTGACAAATAGGTCTTTTAGAGCATCTCCAGTAGTATACGTTTATGCAAAAAATTCCCATCCACGAACACTTTGATGGACTTATGCATTTATTATGAAAATTATTATTTTTGGTGGTGGGGGTAAAAGTCCTGCCCGACAAAATATTTTGAGTAATAGATCATCTAGAGTTCCTTTGGTAGCATAGATTTATGCAAAAAAATCCCCATACATATTCAGAAAAATCCCCATCCACGAATAATTTGACGGTGCGGTTTTCTTGGAAATTGTTAAATTTGGTGTTGGGGGTGAGTGTCTTATCCGACAAAATATTTTGACAAATAAGTCTTCTAGAGCATCTCCAGTAGTATACATATATGCAAAAAAATCCCCACGGTGGTGGGGGTAAAAGTTCTGTCCTGACAAAATAATTTGAGGAATAGATCTTCTAAAGCATCTTCAATAGTATACATTTATGCAAAAAAATCGCCTTCCACGAACACTTTGATGGACTTATGAATTTATTTTGAAAATTATTATTTTTGGTGGTGGGGGTAAAAGTCCTGCCCGACAAAATATTTTGAGTAATAGATCAACTAGAGTTCCTTTGGTAGCATAGATTTATGCAAAAAAATCCCTATACTTTTACAGAAAAATCCCTATCCACGAATAATTTGACGGTGCGATTTTCTTGGAAATTGTTAAATTTGGTGTTGGGGTGAGTATTTTGTCCGACAAAATATTTTGACAAATAGGGTCTTCTAGAGCATCTTCAGTAGTATACATTTATGCAAAAATATTCCCATCCACGAACACTTTGATGGACTTATGAATTTATTTTGAAAATTTTCATTTTTGGTGGTGGGGGTAAAAGTTCTGCCCTGACAAAATAATTTGAGGAATAGATCTTCTAGAGCATCTTCAGTAGTATACATTTATGCAAAAAATACCCTTTTACGAACACTTTGTTGGACTTATGAATTTATTTTGAAAATTATTATTTTTGGTGGTGGGGGTAAAAGTCCTGCCCGACAAAATATTTTGAGTAATAGATCATCTAGAGTACCTTTGGTAGTATAGATTTATGCAAAAAATCCCCATATTTTTACAGAAAAATCCCCATCCTCGATTAATTTGACGAAGAAGTGCGGTTTTCTTGAAAATTATTAAATTTGGTGGTGGGGGTGAGTATCTTGCCCGACAAAATATTTTGATAAATAGGTCTTCTAGAGCATCTTCAGTAGTATACATTTATGCAAAAAAATCCTCAGCCACGAACACTTTGATGGACTTATGAATTTATTTTGAAAATTATTATTTTTGGGGGTGGGGGTAAAAGTCTTGCCCGACAAAATATTTTGACAAATAGGTCTTCCAGAGCATCTTCAAAAGTATTCATTTATGCAAAAAAATCCCCATCCACGAACACTTTGATGGACTTTTGAATTTATTTCGAAAATTATTATTTTTGGTGGTGGAGTTACATCTTGCAGTGTGTTTGGTTCAAGGATTCGAACTTGTTTTTGGTGGTTAGAACCTCTAAAAGATTTGTTGGATTACCAAGTCACAGTTTCAATTACACCTGATTAAAAATACTTTGTTTAACTAATGGTTTTATTGAAGAGAGCTTATAGCAACAACAACATCTAAAGAATAATTCTAACAAACGTTCTTAAACATGATCAGCTATTTATATTAATAAAGATGATGATTCAGTAACCCGAACATATTTGATCGTAGAGGTAAAGTTCGGTATGAATGGAAATTTCCAGTACGAAGAAGGGCCATCGGCAGGAACAGCGTCAGCCACAATTCTTCGGTAGAGAGTCCAGGCGCGGCTTAGCTATCTGGTCCGGTGGAACTATATGGGCCGGCGTAAGGACGATACGATACCATATGTGTAACTGTGGGGTAGTCCTACCCGACAAAATATTTTGAGGAATAGATCATCTAGAGTTCCTTTGGTAGCATAGATCCATGCAAAAGAATACCCAAATGTATGAAGAAACATCCCCATCCACGAATAATTTGACAAAGTTGTGCGGTCTTCTTGAAAATTATTAATTTTGGTGGTGGGGGTGAGTGACAAAATATTTTGACAAATAGGTCTTCTAGAGCATCTTCAGTAGTATACATTTATGCAAAAAAATCCCAATCCACCAACACTTTGATGGACTTATGAATTGATTTTGAAAATTATTAATAGTGGTGGTATTTTGGCAAATAGGTTTTGCGGAGAACCTTCGGAAGAATGGAGTTGTACAAAAAAATCCTATTCACGAAAACTGTAAAATAGTCATCTATTTTATTTTTATTTCATTACGTTCATTGCTGTGTGGGTTAATTTCTTGCCTGATGAAAGCAAGACACTACAATAGTTTTCATTTATAACTTTCCTTAACACATCTTAAGCAATCTCTTTTCATATACCATTCAACGAATTTTGAAATGAGTAAAGTAATATTTTTATGTAATATCCTACATAACTATATGTCAACTCATATGTGCGAACCTTCCGATCGTGTAGTAATTTCATGGCTGGCCATGAAATTATATCGTATTTTCGGGACCACAAGCAATCGAGTACGCGCCGTATCACCGCGAGAAATTCGTGGCTGGAACTCGTGGCTGCTTTCACACTGATGAAAATACTCTCTCCACCGAAGCGGACGAGGAGACAGCACATAAAAATTGTTTCAGAATAGGAAGAAGTTTAGCAACTACAGGAATATTCTTTTATGAAACCCACCACTGTAAGGCACTAACACTGGATAATAATATAGGGCAGAGGCCCCACCTATGGCCAGGTTAAGAGAAATATATAACTGTTGATATTGCTATTGTTACTAAAAGTGCGGAACAAAAAAATCCGAATGAATTCGTATACTTTTAAGTGTCCTCTATTGAATTGAATAGATGAAATAATTTATTTTTAAGAAATAACAATTTTATAAAATTTTTAGAAAAAATGCAAAATTCACCACTTATGGCCAGCATTACCCCGCTTATGACCACATAGTTTCACCACTTATGGTCAGATATTTAGCAGAGGCGTTAAATATGGTAAAAAATTAAACGCTGTTTCACGAAAGAAGACGATACAAGGCCAACCATATTCGTGAAATTTAATACAATTACGACAAAAAAATCAAAAATTTTCTCGTGAAATAATTGTCGTATTTAATTGACATATTTCTTTTATTGAATGTTCAGCTTGACCTTGAGTGATAATTTTTCGTGAAATGGATTGTTGATGTAGAGGTTTGATCATTTTTAATGCATAAAAGTTACAAAACAATTTATTTATGTTTATTTTTCGAATAAGGTGCGTTGGGGCAAGTGCGACCACTTTTTTCATTAGTACAACTTTGGAAGGCGAGAAAATATTTCTTTCAATATCTAAGTTGCACTCAATTTTTTTGTGTATTCTTTTGGATGTTTCTAATTGACTGTGTGAATATTTAGCTAGTAAAATTATTTTTTGGATAAATATTTTGAATTTTGAATACCTAAAATCCCACTTTCCCCCTCGTTTGGGGCAAGTAAGATTTCAGCTATAGTAAATACATCTACATGTTTATCGACTTTTACGGGGCAACAGCATTGTACTTCATTCTTAACTTTTTTTTTGTTTTTGTAGAACATTTTTATCTCTACTTGTTCAAGAGTTAGAAACTTTTTAATAAATGCAAACAAGATAGGAGTGTTCTAACAAAAACTTTATTTCTTAAATAACATGTTGTGCTGAGCAAATGCTTGAAGAAATATGAAAACGATTTTATTTCGCATTTAACAATTTACTGCTATAAGATAACAAATAAATATCCAATAATTTTAAAAAGTATGTCTTCCAAGTAAGTATAGGTACTAATATTAGAAGGTATTACTGAATATTATATGTGGTAAATGACACATCAAAGCTCATTTCACCTCTGCGACCAATTCTAGGTTTAGGCAGAATAGAGATAATGTCATCTCTGGAAACATCTGAAATATCGTCGATTGGAGGAAAAATGAAAGTTAAATATTTAATTAGAAAACTACTTTTTCTGGCATATTTAACAGTAACTTCTCTTTCGCAAATGTTTATGACCTGGGCCACATAATGTTTAGTAGATTTTTTACCTTCAAACTTTATGAGTGTCCACTCATCAACTTTCACATATGAAAAATCTGTTGACACACTTTCTAAATCTTCTTGATTCTGCAAAAAATCTTCAAACGTCTCCGCGTTGAATTCTTCCTCGCTTAAAATTGAAATGTCACTCAAGCTAGAATACTCATCGGATGACGTATCACTTTCCAGGATAGGTTTCTTCTAGATTTTTATTTTTTTCTTCGATTTACTTTTTTCAGAAGAAGTACCATGATTTAATTTGCTTGGAGGGTAATCATCATTCGCGTCGGAATTTGACGCGGATACAACAGTTCTTCTTTTAGTTTTCATCAACTCGTCTTTATCTCTAAGTCGTTGCAATACCTCTTTAGAGGTTATAACTTCAGCACCATTGCAAACTTTCCTTTTCTTTTTTGGTTCGTAGGTCGATCTTTTCATATTACTCAACAAAAGTTTTTCAAATGTGGTAGCAGTTTCAAATCCTTCACTTGCTAAAGCAGGTTGACATTCTTTACTTGTTGATGGTATTTCTTCATTTCTTTCTTTTTTGTTATTGATATCAATAACAAATTTTTTTTCATTAAGGTCATTTTCTTCTTTATTATTTTCAGCATCATTGATAATATTGCCTTCATTAGCGGCATTCGTCACATCAGGGGTTGCTACTTGGAAAGATCTCCATCTTTTTAGATCGTCTGGGTCATAACTCTCATCTGGTATAACATTATTGTTGAATGGATAAATTCCCCCTTTCTTAAAACCGTTTTTAATAATTTCAACATTGGCATCGAGCCATACTTGACCTATTAATTCCGAAAATTGTCTTTTTGGAATCTTTGCCCCTGGATTTCTTCTTTGCCAATCCACCAACTTGGCATCCCAAGTAATCTTCAAGGATCGAAAAACTGCCAAGTCAAGTGGCTGAAGCAAGTGTGAAGAGTGTGGAGGTAGTTTCAGTATAACTATTTGTTCAGCCAAAGCCATTTCAATTATTTCAATAGTTATATGAGTTGAATGGCCATCGTCAAGAGTAATGGCCGTTCTCCAATGTTTTTGATGAATGTGTTCCTGATGTAATTCGCAAATACTTCGGATTCCATCCAGCCTTTTTTTGTGGCAGCATACGATGTTCCTGGGTATTCAAGCCCTTCAGTCCCCACCCACTCATTCCAAATGTTACACTATTAATGGGGGTGCTTTGGCTCCATCAGCACTACAAGCCAGCAAAACGGTAGTATTCTCGCGTCCTGGTCCACTGGTTGTTCTTGTAGCAGGAACGCCAATTTTTCCAACCACTTTTGTTTTCGAGGGATCAGTGGAAAAGCTTGATTCATCAAGATTCCATATTTGAGCTGGTTTATCATGGAGTCCTAACTCATCTATAGAGTTGATTTTAAAAGATCAAAGTACTTTTGAATAATAAATACAGCAAAGGCTTCTTGCAAGATGTAGTTCTACATCTGGAGATAGATCAGTATGACGACCATAACTAGAACTTTTTACACCCCTTTTTCCTTTAACATGGTCTTGTCATGTAGTTTCAGGAATGTGATTTATTCTACTGGCCATCCTGTAGGTAAGTACTGATGCCTTTATTTCATTCACTGCTCGTTCTAGGCTCTCTTTCGAATAGGTGCTGCCCCGCAGACTTTTCCTTTTATAGTTGCGCACCATGTTTGAATTCTGAAACCAATAAGTAAGTGCTTAAGATTAATTATTCAAGATACAAAAATATTTGGGGCAAGTTCGCCTGCAAACGCACTTACCCCACCGACAAATATCGCACTTGCCCCGTAAGCAGATTCTTAAGGGGCAAGAGCGACCCGCTCCCTAACCTAAAAACTAGCTAAAAAAGTTGAATTACCAATATTATATGTTAATCTACCCTATAAAGCACCTACCTTACATATATTGTTTCTAGATTAAATCAGATTATTTTAGCACCAACAATTTATGAATTTTCGCATGTATACTCTCGACACTTGTTATTCCGACTAGGTCATAAACATAAGACGACCATTTCAGGACATCCCACGGCAGCGACTTCTAATTCATTGCGCGCTGTTGCCAATAGTTGCGGGATTTAGTTAATCTATAGAAAATCTCAAAATATATATTATAAGTGTTTTTGGAAAGGGTAGTCGCTCTTGCCCCAAAAACTTTCTTGCCCCAAAAACGTTCTTGCCCCAACTCACCTTACATCTATTGATCCTAGAAACTTAGTTATTAATTTTCTTCCCTCTTGCTGCAAAACTGGTTCTGGAAGAAGACCGATTATATCATTTGCATTGACTATCGACACGTCATTTTCTGTATAGTCAAACTGTGTTTTCTGGTTGTCCAAACTTTTCAGGCATTTGATCTGATAGTCTTCATTTGATAGCACCTTCAAAATG
Source organism: Chrysolina americana (assembly GCA_958502065.1). Classification (NCBI taxonomy): domain Eukaryota; kingdom Metazoa; phylum Arthropoda; class Insecta; order Coleoptera; family Chrysomelidae; genus Chrysolina; species Chrysolina americana. The sequence continues at coordinate 21,665,673 of OY293419.1, read as the reverse complement.
GTTGCTACATATCTATAGGTGGTTGCCATTCTTTTACCAGTCCCCACAAACCGCACCAAAACAAAATGTCCAATCTTGAAATTTTCAGGTTTTAAAATTTCAATTTCTGATGTGTCATCTTCTGGAAAATCGATGTCATCGCCACTACTGTCCGACTCTTTCCACTCTTCTTCAGAACTGCTTGTGTTTTGATCTTCAACTTTAACATTGCGCTTACCAATCGACTTGTCCGTTTTTTTGCGCTCCATTTTTTCTAACTATTCTTCTTCTTTCTTTTTCTTGTTTCCTTCTCTAATTCGCTTTCTTTCAAGTTCAGCGTTTTCATTTTCTGCTTTAAGCCTTGCCTTTTCTTCTTCTCTGATCCAGATGGGAGCTCGGCGATTATATTCCGTTTAACCGAGTCAACTTTTGCAGCTTTAGTCCTATTCATTGAAATTCCACTTGTGCTTGGCTGCTGGTTACTCATATCATTCCTCAACGGAGGCAAAGGTAGCTTCATTTTCAGCAGTTTCGTGCAACGAAATGTTTGACGAGTTTGGATCCAAAGTTTCTTCAATTTGTGTCGGTGTATGTGGTCTTTGTTCATTGTCAACACTGTCATCAATATCATTTACACTTTTATCCTCAACTTGATCCTCAGTTTCTTTTGAAATAGCTAACCAAAGATCAAACAAGCACGTGGCTTCTGGCCTACCTTCCCACTCATGGTTCCTTCACTTTGTCTTTTGAAATTGGCTGGCAACTTCTGCATTTAATTCTCGGTCTGAGCCTTTTTCGTCTCTAGTTTTCTTAAAATAATTTTTGAGTAGTCAACATTATTGGCATTAAAAGGATACAGACCAGCGGCCCGAAAACCGGCCTTAATATTTACTATCATTGTTGGATCATTAATAATATCAGACAAAATGGAGGGCAAATTGCCCTCAAATATTTCCTGGCCTTGATTATCAATCTTAAATTTTCAGGAATTTTTTTGCCACTTCTATTTTATAGGGCCAAAAACTGCTATATCCAGTGGTTGGAGGATATGTGTAGCGTGGGACCAGTGCTATTAGAATAATCTGATGTTCCCGACAAAATTTTCTCAAATGTAAGGATAAATGAGAAGTATGTCCATCTTCTTTAAATACGGCAAAAAACATTGGAGAAATATTCAAAGAAACATTCTGCGGCCATCCATCCATTCTAGCTTCTTCCAATTTCCCAGCCTTGCGGAGCTGATTGTAGTATTGTTCTAGGTATTCTGTTGTATTTAAATATTGTTAGGGGAGGTGCAAATTTCCCTGAGCTATTTACAGCAAAAATTGTAGTTACGTTTTCTTTGTCTGACGAAGTTCTTTCATCGTAAACGTGTTTTCCACGGGGACCAAGAATATTTCCACTTTTTGAAGCTAGAGGAAAACCTGTTTCATCCATGTTGAACACTCGATCTGGATTATTCAACACATGAAGTGCATTGATTTCCTTCAAAGTTTTATGGATTTCATCGAACCATTTTCGAATTTTTTCCTCTGTCACAGCGCCTCTACCACCGTGTATGTATTCAGGATTTTTTGTGAAAGTTCCTTGTGCCTCTTCAAAAAAGCATAATACCACTTTCTTCCAGGCCTAAGGAAGCTTATCATTTCAAGGAACTACCGGGAGTGGCCATAAGTGGGGTGATGGCCATAAGTGGTACCTCTGCCCATAAGTGGTACCTCTGCCCTAATAATATAATAATAATAATAATAATAATACTCCCTCAGGGTCGCTGGCTGCAAGGAGAACCTGCTGATCGATAGATGCATCACGCAGGACTCCGTGCAGTACAAGCGTAACCTTTCAATGGCCTGGATCGACTATCGCAAGGCATTTGATACAACATCGCATAAACTCATCATGCATTTGCTCAGATGCCTTGCAGTACCCGATCAAATAGTGAGATGCATTGAACAGCTGATGCCGCTCTGGAGGACTCGATTTACCATAACATCTGGTCAAGTCAGAGTCCAAACAGAGCAGGTTATCTTTAGAAGGGGCGTGTTTCAGGGAGACTCCCTCAGTCATTTTCTCTTCTGCATCTTACTACTGCCATTGTCCGTTGCACTACGGAAAACCCGCGGATACAACTGCGGCACCCCCAGCAACCGGAGGCATAAGGTCACCCATTTGTTTTACATGGATGACCTTAAACTTTATGCCTCTGGAGAAAAGGACCTTCATCAGTCTTTAAGGGCGGTGCAAGAGAACACGCTGCTACGCTTCTTTATAAAAAAAGAAGAAATAATATTAACAATAGAAAGCCCTAGAAAGCACTTGACAACATAGCAGTCACCGACTAACTCAATTCGGGTGCCATGGGTTCTATCCAGAATTTATATCGCGCCAGTGATTGTAAAAGCCAGTCCAAGCACAGACTGCTCCAGATCTCTGATGGAGATTTCTAAATGGAATCTAAAATATTGTCAATAAAAGCACTGGTGGGATGTGGTATGATGACCACACTTTGTTCGAGTAGACAAGTATTGGGGGTTGGAATTGAAAATGAAATCCAAACGCTTAGTTTACAAACCTCTATTAATCTTCTGCAAGCAAATGTGGTGGACAGCACAATGAATAGGTACCTTATTTTCCAAAGAGTGCGTACCCAGTACAGCGTAGTTCAGTTGCCTTCCAAGCTCCCGTTGTGATCACAAGGGGACTGACAATGAGGAAGTAACAACCTGTAAATTACTAATTAGTTGGGACTAAAAGTCCAGTCGATGGATAAGCAGATATTGAAATAAAGCCAATAAAAATTAGGTATGTAAACTACTAAATTAGTTACAGAAATATTTTCCACCAGATGGTGGGTAGTATCAAGTAAGTTTAGAAAGAATAATAAAATAAATCAAAGTTAGGCAATACCTTCTTGAAGTAAACAATTCAAGGAAGTGGCAAACCTTTCACCAAAATGAATATACACAACGAAGGTGTGTAGCAAATACCATTAATACCAATAATAATAATAAAAATATCAGTTGAAAGTTTTCCTGAAGTACAATCACAAAAGAATGAAATGTGGTGAATACTAACACCCAAAATGGAATCTAACATTACAACGGACAGCCAAGTGAGGTTACATAAAATTTGGAATATTATAAACAAAAATATATAAAAATGTGCTCTCCGTGTGCTTTCCAATGCTTTCCCCAGTATTACACCCAATATGATGAAATATTACATGAATAGATAATGTTTTAAAACTGAACTTAGGCCAAGAGAGATAATGTAAATTTGGAAATGATGTTATGAGAAGTTGAACTGTCGAATACTTATAGTTACACCAGTCTATGCTGAGTCACTCAGTGCCGATGGTCTTGGTACAACTGGAAGGTTCAGCACTTTCATCCCATCCGAGGCTATACTGAAGTACTGATGTCTGGGCCTGCTTATCCCTCCAAGAACATCGTCCTGAGGTGAATGGAGACTAGACTGCTGACACTACAGATACTACAGTCTCAGGCAAATATCTTGGTACAACGGGAAGATCCAACACTTTTGTCTCGTCACTTCTAATTGATCGTAGAAATGGTTATCGGTGAAACGGGATGAAGTTGAACGGTCAAATAGTTATAGTTACATCAGTGTATGCTGAGTCACTCAGAGTGTTGATGGCCTTGGTACAACTGGAAGGTCCAGCACTTTCGTTCCATCCGAGGCTATATTGGAATACTAATGTCTGGGCCTGCTTATCCCTCCAAGGACATCGTCCTGAGGTGAACGGAAACTAGGCTGCTGACACTACAAGGTCTGGCAAATATCCTGGTACAACTTGAAGATCCAACACTTTTGCCTCAAGTCAGTTCTATTTGATCGTAGAAATAATTATCGGTGAAACGTGATACTGCTAGTTATCAGGTGGAAATGGAGACACTTCAAAAGGCAGCAACAAAATCAAAGGTGTTCTGGGATCAGGGCTTCAAAATGGCGGTGGGCGACATCAACTTAAAATCCCCATTACAGGTACTCTTCGTGATTGATGCAAATACGACTACTCGAGTCCACCAATATGACTATTCAAGTCCACAAAAATCAACGAAGATTATTCAACCATGTAGAAACAATTAAATACACTAATAAGTGATACATTATCGAAAATTGGTTACATGAGTATCGTCACACACCTGCCCTCAAGAACGCCACACACAGAAGATACCCTTGAAGACGAAGCCGGAAACAACCAATCATAAAAAAAAATCATCTTCCTTTCAACTTGCGGTAGTTCATTTTTGACAATGTCAAATGTCAACCATGGATAGAAAATATTTTCGAAAACTTTTATTAAAATGGAAATTAATAAACAATGAGGATTATTTATTGTTGGCGAGAATCAGAGGTCGGTTATAAATCAAATCAATCATATGACCCTAAAACGAAAGGACCTAAAGTGAAATTAATTAAACGTCAGATATCAGATAACCTCCAAAAATTCTTCACAACAATCAACAATAACAAAGAATAATGAGATGACTGAAAGAATTATGGGTAAAATTCCGTTAACGCCAGGCAACCGATTTTCAAAAAAATTTCTAGTACCCTTCCGCGGTTATATTTTTTTTTCCAAACTTGGCTTCGTCTATTTCAACAATCTTGCCAACTCCACCAAGTTTGGATAGATTATCACCTGTCCATTTCATGCAAACCTGCAAAAACAAACATTAAATAAAAAATATGCCATATTTTCAAGAAAATAACTTACTTCTCTGCAGTAATTCGACCAGTCTATTACTGCTGTCAAAGACAGATTTAGCTCCCTTTGCATGAAATAGACACGCGGATGGTGTAGCTCGAGGAAATATCCAACAAACTGAGCCATCCTCTGGAGACCAATCCTTCCATGGAAAAATGTACCAATTCTAGCGGACTTTGTGAATGTACATTTTACTATTTTTGCTTTCTTTTTATACTGATTGATTTTGCGTCTGTTCCAACATTGGTAATTTAACGATTCCTTATTAAACTTACAAACTGAAGCACACTTTGGACATTGAATTGATTCTAGGAATATTCCTATGGTTACAAGAAAATTGACGAGTGTCATTTTACTTTGAACCAGAGCCGTATATTCGACTAATTTCAACATTTTTAGTTTCTTTTAATAAAATTTTTATTCGAAACGAATCTGTCAAATTTGATTTGAATTTCATAAGTTGGCGGTGGTTGAGCGTACCGTTACCAACCCAACATGAGTAAAGTACACTAGATTTTTGGCTGTCATTTATCAGAATCACGATAAAAATGTCGTTTGTAACAGTTTGTTAATAAAAATACAGTTTGTAATTTAAAAAAATGTATGAAATAGGTGAATTAGGGTGTGTACATTGTGTTGACAAAAAGAAGGAAACATTGTGAGTGTTCACAGCAGAAACGTGTGCTAGAAAATGCCTGTTTCCATCCAAAGAAAGGGCCGTATCTCCGAAACTACTTGAGACCGCCGAGAATTTCATTTGGATTTTTTGTTCAGGACACCGAGCTGGGTAAGTCTTTTTTTGAAAATCGGTTGCCTGGCGTTAACGGAATTTTACCGAATTATGAATCGAAATATAGGTAAGCTAATATTGAAAGGTAAATAAAATGAAAAACATTCAGAACAAATACATAAGCGAATATACCAATAACAAGAAGCACAATTCAAGACAGTGGTCGATATTTCACACTATACAAGGTAACAGATAGTCACATCTGCACATAGATATTAAAATTTGATTTTGAACCGTAACAATCCCCCCTCTTCTTCCGGAGGAAGTAAAGTTCCATGAACTTTGCTGACGATAAAACAACAAAACGTTGAATGAAAAGCAAGCACATCAACCTACGACAATCGGATGGCATTCAAAAGATCAACTAATCAGGAAAATTATTGTCCAGATGGGACTGGTCTACTTTAAGATCTTGAACATGCCAAATTCCCTTTTCTAGAATAATTTGTTTGGAAAATTTCCTCTCCAGCCTACCTCCTATCTATGGAATCCCATTATTGCAGAGCCCGTACCAATAAAAAGTATTTTGAACCACTATGGAAATCAAAAAAAGAGCTCTATACATTCTACGCAAATGACTGGTGTAAGAAAGAGAATGAAAAGCAACTTTGAACGAGGAATATCATTCTTCAATAGAAAACAAAGCATGGACACTAGTGAATAAAGAAGAAAATCAAAAGGCAGTACAAATGGGTTCAATTAAAAAGTAGTGTACATGGTGAAAATAGACGGAATTGACGATACATTTGCACTTATGGTAAGGAACTCTACCTTGAGACTTTTATTTGGATTATCTGTAAGTCTTAATTTAGATATAGAACATATAGATGTGACAACAGCTTTTTCAAATAGTGAGTTGAATAAGAGAATTATCACGACTCAACCTGAAGGTTTTGTGGTTGATAAAAGTAAAGTTTGTCTATTAAATAAAGCAATCTATGGGCTAAAGCAAGCATCACGAATGTGAAATCAAAAAGTAGACAAAACCTTTACAGGCTTGGGCTATGAGAAATCTCGATATGAATCTTGTGTTTATACTAAGAAAATTGATGATACAATAGTCAAAATTGCTTTTTATGTGGACGATTTTCTTATTTCTTCAAATAACAATGCTGAAAAAGAAAATTATCGTTGTCACAGAATTTTAAGATTAAGGATCTTGTTGCACTGTTAAGTGCTGAATATTGAATTGGAAGTCCAAAAACGAGTTAAGAATTAACCAAAAACATTACATCTTGCAATTATTAGATAAATTTGGTATATCCGATGCAAACGAGCATTGACTCCTATTGAAGCTCGATTAAAATTAGAAAAGGGTGAAAATTGTAGCGAAAATATTCCTTATCGACATTTAATAGGGTCGCTTATGTTTGTAGCGGTTAATTCTAGACCTGATATTGCATTCGCTGTCAGTTACGTCAATTCAACAATTGTGTTTCGAATACTCATTTTCAGCATGCTAAGAGAATTTTGAGATATTTGAAGAGGTCAATTGATAAAAATTTTGTTTTTCGAAAACAAGATAGGTTAGAAATTTCTGGCTATAGCTATCACTATACGTGACGCGATTAAAAGGTTTTCACACCTGTCACCATGTTCAATACTTGTGTTGTACAGGACAATTGAAGGGACAAGTGGATGAAGGTGTTATGTTACAAATTTGTGTTTGTGAGAAAAATAGGTTTTACTAAAGTTAGCGTCCATGTTTAATGTAACATAGCCGCTTCTACCACTGTGTATGTGCTCAGATATGAAGAATAGAAGCAAATCCTGACGGGACAAGGTACATATGCACGTAACACCTTCTTCTATGACATAAACGAATATTTTCAGAGAATGTTACTTGACCCCTTCTTCCACTTGCCCCTTCAATTATAATGTTGTCCGACCTACCCTGTCACTGATGAGAGGCCATAAACCTCGAAACATGCATGTCTGCAGGTGGTCATTCCCAGCCAAATGAAGGATAATCTTCTGTTTAATTTCAGGACAAACACTTGCAACTGGGTCTTCTTGGAAGAACGTTGAACAAATATCTGTCAGATGTAGTTCAATTTCCGTCGTGGTATTAGCCAGGGAAGTAGTTGTTTTCTGATAGATATTTGCCCTTTATTTTCCATTTGGTGGAAACGCTTAGAGATAAGGGTACCCCGTATTCTTTCACATTGTTGATATCTCTCTGGCACAATATATTCGAACTCGAATATATTATCAATCTATGCAGCTTTACATGCCAGCCATCTTGGTAACAACTGTTTCCTGTCACATAGGCTAAATATCGATCATAAACAAGTACATGTCATGGTGGTTGTCCTGCTTGGAGCAAGCGGATTAAATCGAAACGAGCAAATTCACTGACGTCACAAAGCAGATTGTAGCATGTCAGATCCAGTATCGTGCCCAGCAAACAAATGAACGGTCTTTAGTCACTATAACGATGACCTCGAAAATTACCAAAAATGATCAAAATCATCTGTCTTGCAACAGACGATAATAACATATTGTCATCTAGTTCATCGGAAGATGAAGATATGGAAGATTTAAAAAATTTAAGTCATCTTAAGAAATAGAAATTGCATACAAAATTACTTTGAAGTGGGTAGTAAATATGTTACATCCATGTATAATGAACAAGAATCCAAAATGCATTTCAGACCAAGTCGTCATAAATTTGAAAGTCCTGCCAGTGAATTCCTGGACTGTCATATATACAGGAATCTGCAAAATAATCTAAGCACTTGTTGAAATCAATTAATCACGAAGTATAATGACTTCATCCTTGTGGGAAATTGTTTTTCAGCCAATACGATATTGAATATTGATAACAAGAAGTCAGTTCCAGTGTTTTTATGGTTTGCAGGTCATCAGACCTCATATAGAGAGGTTGGGGACCGTTTCAACTTGAGTATCAGTTCTGTGTTGTAACGAAAATATCGTTACATTTAGATTTTAATTTGTCCACTTAATTTCAAAATCGTACTAGAAGCGACACCTAATAACGAACATGTAAACTTGTCTAAAGAGTAGACAACAGAATTCTCTCACTAGCTAAGACATCCAGTGATAGCTGATGGCAAATAGCTGAACTTGTCTAAGGGTAAATTTCATTTGAAGACAGACCCATCTGGGTTGATAACGTTGGGTTCATATAGATGTCACTGACATGATGTCGGAAATTCAGTTCGAGAATTGAGAGGTGGGATGAGGCTCTTTTTAGTTTGGCTGTCGAGGTGTGAACAACTCGCTTGATGGTGTGAATCAGGTCATGGTAATAAATCTAAATCCACACAGATTGATGCCATCATAAATATTTTCGAATGAAGCTCAAGTGAATAATACTGGGAATTAGATTGTCAATCAACTCCAATCCAGAAGGAAGTGCCAATTGCAACGGAATTCATGATGTAATAACCAGTTGATCAACCATCGATGATATCCTAGTTAATTGGATCCAGTGTTGCGATGATAAGCAGTTATTAATCACCTAGGCCAAATTCTGAGGTGGGATCACGTGGAAAAGAATTTAGTAAGAAAACTGTAGGTGTCAAATAAAATATTTTGCATACCAGAAAGCGACAACATTTTGTCAAGCTGACAATCGTATCTTTTCGTTTGCCGCCAAGAACAATTTATCAAGTTTACGTATCGGAGTGCTAACCTCAAAACATCAATTTTGAATTTCGGATAACTAACCCCCAAATTTGTGGAATTTAAAATCATAGACATTTATTGACCTCTATAGGATTTCGTATCCCGAGTTTTTTTTCTATTTTTTATTTATATAAATATATTTATCAATTTCAGTAATGATTTTAAGTAAAGTTTTTCATGGTGCACCATTAATATTCTGCTGTTAAGATTATCCTAGATCTAAGTACTCATACATCTCAACTCCTGTGTTGAGGCGTGTCTTTCACTATGTTAAACAGGGTTTTAGCTTCAGTATTTGGAGCTGTATAAAAACCTATAAAGTCCTCGCAAATGTCAAAATTGTCATTAACTGTCCGAATGCAAAAAGTGACTTGTCTTGGACGGTTATATCACTTGTCTCGTCCACCATTATACCAAAGTAATCACAACTTTTTATTCCTTGAATTACAGAGCGCAAGACAGATTGACCTAGAATGCCTATAATCTCGTTCTGTATGTCATGAGACGTCCATTTATATCCTGAACGTCCTAACCATTCTGCCAGCTCTGGCTTATCCTCTGTTCGCAAATGTAACAATTGCCAGAAATTTGAATTTATATCCTCATGGCCTCGAATAGCAATACCTTGATGGCAAAGAAGTTTTACAGTTGTAAAAATACACATCATAGCAGTGCGGGCAAGTTTAATGGCTTTATCAAGTTGCTCGTCTAACATAACTGCTACGTTTTGTTTAGACGAAATTTTCATCATGCTTTCCTTATGAGAGTGTGAATTTTCGTGAGCCTTAAACCTTTCCCTGGCATTTTTCCAACTGGAAAAACCTGCTGCAGTAAAAGCGTCTTCTTTTTTTAAACTAAATTTCAAATGACCTTTAGCTTCAGCCTCTTTGCATATTTTACAAAAGACTTTATCGTCATGTGAATTCCACTCTATCCAAGGATGATATAAAAGCAAAGATTTTTGAAACTTTCTTTTTTTACCTGACTTGTTTCCAACTAATGAAACAACTGATGAAGATGTGGATGCAACCGGCCCGGAAGTTTCAGCTGCTTCGCTTTCCTCATTAGTTTCTTGCCTCTCCATTACTCCACTGCAAAAATACTAGTCCCAGTCCTTTCCAACACTAAGACGTACGAAATAGTCAACAATTAGTTTACGCTCGATACTGAATAATAACGTAATAACAATAATGGACACTGTGTAGTAAGTAGTCGGCCCGACAGACACCAGTATACTGAGAACGGTGGACGGTGGTGTCTGGTGTCGGGTCAATGTGCTCCTGCCTCCCTCCCTCCCGACTATCACAGCCGTCTGGCAGGATTGCCAACTTTAAAATTTATGAAATAAAAATCCGCACTTCTTTAAAAAAGAATCGCCCACTTAACTAAAAAGTAAGCATTTACTGGCATTTTGAAAAGCGAGATTGATACAAAAAATGAAATATTTTTTAAAATTATTATTAGGTAGGTATATTAATGATCAATCACACAAAACAATGACAAAACTTTTAAAATTGAACATCACGAAATACATCAACTAGATTATCTCTTTCCTCCATTTGATGATATTTTAGGTACGAAAACGAAAAATATTTTTCCACTTTGATTATTGGTGGGGCCCAGGCCCCACCATCTCTTATGAAGTCGGCGCCAGTGGAAATTATGTACAATCTAGTATTTTCACTGAACATACATGAATTCGGGTTTTCAGGTATTTTGAAGTCTGAAATTCTGATTTGGAGGTTTACTGAATCATCAGCACAGTTCATATTCTTTGAATTGATTATTTTTAAAATGAACAATTTTCTGAATGCCCTAGTGAACTGAATTGAAGTAGGGTTCCCAGCATAGCCATTCTGCTATCTGATACAACTAAAGAAATCTTCTGATAGGTCTTGGTTCAGTTTTCAAACAATGAATTTAACGTAAATTTTCTTTGGCCACTTGAACACTTTCAATTCATTGAGAAAGCATTCTATCTCTGTTAAAAATATAGCTAAAACTTTTCCCCTTTGAATGTTTTGAATGCAGTGCATGAATAATAGCGTGGAAGAATTGAAAAGATCAAATAGTTAATTGAACTTTGATATGACCTCAACAGTGGCCATAGCAGTTTCAGGCAAATTATTCACATTAATACGGCTTTTGGTTATTTGGTTGTGCATCCATTTGTATTGGCTCTTGACGTTTTGCAGTTGGCTACTTCAGAAGTTGCAAGTGTAAAGATTATACTCCAGTGTGAGTATAATCTTTCTCTTATACACAAGCTTCTATCCATATTCTGCACCTGTAATGCAATAAGACAATCTGTATGGTGAATTTGAGCAGCAGTTTGAGGTCAAAATAAAATGATAACGTTCCAACCAATCATTGACGAACATTCTTTCTTGTGATTAAATAGTTCACATATTACTAGAAATATCCCAAGCAAACACATGCACATCAATATGTTAAATCACTACCGTTAATCGTAATAATTTAATACATGTAGGAATCCAACCCTTTGCTTTTTCTAATGATTGTTCCTGGGTAGAATGCGAGTATTTTGTCATTGAATAATCAAAAGAGTACCTACTTCTTATTTCTTCCTATGGAAAACTATGTAATTTGATGTCCGATTTGCTGTTACTATCTCTGCAGTTTCTGTATACACAATAATGTCTTCCGCCACCCCTGTGAGGTGCTTTATTCTGTTCATCACTCATCGTTATACTTCATAGAGAATCTAATAATCGTAAATGATATAGCTTTCCTAATAACGAAAAACAATGATCAACAGATTTTATCAACGGTTTATTCTGAGATCGAGAACACTTGTTGTTGTTATTATTCTAACATCTGACATCTGTCAAAGATTGAAAAGAAGAGGTCTTTGAATGTCAGATGTCAGTGTAGACCTTTAAAATTTGCGCTTTTCTTTCTCTCTCCTCGATAACGTTCCTTGTCTGCCCGTCCTATCTGTAAGTTTCTATAATCTGTTCTTGAAGTGTGTAACTATCTTAAGAGGTAATGATGTAATTGACGTTTTATTATTTCTTTATTAACTACAATTGTAAATTCCAGAAGCATCACGAAAACGATTTGGACTTTATTTTAGTGACAAAGACTTTCAAAATACAATTTCTCAATTGTTAAAGCAAGCTAGTTTGAGATTTATATAAGAGAGCAAAGAAAATTATAAACGACTGATTAAAACTCTAATAGACAAACCAGAGTGCCAGAATTTTCATTTATTTTTTGTTTTGTTATTACAATTTATTATATGGGTAAAATAGTGTAACTATGTTATTTGTATTACGAAAACTTAGTTTTCACTAAAATTCATATGTACAATTTTCTTTCAAATATTTCTTCAACTGTTTGATATGCAAAAATTGATGTAAAACCCGTCCTTTGTGTTGAAGATAGTTGATAATAGTACTTTTAAACTCGTGATTATCTCTCTTGTCGTTCCTTGAAATTTTTCCTCGACAATTTTTTTTCACCTCCTTTTCTTTCTGAGACTTCTTGTTTATCCTTTTGAAGTAATGACTCTTCAAAAGAAGATTGTGGTTGCTATAAGAGGCTGCTAGTTTGCGACATTTCTCACATTCCCCCAGAAGACATTCCCTAGTTTTTTCATCGCAGCAATAATATTTTATTATTATCTGGGCCATCTAATGACTGGTACATTAGATGGCCCAGTCCGAATAACGAAAGGACAATCAATGTCATATTCGAACTGTTTGTACATGCACATGTATAACAATTCGTCACTTTCCTAGAAACTATGAAGGTTTATTCTTGACAAAATAATCATAGCTGATAGGAATTTCAGGATGGATTATCAAAACTTTTTATGTAAATTCTTTATTGTGTGTGTCAAATACCGCTTTATAACTTTATTTTTTGAGCAGTAATTTTTTGCCGGGCATATCCTGCTATTAATATGCGATTCAAGGAATTTCCAAATGGCATTCTTTTTTCTATCAATGTGTGCAGAATGTCTTTGGCTGTTATAACAATTCAACACTGTTCTTCCATTGCCTGATTCTAATAACGATCCCCGCTTGAAAATCTTCACTTCACTTTGTAGACGATATTTCTTCAATATTTATCCCGACAGCATATGTTTAAAAGCCTGCGTTTCTTTCGTATCCTTCAGATTTTCGTTTCAAATAGTAATCATTTCACAACAACCTTCTTCTTCTCATGTGATAGCATTTCTTGAACCCTAGTTGCAGGAGTTTTGACATTACTGTCGCAGAGCAGGCTCGCCGCGCTCCTACGATGATTTTTTTTGTGTATGGTCACCTTTAGTGAGCCATTTTTACACTTAATAACTCTCAATTTTCACCTAGAAGCCAGTCGAATAATATTAGATTTTTTGCATTATATTCAGGTCACTAGTCTAGTCTCACCCTGTATGATGTAAAGTCCCAATCTCCACCCAGTGGAACTCCACTGTACGTAGTTTTACCGATTTACCGGAAATTCCTGACTAGTTTTCAATTTTATTAATTTGTGGCCCCAAACAGTCGAGCACCCGGTATACAGAACACTTAGAGCAAGGTTTCGACACGCTAGTCTCTTGTTGGGTGGAAAGATTCCGTGGCTCCATTTGTTTTCACAAATTATTTTATTTCAATTCGATTTCTCATCAGGTTGGCCAAATCGGAAAACGGGTATAGATTCCTCGGCGAAGGAATACGTGTATTTCTTCGGCGTTCAAGAATCACGTTGGTTTATGGTTTTTCTCGGGGCTCTCCGAATATCGGACCGCCCTAGGAATCGAGATATCTGAAATTCTGACTTTCAATATCTCCCTAGATCTGGGGAGTATTTAGTGACTTTTGTCAAATACTCCCTAGAAAACGCAGGTAACGGGACTTTAACGGTCATTTGCCCAAATCCCGCGCGTTTTCGCGAGCTAGGGTTTTGTTCAGCCAAGGGCGATGCCCACTTTGGCCCTCTAGGCCAATGGGTGTCGCGGATTTAGCAGTCAGGATTGCATAAATATGCAAGCAGCGAAGCAGCAGACAGCCACTCTTTCTTGTCGAATTGCAGTGTAATAATCAATTTCGTGTTTCCGTTAAATAACTTACGTTTGTTTGGCTTTGCCTTTTGTCTCTGCAATTCATCGTTTTGGCTAGCAGTTAGAGTCAGGTTCTCGGTAATAATAATTCAGTTCACAGTAGATTCATAACGTTTTGTTTCTATCTTAAAAGGGGTTAGACTCACTTGTACGGTTTACAGGTGTTTTATTCGCGCTACGAAAGTACGTTGATAGGCAGTTTAACTCTCGAGCAATAATCAGTGTAAAGTGATCTTTTGCAACGGACACTTAGGGATTTAACTTCATCAAAGTTATTTCCCGACTTAATACCTGTACGCGACGTTGACGAAAAATCCCCATCGTATGAAAAGGGGTCAGGCACCAAAACGAGATCTCACCTGATACAATCGGCTCGATCGTAGAGTTCCACGAAGATTGTATCGTTCGAGCTTAAATTCCTCGGCCTGTCAAGACATCATTAGCTGCGACTTTGTCGTTGGCGAGCCACATTTCCTGTGGTACCTAGGGGTTTCGCGTCCTTCCCATACCTATTTCCTGCGGCTGCTCTCGGCTTTTCCACCTGAGACAGTCTGGTTAGGCTCCGTGATCCTTTTACCCAAAATCTTTGTCTTGGTTTTTGTCACATCCAGTTGTAAATTTTTAAAGTAAAATTTTTCAAGTTTAATTTTTCCTTTTTGGTGCTTCACACAATTTTGAAGTTAGGAAATTTTATTTAGATAGTTTTTCTAAACCGTGAATCCTTCCTCCCTCGTCCATTTCCCGGCGAGGTCTTGTTAGGTGTTAGGTTAGTTAGCTATAGGGTGACCCTTCTCATCGTCACACTTGAGTTGGGTCGACGCGAGGTCGATTTTAGTGCACTTCTCCTTTGCCACACACTTGCACACGCAAGTAGCCCGACAATACATTACAGCCGTAATTGTTGTCCTTTAGAGCAATGACGAATATGAGATTGAGATCTCATATGCTCGCTCGGACACCTCCGCCGTCGGGTGACTTAGACGCCAGGCGTCTATTCCCCGAAGCGTCGCGACGCCTCGACGGAGACGTCCCCCAGGTACGTACTACCGGGGAATACCGTGAGTTGACGATGTCAGCTACCTTGTCCCCGAGAAGTGTGCTGGACCAAGGTACTTTAGAGTCGAGCTTAGACGGAGGGAGGCAGCCTTCCCCGTCGGCTCAGGTAGGGTTAGTTATCGATTCCGCGGGAGTTGTCACAACTCCACCTTTGGAAGCCCGTTTTGAGCAGTTCAGATTAACGAGAAATGTTTCTGTTTGTAGGTCGGAGGGCTACGAAGGAGTCCGTGCTGGCGAAGCTCGAGGGGTACGCCCCCCCGGAATGCGCCGAAGCGCTCCGGGGTCATCGGGTGTGCCCCACGCACCACAGCGGAGGCCAGATTTCATAGATGTGCATACCCTAAGGGAACCGGGTGATGCTGAGGCCCTAGTGGAAGAACTAGGGGGTGGTGGAAGGCTCTCGGAGGAAGTTGGGAATGCTCGCATTCCCATATCTCTCCAGGGGCGGGTTCAGCGTACCTCCCAAGGGATACCACATTATGCACAGCCAATTCAAGCAACAAGAGCTACGAAGGCAGATCTTGAATCAGGTGTCGACTGGGACACGGAAGTTGCCACCCGAAATCCCTGGGTGACGACGTCCTTGCCCTCCAGGTCACTTGGAGCAGAGCGATGGGCGGCTGAGGATGGTTTCGGAGAAATCCGAAACTTTGCGGAAGCCGACCATCCACACCGGATTACGAGACATGGCGCCCAACGTGGGGCTGCTGAAGACAGACCGTCTTCAGGGATCTGCGAGTGTAGCCTTCCTCCTGCAAACAGACTTAGAGTTCGGGATCTCTCTCCTGAGAGACTCCCAGTTAATGAAATGGTTATGGGTGAACCGGAAACCCTTTGGCGCCCATATGGCACGTTTACCCGGTTGCCAACCGGGAATCGTCATTATAGGGAATCTGAGGATGTCCCTCGAGTTGCTCGAAACGTCGCTTCCAACCCCGGTGATGTCCACAGGAGTGGATATTACCCATCGAGGAGGCCAGTGCCCACAGTCCGGATTCAGGAGAATCCCAGAAGACCAGTGACGGGGGTCGACGACGTGCTCGTGCGACTCGCAGACTTGCTGGAGGATAGACGTCGGGGAACCCTAAACGGTGTTGATGGGGGTTTAATCAACAACAAACCACATCCCAGTTTCAGTGGGCTTCCTCACGAAGATCCAATCCAATTTATCCAATCCTCTGAGGATTATCTAGGGGGCTTTGATCCAACCGTCTGGGTGAGCGTTGCAGCTCAGTGGCTCAAGGGAGCAGCCCAGCAGTGGTATGCTCCATATCGCAACTCACGCCTAAACTGGCAGTTTTTCACAAACGGCTCCAGGAACGGTTCGATAACGATCTGTTGGTCTCGAGCTTAGAAGCGGAGTTCTTTGGCACTGACCAGCCGAAGGGAGAGTCAATAACTTCCTTCATTCTGAACAAGTGGAGTCTTTCACAGAGGCTCTACCCAGAGATGGACGAAGGAAGGGTTGTGCGATTAATATTGAACCGGATCAGACCGGATATCAAAGTCCATTTGCAATTGCATAGATTTGCAACTATTGAAGAGCTGACACAAAAAGCTGTTGCTGTCGAGACGCTACTTCGTAGCACCAGCCAAAGTGTACAGTCAGGGCCGAAACTTGTTTCGAACACCAACCGTCCTCATCAGGCCGAAGATGTGCCACCCAAACGTCCTCAGGGACAGCTACAGGACAACAGGGGTTCGAACCATGTTAGGTCCAGTAACTTTAATAACAATGGCACTAAATTCCAGAATTATGATCGATCGAGGCGTTCTGGAGGAAACGACGCTCCTTCGAGCGGATGTTTCACTTGCGGGGGAGCTCACTGGAACAAAGATTGCCCTCAGCAAAATGACAACAAGAACGGTCCCAAACGTCAGAGTGCGGGAACAAAACCGTCAGATCAGGCCAGTAAGGCACATACGGTCAATACCGTACAGGCGAGTAAAATCTCGCGTCGTAAGACGTCAGCTAAGGACGCGGACAAAATCACAGTATGCGAAGAATCAAAAAACTCCAACAGGAGCCATCAGGGGGCTCCATCGGAGTAGGTACTCCTTCAACACCGTTTTGCGGTTCTGTGACAGTGTTGGACTGTCATAGAAATTATGCGGCATGTATTCCCAACAAGGAGGATGAGAAGGAGTTCCAGGATGTTGAAGCTGGAGTCGTTTCAGCAGAAACGCCACCATCATCAGGCAAACTACATTGGGCAGACCGGTCAGATTGTGAATCCGTTTGTTTCAGTGTGGTAGATGAGCGTGTGGATCGCGCCACTGGTGGTAGGCGGAAAAAAGTTCACTCGTCGGCAGACGTTAAACGTAGAGGGTTGAAAGTCATTTCAAAAAAATCAGGTTCTAGTTTTGGAACGAATGAAAGGGGTTATGAATCATCTTCAGGTTCATGGAGTTGTGAAATCATCGAGGTACCCCAGGTCGTTGTTGGTGGGTCGTTCTATCCGCCACAACACAAGGTTTCGGAGTTAGTGATCGGTATACAGAAGAACCAGGAGGGGCCTGTTGTCAAAGAGAGTGCTAGGGCACTGAAAACTGGGCACAGGTCCGGTATAGGCACAAGTCGAGATGAAAAGGTGTATCCAAGGGAAGATTGCGAATCAAGGTTTCGGAACGAAAAAGTCGTCGAGAGTGACGTACTCTTTTCGGTTCCACTTCGGGGTAGTGAAGACACCGAGGGTGGTGGTCTGTCACTCACTCCCACACAGGACGCAGGTTTCGAGGTCGATGCATGCCAAGTCTCAAGGACGGTATCGAGGGGCAGAGCAGACGGGATCGCAGGTGCGAATCGCCATTCCCCGTTGGTAGATACCAGAGGCGTGGTAGGCATGTCATCTGAGAGAGTTACACGTCTTAGTCGGGGCGGAGGCGAGGTTCCTGAGGGATGCAATCGCCCAGTCCCATCGTTGGCTGCAGTTGGTGCTGCAGTACTTGATGTCAATCGCAAGTCGGAACTTCTGAGTTTCATTGAGACCCGCTTAGGAAGAAGTCGGAGGTGGATCTGCTGGATCCATTGTGTCTATATCGTCGCTGTGATACTAGCTTAGCGAACAACAATGTTGAGGGACGATTGCATCAGTTGCCGCGAATCGAGGCTGAACTGATGGGTCGTCGAGTTAGGGTTTTGGTGGACAGCGGAAGTTCGCTAAATCTCCTGAAACGTAGTTTGTTGCCTGTCACCTGGAGGGTGGATAGGAAGCAAGTGACACCGTTGCAGCTTGCATGCGCCGGTCGTGGCATCACCAGTCTAGGGGAGACAATAGTCGAACTGTTAATAGATGGTGTTGTTCACGAAGTTGTCGTGCAAGTGGTGGATGATCTTGTCGAGGATCTTCTGCTCGGGTGTCCCTGGCTGGCATCAAACGAGGCTATGGTCGACTTTGCACGTCGCACCATGTACGTTGGAAAGGGGCCTAGGCAAACTATTTTCTGGGCGGAGGAGGTCTATCTTCCACCAGAAAAGTTCCCTGAACCACAGGTAGCGGACGAACAGCTACCGGCGTTCTCGAGAAAGGAATTTCGGAGTCTTATCCGAGAGTTTGGAGACGTCTTTTACGAATCTCCAAGGCAACCAGTGACGAGGGCTGCTTGCCACAAAATCCGATTGAAGGAGGAGCTACCCTTCAAGCTCCGTCCGTACAAAGTTTCCGATCGGAAGAGGGCTCTTATCCAAGAGGAGGTGGATAAGATGCTCGCTGCAGGTGTCATAAGTAGGTCCCATTCTGCCTTTATTAGTCCGGTCGTTATCGTCACGAAGAAGGACGGTACGGCTCGGTTTTGTGTCGACTACAGGAAGTTGAATAGTCTGACAATACCCGAGTCGTCGGTATTGCCAGGTATTCACGAGACTATCAAAGAGCTCGGAACAGCGAGAGTGTTCACTTCTTTGGATCTGAAGTCTGGGTTTTGGCAGATACCCATGGATGAGGCTAGTAAAAAGTATACAGCTTTTGCTACGCCTGATGGAGCTTGTTATGAGTTTAACTCAATGCCGTTTGGTCTAACGAATGCACCTGGAAGTTTCCAAATCCTTATGACGGAAGTGTTGGTTGGTTATGTCGATAAATTCGTCAAAGTATATCTAGACGACATAATCGTTTACAGCGAAGATGAAAAGGAGAACCTCTACCATCTCCGCCTTGTGCTGGAGAGGTTCAGAGCACATGGCCTGTGGTGCAGTTTAAAGAAGTGTAACTTCGCTCAGCGTAGGCTGGAGTACTTGGGGCATGTGGTGACGGAAACGTCAAACGAACCAATGCCAGGTCATGTGTTAGCGGTTCAACAATTCCCGCTACCCAAGAATGTCTCTCAGCTCCGAGGATTCTTGGGCACCGTTGGTTGGCTACGGGAGTTCATCCCGAACTTAGCGGAGTTGGAGGCTCCGATAAGTGACATGCTCAAATCGAAGGAAGGTCGAGACCTTAAGTGGAACTCTCAAGCATTGGAGGCGTTTGAGAGGATCAAGGAAGTCGTGGGCCGTCCTATGGTCTTGGCCATGCCGGACATGACTCTCCCGTTTTTCCTGCAGACCGATGCATCTGGGGTAGGCATCGCTGCAGTCCTTTATCAAGTTGATTGTCACGGCGACAGAAGGATCGTTTCACATGCTAGGGCGCGGAACTAAACTATCATGTGAACGAGACTGAATGTTTAGCCATTGTTTGGGGTATCAAGCGGTACCGTCATTATCTCGAAGACCGTCCATTCACTCTTCGAACGGACAGCAAAGCGTTGACTTGGTTATCCAAGTTCAAGGACGCAAAAGCGAAGTTAACTCGTTGGGCCTTACTTCTACAGGAGTATTCCTTCACTGTGGAGCACGTCGCAGGTCGAGACAATCAGCTAGCTCATTTCTTGTCCCGTAATCCCTCGGGGTCTCACAGTGAAGACTTGGATGCTGATGTAGAGCGTATGGGGTTGCCACCTATGAAGGTGCAATTGTCTGAACACCAAGGTGTGGTGAGCGTCGTAGAGACGCCGGCTGAAGTGGTCGTGCGGCGGCAGGCCATAGATAGG
Source organism: Chrysolina americana (assembly GCA_958502065.1). NCBI lineage: Eukaryota > Metazoa > Arthropoda > Insecta > Coleoptera > Chrysomelidae > Chrysolina > Chrysolina americana. Next base: position 21,645,360 of record OY293419.1, on the reverse strand, counting down.
GAGACGCAAAGGTTGAGGGCGCGTATCAGAACGATACAGGAGTTGGGTCCTAGGTCCAGGGACGATCTTCGTTTTATCAACAAGTTTTCAGATGTCCAAGGGGTTGTATATGTTTCTTCTGCTGGTAAACGGCTATTGTATGTGCCCGAGGCGCTCCGTGAGGACGTGTCGGCTTATTACCATGAACACCCGACCGCTGGTCATCCTGGTCAAGAGGAAACCTTACGTGCCTTGAAACGGCACTATTGGTGGCCGACTATGGAGGACTACGTCCGGGCCTACGTGAGAGGTTGCCTAGTCTGCCAGTGCGTTAAAGCCGTACGGCATCAGGAAGCGGCACCGCAACGGCCTAGTGTGCCGAAGCGACCGTGGCAGATGCTGGCTGTTGACGTCCTGGGGCCCTATGCAGCCTCAAGGAGGGGAAACAGGTTCGTGGTAATTGCCGTCGATATGTTTTCAAAGTGGGTTGAAGCCAAGGCCACTAAGACATGCACGTCGGATGTAATTTCTCGTTTTCTAGACGAAGAAATTTTATCTCGTTGGGGTTGTCCAGAAGTCGTCATTTCTGACAACGGCCCGCAGTTTCAGAGCAATCATCTGCGAAAATACTACGATGCGAAGAACATCGAGGTCAAATTTTCACCTGTTTTTCATCAACAGGCGAACCCTGTCGAGCGAAGGGTCCAGGAACTGAAGAAGTGCCTAAGAGCAAGGATGCTGGAAACCACTTCGGAAAGGTTTTGGGAAGAAGGTCTGGCTGCAAGTCTCTATTGCTTACGGAACCGTAAGAATAGAGCAACAGGGGAGACTCCAGCGGAGTTATTGTTAGGATATACACCTGGTCGTCCAGGAGATTGGAGGCTACCTATGTACCAAGATCCGGTACATAATAGCCCCGAAGATCGGCAAGAACGTCTTGCAAAAGCAGCCAGACGTCAGGCAGTTTATCAGAGGAATTTATTCCCTGATAAAGATCTACCGTCGCCACGGACCTACGGGGTCGGCGACCGCGTTTTAGTTAGGAATTTCGTCAAAGGAAATTTCGGAGGTACACTGTCAGGACCGCATCCGATCACGAGGGTGATGGGGCGAGACAGTTACCTCGTAGATAGGAACGGCACCGAGAGGCTGGTGCACGTAGACGATATCCGTTCTTGGGTAAGCAGGACTTTGCCGGCTGGCGTCCACCACGACGATGGTGGCCCAGGTCCGGATAAGCCAGAGTCCAACGACGCTGACCAAGAAGTGACAGGGGAAGTCACACCTGAGCCGACGACTGGGGGCGGTCCGAAGCCACCTTCGTTAATCCGGGTACGAGCTGACGCACCCAACTCAACGAACCCACGGGAAGTAACGGTCAGTTTCGATCCAAAGGACAAAGCGGTCCGGCGGACAGTGAAAAGGTTGAGGAGGAATCCACAAGGACGGAAACGCGACTCAGACTGCGCGGAGAAGAGAGGAGTATCCCGTAGGAGTCCGTTGCCGGTGGAGAACTCTGACCTTTTGGAGATCAGAGATTCTGAACTCCCCGTCGCAAACTCATCAGTAGGGGGGCGTGCTACTACTGAAGTAGACGCTCTTACCCGTCAAGCGGTCGTTCCAGACCAAGGTCCAGAGTACGATTCAGATTCGGAAGTGGAAGCTGCTATCCGAGAGTAAGCACTTCCAGTAGGAGGGTCTCCACTACTATTGGCGGTCGACCCGGGAGAGAATGTGAGACAGGAAGGCTCAGTAAGGACTGAGATTCCTAGTAAGAGTACAGGACGGCGAAGGAGATGCCGAGCTGTGGCGCTGGACTCCGACAGAGCTCCGATCCAGCGGCCACCGACAGACTCCGCCCGTCAGTATGTTTCGGTGACCGGGTCTGACGAAGATCCCGTACCAGCCCAAAGCTACAGCGAAGCTCCTAGAGTTAGTAAAGACTGTACTGAGAACGATTCCGACATGGAGGATGACGCTCCAGTAACTTTGGTGGTTCCAGCCTTGGTTCATCAGAGTGCGGAAGGTGACTATTAGGGAGTTAACGTAAATTTAGCTTTTGTCGGTTGTTTCGTTTGGAAATAACTTCGACCAAGTTGAACTCTTTAGTAGGGGGGTGTCGCAGGGCAGGCTCGCCGCGCTCCTACGATGATTTTTTTTGTGTATGGTCACCTTTAGTGAGCCAATTTTACACTTAATAACTCTCAATTTTCACCTAGAAGCCAGTCGAATAATATTAGATTTTTTGCATTATATTCAGGTCACTAGTCTAGTCTCACCCTGTATGATGTAAAGTCCCAATCTCCACCCAGTGGAACTCCACTGTACGTAGTTTTACCGATTTACCGGAAATTCCTGACTAGTTTTCAATTTTATTAATTTGTGGCCCCAAACAGTCGAGCACTCGGTATACAGAACACTTAGAGCAAGGTTTCGACACGCTAGTCTCTTCTTGGGTGGAAAGATTCCGTGGCTCCATTTGTTTTCACAAATTATTTTATTTCAATTCGATTTCTCATCAGGTTGGCCAAATCGGAAAACGGGTATAGATTCCTCGGCGAAGGAATACGTGTATTTCTTCGGCGTTCAAGAATCACGTTGGTTTATGGTTTTTCTCGGGGCTCTCCGAATATCGGACCGCCCTAGGAATCGAGATATCTGAAATTCTGACTTTCAATATCTCCCTAGATCTGGGGAGTATTTAGTGACTTTTGTCAAATACTCCCTAGAAAACGCAGGTAACGGGACTTTAACGGTCATTTGCCCAAATCCCGCGCGTTTTCGCGAGCTAGGGTTTTGTTCAGCCAAGGGCGACGCCCACTTTGGCCCTCTAGGCCAATGGGTGTCGCGGATTTAGCAGTCAGGATTGCATAAATATGCAAGCAGCGAAGCAGCAGACAGCCACTCTTTCTTGTCGAATTGCAGTGTAATAATCAATTTCGTGTTTCCGTTAAATAACTTACGTTTGTTTGGCTTTGCCTTTTGTCTCTGCAATTCATCGTTTTGGCTAGCAGTTAGAGTCAGGTTCTCGGTAATAATAATTCAGTTCACAGTAGATTCATAACGTTTTGTTTCTATCTTAAAAGGGGTTAGACTCTCGGAGGGAGTTGGGAATGCTCGCATTCCCATATCTCTCCGAGAGCCTTCCACCACCCCCTAGTTCTTCCACTAGGGCCTCAGCATCACCCGGTTCCCTTAGGGTATGCACATCTATGAAATCTGGCCTCCGCTGTGGTGCGTGGGGCACACCCGATGACCCCGGAGCGCTTCGGCGCATTCCGGGGGGGCGTACCCCTCGAGCTTCGCCAGCACGGACTCCTTCGTAGCCCTCCGACCTACAAACAGAAACATTTCTCGTTAATCTGAACTGCTCAAAACGGGCTTCCAAAGGTGGAGTTGTGACAACTCCCGCGGAATCGATAACTAACCCTACCTGAGCCGATGGGGAAGGCTGCCTCCCTCCGTCTAAGCTCGACTCTAAAGTACCTTGGTCCAGCACACTTCTCGGGGACAAGGTAGCTGACATCGTCAACTCACGGTATTCCCCGGTAGTACGTACCTGGGGGACGTCTCCGTCGAGGCGTCGCGACGCTTCGGGGAATAGACGCCTGGCGTCTAAGTCACCCGACGGCGGAGGTGTCCGAGAAAGCCCAGCGCCGGCGAACACGGCTTGGGTATTCTCCTCCGCGAGCATATGAGATCTCAATCTCATATTCGTCATTGCTCTAAAGGACAACAATTACGGCTGTAATGTATTGTCGGGCTACTTGCGTGTGCAAGTGTGTGGCAAAGGAGAAGTGCACTAAAATCGACCTCGCGTCGACCCAACTCAAGTGTGACGATGAGAAGGGTCACCCTATAGCTAACTAACCTAACACCTAACAAGACCTCGCCGGGAAATGGACGAGGGAGGAAGGATTCACGGTTTAGAAAAACTATCTAAATAAAATTTCCTAACTTCAAAAATTGTGTAAAGCACCAAAAAGGAAAATTAAACTTGAAAAATTTTACTTCAAAAATTTACAACTGGATGTGACAAAAACCAAGACAGAGATTTGGGTAAAAGGATCACGGAGCCTAACCAGACTGTCTCAGGTGGAAAAGCCGAGAACAGCCGCAGGAAATAGGTATGGGAAGGACGCGAAACCCCTAGGTACCACAGGAAATGTGGCTCGCCAACGACAAAGTCGCAGCTAATGATGTCTTGACAGGCCGAGGAATTTAAGCTCGAACGGTACAATCTTCGTGGAACTCTACGATCGAGCCGATTGTATCAGGTGAGATCTCGTTTTGGTGCCTGACCCCTTTTCATACGATGGGGATTTTTCGTCAACGTCGCGTACAGGTATTAAGTCGGGAAATAACTTTGATGAAGTTAAATCCCTAAGTGTCCGTTGCAAAAGATCACTTTACACTGATTATTGCTCGAGAGTTAAACTACCTATCAACGTACTTTCGTAGCGCGAATAAAACACCTGTAAACCGTACAAGTGAGTCTAACCCCTTTTAAGATAGAAACAAAACGTTATGAATCTACTGTGAACTGAATTATTATTACCGAGAACCTGACTCTAACTGCTAGCCAAAACGATGAATTGCAGAGACAAAAGGCAAAGCCAAACAAACGTAAGTTATTTAACGGAAACACGAAATTGATTATTACACTGCAATTCGACAAGAAAGAGTGGCTGTCTGCTGCTTCGCTGCTTGCATATTTATGCAATCCTGACTGCTAAATCCGCGACACCCATTGGCCTAGAGGGCCAAAGTGGGCGTCGCCCTTGGCTGAACAAAACCCTAGCTCGCGAAAACGCGCGGGATTTGGGCAAATGACCGTTAAAGTCCCGTTACCTGCGTTTTCTAGGGAGTATTTGACAAAAGTCACTAAATACTCCCTAGATCTAGGGAGATATTGAAAGTCAGAATTTCAGATATCTCGATTCCTAGGGCGGTCCGATATTCGGAGAGCCCCGAGAAAAACCATAAACCAACGTGATTCTTGAACGCCGAAGAAATACACGTATTCCTTCGCCGAGGAATCTATACCCGTTTTCCGATTTGGCCAACCTGAGGAGAAATCGAATTGAAATGAAATAATTTGTGAAAACAAATGGAGCCACGGAATCTTTCCACCCAACAAGAGACTAGCGTGTCGAAACCTTGCTCTAAGTGTTCTGTATACCGGGTGCTCGACTGTTTGGGGCCACAAATTAATAAAATTGAAACTAGTCAGGAATATCCGGTAAATCGGTAAAACTACGTACAGTGGAGTTCCACTGGGTGGAGATTGGGACTTTACATCATACAGGGTGAGACTAGACTAGTGACCTGAATATAAAGCAAAAATCTAATATTATTCGACTGGCTTCTAGGTGAAAATTGAGAGTTATTAAGTGCAAAAATGGCTCACTAAAGGTGACCATACACAAAAAAAATCATCGTAGGAGCGCGGCGAGCCTGCCCTGCGACATTACTCAAGTCAGAGTATCCCGGAGGCGTGACTTTCAGCCACGCCCACTGAAAACAATCGGGGAAAAATTTTTATATTTCATTCCCGAATATATCAACGCCAGGTAGGAAATAAAGAGTATGGATCGAGACGAGATGTGCACTAACCAGCACGAGCGCGTCGAAGATGTCAGCAACACCGACACAGAGCTCCCTATTGATCACATGGAACATGACGAATTCTTCAAGGAATTCAATAAGAAATACTCTACAGAAGAGGTCATACACGGAAAACATCATTTCTTGGCCAAGGAAATGATAAAAATCTACTCAGATTGGATGGATGAGGATGCCCGATGCAGCCTTGCACCACAGAGGCTCCCCAGAGACTATGAGAACTATATCAAAATAGACAAAAAGATCTACAACAAATAAAAGAAGCTAGTGAAACTCTTCATTGCCTCCCATGAAACAGACCTGGAAGAAGCATGGAGAAAGAAAAGAGAGAAAGATGAGCGCAGGAAAATCAGGAAAATGCAGCAGAAAGAGCAGGAAGAGATTGAAGAAGGAAAACTTCAAAAAGAAATCATAGAACAACAAATAATGAAAGAAAAGGAAGCTGCCGAGATAGCTGAGCGTGAGAGGCTCGACGTGGAACGACAACTTACTTCACAAGAAACACGTAAACAAGAAGAAATGAAAATCCAACTGGAGAAATCTCAACGTTCCATTCTCTACAATTGGATTGAGGCAAACAAACGGAACTATACCGACCCAGAGGGAATATATTTTCCAATGCATCCCCTGGATACAGAAACATTAAAAACTAACGCTGAGCTCTGGCACAAGTATCATGACATCAAGGCACGGATACAGTCAGACTTTGAGCGGAAATTGTCAGAAAAACAAGCCGAGCGGAAGAGAATCCTTGAGCTTAAACTGAAAGCTAGGCAGGAAGAAGAACTAAAGCAGCGTGAAATGGAAAAACAACAACAACTTAAGAACATCGAGGAAAAACAAAAGCAAGCCCAAGCTCAGAAAGAAAATGAAGAGAGGATTAAACACAGAGAGGAACAAGAAAGAGCGCAACAAGTAGCCGAGCAGAAGAAAAAGAATCAAGTGATGGCTGAGACACAAAACAGCATACTTGAAAACTGGGTAAAAGTAAATAAAACCAATATAGCAAACCCTGAGGAAAGCTACCAACCAATGAGCGACTCAGATTTGAGAAGTATAAGGCCAAATAGCAAACCCTGGCAAAGATACCTGAAAATTGCCGCAAGCATACAAACAGACTTTCATATCAGAGACGAGAAAAGGCGCCTACTAGAAGAGGCTGAAAAGAGGGAAAACCCTAATACTAACATCAATATTGAATCAGAAGATCGAACAACCGATAAAACCAGCTTAGAAATACCTGAAGAAACCGAATCACTCAACATCAACTCAGAAGAGAATACCCAAACTTCAAGACAAACACGTCCACAACATAGCAATAGAAAAATGAAAAAGGAAACCCCGCCCCCTATCACCATAGACGGCAAGGCGAGGGACTTCGAGCAAATACGTGAAATGTTGGAAGATGAAAGAGTGTACTATGAGCTCAAGTACACTCAATCACAGATACTGCTCCACACCTTCAACATAGAAGTCTACGGGAAAACTATAAATATATGTAAGGGAATGGGGGCTCAGTTTCCATACATACACGCCAGAGAGCCACAAAGAACACCTTTTCGTCATCAAGGGTCTCGATCACACCCCGGATGGCGCTGAAATCAAAAAAGCCATGCTAGAGGAACACAACATCGTCATCAATAAAATCTTCAGGATGTCCAAGCACAAATTAAAAGACCTCCAACTAAAGGTCAAGACGATTAACAACACAAGAATCACCTGGGATTACAGAACCAATGAGAACGCAGTTACGCAGTGCCGAAACTGTCAACGCTGGGGACACGCGGCAGGAAACTGTTTCAGGTCGCCCAGATGCCTGAAATACGGCCAAGGCCACTTGACAACCACTTGCCAAAAAATAAGAGAAGTACCACCGAAATGTGCAAACTGCAGCCAGGACCACACGGCGAATTACAAAAAATGCCCAGCATATCTATACAAGTTGAAAGAATTAGAAGGAAGAACAGCAACTCTGAAACCAAATTCCCGAACTGGAGGACCGGGGAAAACAACTAAGGTACCACTGCCTCCAAACCACCTGAAAAGGTTTCCCCCCACGAGAGGCCAGGGGGAAACAGGTCACAGCACACATTCAACACCTCAAAACAGCCCTGGGAAAATGGAATCTCCATTCAGCGAAGAGCCAATTCACGAGCAGGGCCCCCAGTCACAACCGAGATGCCTCCACTGTGGTGGTGGGGCGTGGCAGGACAATCTCCTGCTGGCCATGGCATTGAATAACATCCAAAGCCAGATTACAGAACTCCGCACCCTCATTATGAGGATAGGAGCCTCGCCGAAGGTGGTCTCACCGCTCGGGGCCTCGGGGGGGGGGGGGTGGGGGGGGGGCGCCTAGTGGGCCCCCCTCGTCGCCCTGTGCGGGGATGGCCGCCGGAGGGGAGGGTAATCTGGCAACTACACAACACCATTACACAGACACTTTACACTCAAAATAAAGCTCGGGTGAAATGTGAACCCCCGACCTGGGAAACTGGGCTGGGGGGGAGCAATACACCTGTGCGGGGGAGGTACCCCCCCCCCCGCACAATATCATTTTCATAAAGCAGGTTTTTTCTCGCTTTTCCTGCTATACACCTACACACCTACACACACTCAAGAAACTAAAACAAGGCATTATCACCACACAATTACTTCGAATGCCAACATAAGCTATGCAGGAGGTTGGCCTGATACGAATCACCACACAATGGAAGGTGAAAAACTGAGCATGCCAGAACACCGGCTCGACTGGGAAGCCCTGCTCATGAATCTGAGAGAAGATCCCGGGTTGAAATTGCAATATGTTTTGCACTGAAAATGTAGATGTTACTATAATTTAATGAATAAACCCTTTTTAGTTAGTTTTAGTGTACCGGCAATCCAGAGGTCGTGGGTTCGAATCCTGCTCGAAGATAATCTTTTTTCTGGAATTTTAAAAATCTGTCTGTTTCCGAAAATTTCCTTTATCATATTTATATCACAGACACAAACCCTCTTCATTGTTCATAATGCTGCCTTTTCAAAATATCTACCCTATATTCAATTAGGGGTTGCAGTTCCCATAGCTTGCATACTGTTTCGAAACCTAAATACACGGTGGAATGATCTTTTGTTATTTTGACTACTCGTCCATTTGTGAATTGGGTAAACTCAACGGTGAATCTATCTTCTTCAATGGTCTCTACTTCATCGGATGAGTAAAAATAATTGGTGATGATTCCTTGATATGTCAAAAACTGGTTTCACTCGGTTTCTGTGAAAATCACACTATCTCTCTTATTTCCAGAAATTTCAATACATGGTGTGAAATTTAAATCATATGAGAGATTAACAACAAATTTACTTTTAGATTTGTTTAAAGGAAAATTTCTTTCACTCAATACCACTTTTAATTTTTCTTTGCAAAAATATTTGCTTAACAAGTTGAATTTGGATTGGTCATTACTCATTTTGATTAGAGAATGTCTGTCGATGATATTGTATCCGGTTTATATATACTTTTTATCAGTAGTAGTGGGGGAAAATTCCATCTAGGATTATTTCAACTTAACATATTTTTAGAACTATATTTGACACGTGCATTCTTTGACCTTGAAAGAGGTCATTGAACCCATCTCAGATTTCTAGACATATAACCGGAAACGTTACGTCAGCAAATTCCAGGTAATTTGATATCTCACACGTGCATTTAAAATAGGTCACTGAACCCGTATTGAATTTCGCTGATCTACCTAAATATGTAACCGAAAACGTAACGTCAGCAAATTCCAGGTAATCTGATATCTCACACGTGCACTTGAAATAGGTCATTGAATCCATCTCAGATTTCTTTTACTTGTCTAGACATGTAACAGGAAACGTAACGTCAGCAAATTCCAGGTAACCCAGACAGCACCAGATATTGCATAAATAATCCTAGAACATTCCTTTTGGAATATTGGTATATTCCAGGAATAAGCTGGGATATTCTGGAATATTGTAGGATTATTCCCTGAATATGCGAATGGGAATTCCTCAGATAATCATAGAATATACTTAAAAGAATATTCTATAGACATCCAGAATATGTTCAGGATATTTCGCGGATATTCCATACAAAATATTCCAATAATATTACCAATGAATATTCATAGAATATCTGGTATATTCCAAGATCATCCCCAGAATATGGGTAGAGAATATTCATGGACTATTTTGTAGAAAATATTCTATGAATATATAGTATGATCCAGGAATATTACAGAAATATTTCCAGATGTACTTTTTGAATATTCCATGCAGAATATATACAAATAAGGAGGAAAAAACTGTGGGGCGTTTCATAAATTACATGTTTTGATATTCAATTTCTATCCAAAAATTAAACGTTAGATATCTTCGAGTATTAGCATCACCTTATGATATGAATATGTGAAGGAAAGAAATATATACACCTGTTTCAGGCTATATTTATATATGATATATATAGAGGAAAAAACAAATATTTCATAAAACAATCTCAAATAAACAAACAATTCATAAAAAAAAGTTCAAATTAACAAATCTTTCATCAAAAAAATCTATAAACTTGGAGTTCTTCCCTTCTGCTTCAGGAATTTATGTCTGGGATTTCTCCTAGCCCTGTTGAATTGATAACCCTAAAAAGAAAAGACTTTAAGATTTCGTGAATTTCAAATTAATTTTTACGAAAAATTTGCTTATGCATTATTTATAACCATTAAAAATTTCATTTGTACTCAGTGTATAGCAGTGGAAATTATTTGCTTTCGAAATGAAATATTTAATGGGAAGTAGTTTAATGTTCTAAAAGTTTCGAGACAACTTTGATTCTATTACCTCAGTCATTAATGAATATATTAGTTAGTGTAAAATACATACTCTTTTCTTTTCAGCCGCTCAGAGGACTTTGCGAGATAAATAGATACAACCACTTCAATCTCCTTCAGAGAAGCTCTATTGCGGTCACATTTTTGAATTGCATCTAGAAATGAAAAATATATTATTATTCGGTTCAACTGTTCACTGAGACGATTCTTTCTAGCTTCAGTTGATGATATTTCGAATTAACAAAAAAAAAATTATGTTGTACAACAAGACCCCTTTAATTTTAATGGGAATTTATTTTCTCTAAAATCACAATAAATAAATTTTTGGTCAGAATCGTCGCATAAAGTATTCAATTCATTTATTTTTGTTTTTGTGAATTTGAATATTGACTACTTTTCCAAATGCAGTAACATATTATAAGTTTGTGTATATCAGAGAAACACTTATATATTAACTTCGCTGAAGAACATTCAGAAAGTTATAAAAAGAGAAAAATATTATACCAAAACTTTAGAATAAAATGCAAAAATACCTAGAAGACAAGCACATATCCTAGTAGACCTGAATACTTTTTTTTTCTTGTGTCCCTGCATACTGTATACTGCAGCAAATCTATCGTCTAGAATTTTTTTAAGGAATCGTCTGCTGCGATCCTTGAAATCTCTTCCACCAATCAGGCAAAGATTATCCACCTGAAATAAATTAATCTTTATTAACTTGCAGTTTTTGTATAATTCACAATTTCATTCGAATACTTTATACAGACTGTTTCATTTCTGTTTAATTTAATTTAATTTATGAATATATGCAACAAATATTACTTTATCTCCTTAAATAATTATTGCTTCATATTGAATTGAACACTCAGCATCATTCCTTACCATCTTTTTATAGGTTTTCTCATTATCAAGTTTTCTTTCCACATTTTCAAGCATAGTCTCATTTAAAATTGGAAATTCACTGAACAAGTCTAAATATGTGTCTTTGGAAGTATCATCCTCTGATGGCAATCCCTTATCTTTCAATGAAAGAGAGACTTCATCTAGTTTATCAGAGAGTTCGTTAATTTTACTGTCACATTCTTTCAGCAACTTGATTACTTTCACCATCATGTTGATACATGTTCGCTTGAATTTTGTATCATCTTGAAAGAGAAAAGATCAAATATATCAAGATAATCAAATGAAAAATAAAAAAAAGAAGTGTTACCTAAGATTTCAGCAACATTTACTGTTTCCTCTAGGACCTTTTCAGATACAGCTGCTTTCGAAGCTTTATCAGTGAATATATCCATAGCAGCTCCATTTGTTTGTTGATTGGTTAAGCCTGCAAAAAAACAATAATATTAGCAATTCTAGGTGTAACTTTTCAAGGAGATAAAAAAGGTATAAGCATTTGGTTAATGAAGATACTGCCATTAAACCATTGAATTTGAAGTGATACGTTCTATAGGATCATACAGCTAGCACAAACCCAAGGCTTCATTGTGACAAAATTAAAACTTACGTTTTCTAATAGCTTGGGGTCTAGGGATGTCCAAATCAGATCCACTATCCTCTTCAGATGAACTAAACTTTTTCTTGGCCACCCTCTTCTCAGATGTTTCTGTTTCTGAAATTTCGGATGTAACACAACACTTTGATGCATTTCCACATGCCATCCTAAAGTTTTCATATTTTTTTTCCCTCATTAGAGACACGCTGTACACTTTCCAATCACTTCCTGGTTCAGTTTCATTCTTTATTGCCCTTTCCATCCTGTTTTTGGGAAAGGAGGGGTACAGGAGCGTTTGACTGGTTTCATTATACCAGCAGTATGGGACGGCCTCAATTTCCTCAGATCCGGCAAATTTGACAATTATCCAGGGCATACTAGTAAAAACACAAAAATCTGAATTAAAATAATAGAACTCAACATTAATAACTTATGCACATTTCGAACAGGTTGAAATCCCCTTCCCTCCACACTATCTCACAAAGTGAAAAACTTGAGGAATATATCTAGCAGGAAACAACTACTTCCTCTACGAACAATGAATTACATCTGACACCCATTCCTGCAATGTTCTTCCAGAAGGACACAATTAAAAGTGCTAATATTCAACGATTGATTGTAATTAGCACTTGCAATTGTGTCCTCTTGGAGGAACATTGCACAAATTGATATCTGATGTAATTCAATGTTCGCAGGGGGGTAGTAGTTGTTTTCTGAGAGATAATTTCCTCAAATTTTCTACTTTGTGGGATACTGTGGAGAGAAGGGGATTTCCACTTCGTTAAAATTCGTTTCATTTATTAAAAAACTTATACAAATGTCATTAGGTGATCTGAACCATACCGTAATTTGGATATCTTTCTGAAATGAGATTTGAAAACTAAAGTATTCAATGAAAGAAATAATAAAAATAAATTAGTTTTAATTATTAAGGTGCTATATAAATTCATATTTACTCTTGTTTCATGTGTATTAAAGGAAAAACTGTATATGGTATTATTATAAGGTATTCTGACAAGTTTGTGACTGATCTCTGTTACAGGCCATGATTTCATTTCACTTAAATGATCAACATAAAAAATATTCAGTAAGGATGATTTTAAAGGTAGATTGAAAAAATCCAATTTTTCCATATATTCTTGTCCAACTACAACATAATCGTTCAACTGTGGCGAAAAAGCAAAATTTTTTATTTCAATTAGTGTACCATTTTTTAGAGCACAACATGCATCTCTAGGAGTGCAAGAAAGCTTGAAAGTTGTGAATTCAATAGATCTAATCTCTGGAGCAGAACATCCTACTATCACAACAACAACAATGTGGTTGAATCAAATTAAAACCTGAAAATTTCTTGGATGAGTTCACTCTTCCTCTACAATTAATTAATTCTTGGTAACGGCGAACCACTTGTTGCAACGGTTTATCGTGCTTCCTAATCAATGTTTTCAAGTATTGAAGAAAATTTTCACTTTCAAAATTACTAAAATTGTCTAGTATACCAAATTTCCTGACATCATCAACCAAATGCAACAAATTATGAAAATTATGTGTCAACAAATGGGAACCATAAATTTGCTTGAAACTTTTAACAAAACAAATGAGTAAGTTTTCAGCATAATCAATATACATTGTACAATATTTTTCACTCGACAGAATTCTAATTGAAACAGACAATATCAAAAAATTTTGATACTTTTTTTTCGTGAGTATGTTTTTTAATACAACCGGCCCCGTATAAAGTAAAAATTGGCGAAATTCTGTTGCTTTCCACCTCTTCACCTCTTTCAGACATCTAGGCATCCTAGCAAAATCAAAAGGAACAGAAGTCCTCATACCCAATAAAAGTTCGGAAATTCTTGTAAACTGCCCACTAAACATGAAACCTTCCAGAAACATTTCAATTTTACTATATTGTGGAGTTTCTGAAACGTTACTAGAAACGTAACCCAGACGTTTCTTTTAGGTTTTTTAGTTGCAGAAACGTTCAATGGAAACCAAAACGAGACGTTTCAAGAACCCATATTGGTAATATTTTAAAAATATATTTTATTACTTTTAATTTATGCAATAGTGATATTAATTGATGAATGTAGCGGTAGAAATTGTAGAAAACTGGAAAATCACCCATGAAAAAACTGCTAACGCGAAAAGCTTTCTGTTGGGTCTTTTTACTACACCATAAAATACACGGCACTTGGCGCTGCGACCAATACTCGTGTTATTAACAATTTTAAATGAATAGTCGTTAAATCGCTAACAATTTGGTACGGTTATTCTGTCTACGTTAGGTTAGTCAGGATAGGTCAGGTTTGGCTAGTGATTTACGCATTTTCATTATTTTCAATTTCAACTTAGTGTGTCTTCTTCTTGTCATTTAAACTTCCCGCCATCATAATGTCCAATCACAGATCGCATATTGCCGTTATTAATTGCCATGCACTACCTCTGTCCATTCGTCTATTCTTTGGCTCAGATCGATATTCAATGAAAAGTAGGAATATTTCGGGTATCTTCGGATAATTGCTATAAATAGAAGTTGATGGTTTAAAATAGAACTGATACAAATATCATTCATTTAATTGACTAATATTTCTATTAAAGAACTGATACTTATTACTGAATATTAGACGAATTCATTTTCTTCATTGTTACTCGGATCTGAAACTCCAACGAAGATACACGAAACATTCTTGCAATCTCAGCGTGTGGTTTAGACTGTTGTGTTTTGTGTGTGGTTATGTCGAATGTCGAATGGTGACATTCCACAGAACAGATTACAGAAATACAGAACAGAAAACAGAAGTGGTCACATCATTTTCATTAAAATATAAGTTTTAATTAGTTTTATTCGTTCAGTTCAGTGATATCAATCATGAAGGTAAGTCATAATTCATTGAAATCAAAGAGACACTTACGAAGAATTATTCGCCAGTCTGTCAATCAATATGACGGCATGGCGCCAATAACGAACACTAAAAAATTGAGTGAATCTGTAAATATTGTGGACTGTTGTGAAATTATTTCGAAATCAGATTCAAATGTGGGCTTTGAAACTAATTTCGAAATTTATTATCCTTCAACATATAATACGGTCCCCGAATCAAAAAACCAGCATTCACATCTTGTTGAAAATCACGTTCCTTCACAGGAGGGCCACCAAAATTTTGTACAAAATATAAAAACTTGGTTACTCAAATACAGAAATTTATTGACCCATTCTGCAATTAATGGGTTACTAGCTATTTTGAAAACGGTTGGTTTTAAGTTCCCGAAAGATGTGAGAACTTTTCTAAAAACACCTACCAATTGTGATCTGATCAAAGTCGAAGACGGTTATTATTCACATTTAGGAGTTGAATTGGGTATAATGAATAAGTTAGATGGTAAGATTGAAACTTTTTTGTCTGATAAACTAATACGTGTGAGTTTGAATGTAGATGGGTTACCTCTGTCAAAAAGTTCCTCCAGCCAGTTTTGGCCCATATCATTGTCAATTGATTCTCCTAATAAAAATATAAGCAAACCATTTGTTGCAGGAATATATCACGGTTATAAAAAACCTGATGATGTTAATGTATTTCTTGAGAAATTTGTCACAGAATTCAAAGTTTTGGAGTCTGAAGGTATTTTGATAAATGATGTTAGGTTATTTCCGAGAATTAGTAAACTGATTTGTGACGCTCCTGCTAAATCATACTTGTTGTCTGTGAAAGGTCATAATGCCTACAGCGGTTGTTCTAAATGTACGGAAGAGGGAGATTTTCTAAACTCCAGAATGACATACCCGGGAGTATCTTCAGCTTTAAGAACTGATTTATCATTTGTGCAGAAATGTGATGAAACATATCATATCACAGGGCGTTCTAGCCCATTGCTCGATTTAACTATAGGTCTGGTTTCACAAGTTCCCCTCGACTACATGCATTTAGTTTGTTTGGGGGTCATGAAAAAACTATTGACTTTTTGGGTGAAAGGAAAAAAGATGTTCGAATGAAGGATGTTCATATCAAAATGGTGTCTGACAGACTGATGGAAATAAAACCTCACATACCTTCAGAATTTGCTAGATTGCCCAGAACATTGAAAGAAATGGATCGCTTTAAAGCTACAGAATTCCGTCAACTACTTTTGTATATAGGACCTATTGTTTTCAGAAACACTTTGACAAAACAGCAGTACATACATTTCATGTCGCTACATTGTGGTATTCTTATTTTATGTTCACCAGAAGTTTATTTAAAATATAATGATTATGCAAATAAACTATTGGTTTACTTTGTTCAAAATTTTGGAAATTTATATGGCTTTGAATTCATATCACATAACATTCACAATTTGATTCACCTAGCAAGTGACTCTAGACTCCATGGTCCTCTAGATGATTTCAGTGCTTTCAAGTTTGAAAATTATTTGTATCAACTTAAAAAAAATGTTAAACTTGCCAGGCATCCTTTGCAGCAGGTTATCTACAGAATGAAAGAAAAAGAATTAATTGGTGATTGAAAATATTGACGTCACAATAAAACTTGAGAATGAGGTAGGAAATACTTTAGGTTATCCAGGTACTTGTT
This sequence comes from Chrysolina americana, assembly GCA_958502065.1. Classification (NCBI taxonomy): domain Eukaryota; kingdom Metazoa; phylum Arthropoda; class Insecta; order Coleoptera; family Chrysomelidae; genus Chrysolina; species Chrysolina americana. The sequence goes on along the minus strand of OY293419.1, from coordinate 21,628,864 downwards.
ACAAAAGTATGGAAACAGCTAACTTCCAAATAAAATTAAATCAAAAAGACAATTGTGTTTTACTTAAAGATTCTTCTCTTTCTTTGATAAATGCAATTTTGCAGACATCTTCAGAGGAAATCTATATATCAGGTAAAAAATTTTTGGAAATTGATCCCTTTTATGTAGAACCACTCAGTTTCAAATTTTTTAATATAATGGTATTAAAAAATGCTTTATCCGATAACATGTTGATTCTTGCCAGTAATATTTCGAATATTTTTTTGAAATTTCCTTATGAGGAAAACTTTATAATTATGCCAATATTGCATACTGAAATGTAGTTATTCAAATTTGTCAAAGTTTAAATGTTGTTTAGATCGCTCAATTGTTGACTCAACTTCAATTGGAAAATAGCTGAGTGACCTTCAACATTGAAATATAAAATGTGTGACGGACAAAATGACCCCCTTCAAAATCAAATACTACTTCTTGAAATTGTTTAAGAGGCCATGAGCGCAATCACATTTGTGCCGTTTTTGAGGGTAAAAAAGTTGATAACTGAAAAACAGTTCATCGTATCGATTTCAAAAAAGGACAAGCTTCTACAGGACGTTTGATTCTAGGTAACTATGTCTACGGCAGCACCTCAAGATGCTTTTCATAGATAGTTGAGGTAGCTGCAGTGGTATTTCTCTTCCATTAAAATTTTAAGTAATCTTTGTCCAATCGAAATGAATTTGGTATCAAAAGAAAGGTAAAACGTTGATCTATGTACGTACTGTAAGTGGATTGGAAATTCAATTTCTATTACGTCACGTACATATAATTAAACATTTAAAGGCGTGTCCTTGTTTGAAATCGATAAGACGAACCGTTTTGGAGTTATCAATTGACTCTTTTACCCTAAAAAGCGTCCCATATGTGATTGCGCTCATGGCCTCTTAATAAATAGATATAATGTATTAATAATGGAAGTTTGAAATTAAATAATCAGTCAGCATTATCAATTAATATGTTAGGATAAAAAAATTTCAAACAATTCAATTGAGCTATATTCAATATTCAGGGGAGGGGCACTTTGTTGAATTTCCATGAAAATAGTACATTAAGGTGTATATATAAGTATCTCTAGCTCTCTGTATATGTGTAGTCGTCGTCAGTCGAGTCAGTAGTCGAGTGTGTGCATTCGACGAAGGCAGACGTGTTGCGAAGGGGCGTGTCCTTTGTGTTTTTCGCTGCTACAGATTAGAGAGTCTTTGAGTTTGTTTTTGGCCAACGTGGCAAACAAAGATTTTTCACAAACGCGTTGAAAAAGGGGGAGTGGCCTTAAGCCTTCTGGGTCCTCAACTCGGTGTTGGGGATTGTTTAGTGCGACGAGACATATGGTGAGTAGGCCTTGTGGTACAAAAGCATACGTTTCGAAAATATTATTTACAAGCTGTTACGATGTCTGAACAAATTGGTGCTATGTTGGAAAACGCTTCGAAAGCGGATTTGCTTTTAATCCTAAAGCATATCATGGTGAGATTCGGCGTAGGGCCTGAAGACGTGGCAAAAATTGTCAAAAACGATGACGAGGTTTCCTCGTACAATCCGCCAAGTCTAGGAGAAGATTTTCCAAGTCTTCCGGCCCCTAGGGTCGAAGGTGCCGGGTCTGTCATCAGACCCAAACGCGTTTGCATTCGCAAAGGGTCGGGTGCCAGATCGGTCACCTCTGACACTACTGTGTCAAGTGCTGAATCTCGCAATGATATTGCGGGAAGTAATAGTGTTGATGCGCAATCAACAAATGATGCAGAAAACGAAGTTGAAATGCAGGTGGACGGTGCTGTAAGCACAAACGGGCAAAACATCGCCCCCACCCCTGCAAATACACAGCAGGAAAACTTGACACCTGCCAACAAGAGTAAAGGCAAGGCTAAGAAAAGGCCAGCTGCCACCGTACCCATACTTCTCCAAGACCCGCCCCGAGACGAGCAATCCCGCCAATCACAATTCGTAAGAAGGATTGCTGGGTTGAAGTTAATCGCAAATGTGTTCAAAACAAAATCTCATTTACTAAAGCTGTAAACGTGCAGGATGGTATCAGGGTGCAACCAGCCACCCTTCAAGACTACCGCGAGTTATCACACGTGTTGATAAGCGGCAAAGTGCCGCATCATACATACAGCTTTGCTGAAGATAAACCCCATAGGGTTATCCTTCGGGGTGTTCCGGAGTTTATCTCCAGCAAGGACATCGAGGAAGACCTGTTGGGGAGGGGCTTCAATCCCGAGACCGTTGCCAGGTTGTATAACCGCAACAAAAAACCGATGCCTCTGGTTCTGGTGCTCGTGCCGAAAACGGAACGAGATATCTACCAGATAAGTGATATCCTTAGCGTGAAGATTTCGGCCGAGCCGCAGAAACCACGAAGTGCCGTTGGACAGTGCCACAAATGTCAACGGTTCGGTCACGCGCAGAGGAACTGCATGGCGGTTCCTATGTGCGTGAGGTGCGCTGGAAAGCATCTTTCTCAAGAATGCACAAAACCTCGCGCTGAGAAGGCCAAGTGCGCGAACTGTGGAGGCTCCCACACGGCCAGCTACAGGGGATGCCCTAAATTCCCCAGGCCCCGAAGCGGCAACGCCGCCAAGGGCACGGGGAGGGGAGCACCCTAAGCGGCCGGAAAGGCAACCAAGACTGGCTCTCGCCCAGCAGCGATTGTTGCAGGTTCCGGCACTGTCCGTGCAGGAGTCTCTTATTCAGGCGCCACGAAAACCGGCCCCTCCACGACAGAAACGAGCGGACCGGACGACTTTTTCGCCGCCCTCGAAAAGATGAAAGAACTCTTCACGAAGTTCCCGGTACTGCAGCAGATGTTTGTACCAAATCAGGCCGTGCTTTCGAGGACTAATTAATGGCTATACACCATATTAGGCCCAGCTCCTTGAAGATCGTCTTTTGGAACTGCAATGGTCTCAAAGACAAGAAATGGGATCTTGAAGATTTCATGGTGCGACATAACGTTGACCTCGTGCTCCTTCAAGAGACCCATCTTGACAATGGGGTCATTGCGGTCCCAAACTACCGAGTTTTCCGAGAGGACCGTATTGGGCGACGTGGAGGGGGCGTGGCTGTTCTAGCCAAGCGCTCTCTTCGGGTCGCACAATGCGGCATTATTGGTAACCGAAACCACGGCACGGAAGTGGTCGGTGTTGAAGTTGAAACGAGTAGGGGGGGAAACCCACCGAACAATCCAATACAGGATGATACGCTGGATTCTCTGCTGATGGAATCCAACACTCCGACGATCGTCGCAGGCGATTTTAACGCGAAACACACGTCATGGAGCCGGGTGTCAAACCGTAATGGGATGGCGCTCTGGGCACACATGGACAGGCATGACTATCATGTGGTTAGTCCTGGTGAGCCCACACACTACGGTCGCTTCAGACCGGACGTACTTGACATCACGTTGGTCAGGAATGTCCCCTGGACTTGGGAGATTTACCCCCTTTCTGAGTTAAGTTCGGATCATAATCCAGTCGTACTATGGCTGGGCGATGATCCTATTCCCCAGGGAAGTTGGCTGCGGAAGTCGACGAACTGGGAAACGTTCACGGCGAATCTCGCGGAGGCACACGCCGTGCCTGAGGTACTCCGAACTTCTGCTGAGTTGGACGTTGCAGCAGTACATTTCGAGCACGTTATGAATGACGCTTTTGAGGCCGCCACAACCAGTGAGCGGAGTCCTCTGAAGTCCTACAATGAGTTCCTAACGAGGATAAAACTCCTCATTCGGGAACGTAACCGCTTGGGTAGGATTTTTCAGAGGACTCTGTTCCCCGGGGACAGGGTAAGAGCCAGCCGTAAGGCTACTGAAGTTAAACTCGCGATCCTGGATTACAGGAATGAAAGGTGGAACGAAACGCTCTCTAGCCTCGAGCCGGGAGATAAGGAGCTTTGGCGCCTTATCAAACGGCAAAAAGGTCGGAGAGCTGAGTTACCACCCATTCATGGTGAGCACGGGATGTGTTATGCATCGGTCGACAAGGCCATGGCCTTCGCTGATACGATGGAACGTCAGTTAGTGCTGAACACCGACGAGGATGATGACGACGATCGGAACACCTTCGTGGAACGGCGGGCTAGACGGATCCTTCAAGAGGACGATGACGATGAATTGCGTCCAGCTTCTGAGGGGGAGCTTAAAGCGCAGATTAGAGGGCTTCCGAAAAGGAAGGCTCCGGGAGTGGATTCCATTACCAATGTAATGCTGAAGAAACTCTCGGATAATCAGATCACTTCCATCAAGAATCTGATTAGTAACTCTCTGCGACTTAGGCACTTCCCCAGCAGGTGGAAACATGCCATCGTCGTCATGATTCCGAAGGCGGTCAAAACCCAATGTTCCCGCAGAACCATCATCCATCAGCCTTCTTAGCTCGGTGGCGAAACTGGCGGAACGCGTCGTATTGGAGAGGGTCAATGATGAAGTCATTGACAGAAACATCCTTCCTGACGAACAATTTGGCTTCAGGCCACAGCACTCGACAGAGCTGCAGGCCTTGAGGATGGTCGAAGAGACCATCAGCGAGCTAAACAGGAGACATTTCGTCTTCCTGTTGCTGCTTGATGTCGCGAAGGCCTTCGACCGAGTATGGCACGAAGGCCTTCTCTACAAGATGAGTCTCTTGGGCTTTCCTCGAGGTCTGATAAGATGGATAGGCTCATAACTAAAAGGAAGGACGTTTCAGGTCAAAGCCGAAAATGAGCTCTCGGACACGAGGGCCATTGAGGCAGGAGTGCCCCAGGGCGCCGTGCTAATCTCCTTGGGGAGGAGACGAACCTACCCAGAAAGGAGGGTGACAATCTCGGGAAGGGAGATTGACTGGCTACCGCGGGTCAAGTATCTTGGCCTGACGTTTGACCGTGGACTCACCTGGAAGCCACACATCGACGAATTGAGAGCCAAGTTGCACGCCAAATTGTGTTCACTTTACCCGCTCCTTAACAGGAGGAGTAAACTCAGTTTGAGGAACAAATTGCTTCTATACAATTCAATGGTCAAGCCTGTGATGATGTATGCCTCAGCCGCCTGGGGTCAAGCCGCCCACACCCATATACAAACTCTGGAACGGGTCCAGAGCAAGTACCTGCGGATGATAGTCGATGCTCCGTGGTTTGTGCGTAACGTGCGAATCCGCGATGATCTGAGGCTGCCTTCCATTCAGCAGTCTATCCGTGAGCGTAACCAGCGTGTATTGGATTGTGCGGAAGCGCATGAAAATCCGCTTATACGGGTTGCAGTAGATTATACTATTGACGACCCTACCCGTCACAAAAGGCCACGCCTATCCGTGGTCTAATCCGCCACCACTCCGACAGGGAATTTCGTGAAGGGAAACTTTCACCAAATTTCGAACAACCCCCGTCATCTGGGGAAAACCAACGAGCGAGGGCGGCAGGGGGCTGTTAGCACCCTGTTACTGTCCTGCACACCCATCCCGCCACTCTCGAAGTGGCCACCAGCAGTCCTTCTCACGGATGGTGAGAGAGTTCGATCGAAGGGCAAGGGAACTAGGTTCCAGCCTAAATGGAAATCATGAAGATCCACATGTATATGTGTAGGATATTTATTCATTATACATTTTTTTTTTTTTTCATTTCATGGAAACCCATTCGAACTAGCTGTTATGTGATAAAATGCAAAGAAATAAAGAAATTGACCAGGTGACTATTCCTATTAGTGATTCTAGTGATGTATTAGTTAATGATGAGTAAACTATGGAAATTTTTCATAATTATCAAATAACTCATTTTTTTAGTGGGCTGTGGTGCAGTTCAAAAATGAAGATGATTCACAAGGAATTGAAATAGCCACTGTGCCAAAAACGTGGACATTTATTGATGATAATGAAGAAACCCATTGCCGATGGCCAACATCGAAGCCCAGAAAACATATTCTTCTTCAGACGGAACCAGAAATCAACTGGAAGGCATACCAAATAAAAATATTGTTTGAATGTGGTGAGTCACTTAAATGAGGAAATTTAGAGGAATGGTAATGATCTTTTTTTTAGAACAATACGAGGAGGCAGTAGAGTTTGAAAAAAAAAAGGAAGAAGTTACCGATTCAGAAAACGAGTTGGATTCTAATTTGAGCAGACAAGGAAGGAAAAGAAAGATTCCTAAAAACTCAGATTTTGCAGAAGATACTGAGGAAGATTTTTCTGACTGGCGTATTGCCAGACCTCCAAAACTACCCACTATCGATGAAGATAAACCAAGTAAGACGTCAACAAATAGTACCAGTGAGTACCATTTCAACATAATGTTCTATCCCAAGTAATTTTAGCTGATTTATGTAATTTTATTGATTTTTCAGTAAGTCTTAATGAAGATTTTTTGAAGATGCCTCCTCCACCCCCAGTAACTGTAGGAAAAGGGGTCGATAGAATAGGTGAGCTTATCATTTTTATGGCAAATTGAAGGTTGGTACGGGTTTGCAGGGAATGGTTCTCAATCAGTTCAAAGGGTTAAACATTTAATTATTGGAATTATAGACTTAATCCAAAAAGAGTCTAAATTAAGGAAATTTCAAATTTGTCATAAATATTTTTCATCTTTGGTTTCATCTTTTCATGGAATTATGTTTCAGATAGAGTGGATGCTAATAGCAATAAATACTATCATGCTTCAGAAAACAATACAGATGATCATGCTTCAGAAAACAATACAGAGGATCATGGTCATCACATTGGTGAAAGAGAACGATATGATAATTCGAAATCCTCGAAAGAATACTCAGGTTATTATCCCATACACATAATGTTCAAAAGATATTTTTTTGTGCACTTTTTTTACATTTTCCACAGCATAAAGGAAACTTTGATATAAAAAACATACATTTTATATTTTTCAATTCAATAAATTGCAGTACAATTTTGAGACACTCGTTTTATATAGATATCCAATTTTGGAGAATATAGGAACTAAAGAAGACAGGCCCGCCATTATAACAGACTTTGAAACTGTGCCAAAGAAACCTTTCAGTATAATGAAAAAACTAATGAAGTATGAAGAAATATTACGAAATTCAGAAGAATCGAGAAAACAGTTGGTGAGCACCTACTAAATATAGTACTTAACTAATGTTAATATAATATTCGTACCAAATTCATAATTAAAATATTTTTAGGAAACTGCGTTTTTCTTAGGAGGAGATGCTAACAATTCAATCAGAAGAGGTCTGGGGAAATTACTGAGCAATAAATTGGCCATGAAATGTTCTTTCTATGGAAGGAAGGGTAATTATGCTCTGAAAGACTTACAGTGTGTCACTATCTTAAGAGGTAATGATGAAAATGACATTATTCATTCTCTAATAACTGAAATTTTAAATTCCAGAGGCATCACGAAAGCGATTTGGACTTTCTTTTAGTGACAGAGACTTTCAGAATTCTATTTCTCAATGGTTGAAGCAAGCTAATTTGAGATTCATAAGAGAGCAGAGAAAATTAGAAACGACTGAGTAGCACTCGAAAGGCAAAACCAGAGTGAAAGAATATATTTTAATTTTTTGTTTTGTTTGCTATGTAATATATCAAAAATGTATTCTATTGAATGATATACATATTTAAATAAAACCAAAGTAACAGAATTCTTTTTTTTTGTATCTTTCTGAACATGGGAAAAAAAATTGAGCATCTAAAAAACTATCTATCTACCAAGTTGGGAACCTTTATGTGAAACGTGTCCTAGACATTTTTGTTAAGAAGTGTCCTGGACAGTCTTGTAGAAACGTGTCTAGGACGGTTTTGTTGAAACGTGTCCAGAATAGTTTTGCTGGTACGTGTCCATAATAGTTTTGTTGAAACGTTTCCGGGATGATTTTGTTGAAACGTTTCCGGGACGATTTTGTTGAAACGTTTCATGAAACTTCAGTGAGGTAGGACATTTACATTCTCTGGGACGTTTCTGAAACTACAAAGGATCACAGTACTAGGAACTTCTTCAAAAACTAGCATATTCTTCTAACGAAAAAGAATATTTTTTAAATTATAATGCTCTGATGGATCTAAATTTTGAAAAAGTTCTGTACTATTACAATAAAAATTGGCACCCAATTAGGGATCAATGGGTTGAAGGATTCAAAAGAAGTTGCCTAACCTTTAATGTAACGACAACTAATGCTTTAGAAAATATTAATCAGAAATTGAAGAGTGTTGTTTCTAAATATAGCCCTTTAAAAAAGTTTTACGAAGACCTAGTAATAGCATTCGACGTTATGAGCGAAGAATGAAAAATTAGGGCATATCAAATACTCAACAAAACCGAGATACATAATTTTAAAGAGGCATCATCTGACTTAATCAAATATTATAAATATGTGACTCCATATGCTTTCAAGTTTATTAAAACGAGTTTAGAGAAAAGTCAAAAGGTCACAACCGTGAGACCTTTCAAGTTACTGAAACTAATTGTTCATGCAACCTATTTCAAAATTTGCACTTACCATGCAGCCACATATTTGCTGTTCTTTTAAAGCTAGGTAAAACTTTGTATAATGAAAATTTAATACACAAGAGATTTGTGAAGGCCTATTATATTGAAGAAGAAACAAAATATTCCAATATAAAGAATATAGTGTATCCGATAGATAGTACTGAAGTGTCTACCAGTATTGATCCTAAAATAAGTAGGTTAACCAAATCAAAATCTATCATGACGCAGCAGGAGAAATTTAGAAAGACCATGGATATTTGTTTGAAACTTGCATCGAACATTTCAGAATATAGTAATAAAAAATTTTTTGATAGTATTCAGCAAATTCAAACTGTTTCCGAATTCGTAGAAAAACGTAAACCATTTGTTGTCATAGAAATATGCCAACAAACTGAAATGGAGCAGGAACACGAACAGGAAGACCTATTAGGAATTACAGAGAGTGACAAAGAAAATTTTAAGACATCAAATATGTCTAAAATAAATGTTGAAGTAACAGAAATTGAGGCGTCAACACCAACAAAGGAGACTCATACGGCATCCAAAGAAAGAGAACATGAACAATATTTTACCGAAATGGAAGAAGAAATCCTACAAATAGAGAATGAAAATGTAGGAGAAATGAATAGAGACAAACTTGGAAGATAGTACTGAATTAATTGAAGAGGATGAAAATACAGAAACACAAATGAATAATAAAGAAATTAATCAATTAAAAAAAAGAGCACAACCTATCAAACATAAAAATACGGAAACTAAAGATGTTTTTAAAAACCAGTCTTCTTATGCCAAAAAGAAAAAAATATTTGAAGCCATGTTCCCAAAAAAGGATTTTGTACACAATATATTAAATAATTTTCACAAAATTGAATTATCAGATTTATCTGATATTCAACTAACAAATTTTTTATTAGAGCCCGAAGCTGACATTCATTTAATTGAAATCAATTTTGAAAACGCGGCTAATGCTGACTTAAATAGAAAAATTGAAAAATTTTAAAATGAAAAGCAAAGAAATTTTTTTTGCAAGTCCTGTGGACTGGTTCTTGGCAATCGATCAATTAGATGCGATTCATGTTTACTGAGGGTAGACATTAAATGCACTAATTTAACTAAAATACCTAAACAGTCACAAAAGTGGTTTTGTAGTGGCCGTAAATAAAATAAAAACCAAATATTTGTTCAATTTTTTTTAATATATATTTTAAGTTAAGTTTTGTGATGCAATTTATCCAATTTGTGATGTGATACCTGAGAATTTATTTTCGTTTTTTAGCTTGAGAGCTATTGTTTTTGTATTGAAGTTTTAAATAAAATGTTTCGATTTTTTTTTATTAGTTTGAATTTTCTCCTTCACTGTACTTATATTTACCTTTTATATTTCTCATATCTCCTACCATGTACGATACCTATTATAATCATTCTCATGATTATATTTATTATAGCCTCTTTTAGAACTGCTCTCGTATTTCAATTTGAACATATTTTGCTCTTCTCTCCGAATAATCATTATTTATTTTTCCTGTATTTTGCAAATGTCTTAAAAGTTGCATACTTGATTATAAATTTCCAGGTCATGCATAGCATTTTATCAAGAATATTTTTTTTTTGGTGAAATGTAACATATGTTTTCTCTCCATTAATATAAAACTTTTTAGGACACACTACAAGTAGTATAGACAGTATGGTAATATGACTTCTCTTAATATCAATCAACGTAGTAAGTGGTCAGACACGATTTTATCGGCATCAAGCTTGTGTCCTATAGTACATTTCACCATAATGTATATTATTACATATCATATTGCTTTGAAGAACTTAGTTATACATAATGTAACAATTGTACAGGCATCTGGATATTCAGCACAATGTGACTATTTCTTCTATAGGTACCTACTACTTTACTAAGGTGTACCAAAATTTAGCAAAAATAATAAAAAAGTTAAAAACTAAAACTTTCTCTTCTCATATATATTAACGTATCTTTTTAAACACTTTTTTCCAATCGCTTCAAAATTTAATATTGTGTTATGTGAAGAGTGTCATTTAATGAAATGAATTAAGTACTATTTGTGTTTTAGACGTTATTCACATTTAATTTTTCACAATAGAGAAATAAGTACACTTGATAATGTAACAATATTCGTACATATGCCCGGATAAATAGCCTCCCGCACTGTTCGTCCGGGCGTATTTTTACGCCCGGACATTTAGCGAAATCTACTATTCATCCGAGCGCCCGGACGAATAGACAGTCCCTTTAACTATTCTTGACATTGTTGATACATGTATTCCACCAAAATCACCCACTGCTATGAGCATATCTCCTGTGGCATAAAATCTAAGAACTACCAATAACTGCGACAGAGGCTCAATTGCATGGTTTCTGAAAAGTAAGTTGATTTCAATAAAACACTTGAAGGTAATTTCGAAATAAAAATCATTCAGCTCTAACCGATTAGTAGGGTGCCTCAATCTGAGTCAATATTTTGTCTACAGTATGCTTAGACAATCTGAACCTATTGAGAAATTCTATGTCATTCCATTCATCAAAATGATTAGGCCTGATTCTAAATTTGCGAGGGGCTCTTGGCACATCTACCAAATGAATAATTTCATCTTCATCATCCGAAATTATTTCGTCGAACACTTCAAATATTTCTCGAATATAGTCAATTTCTGAGTATTTCCATATCCAAAGTATACTGTAGAACTCATAATTTAAAAAAACAAGTTTTCAATGTTAGAACCGATTTAAGAATGTTAGGATATAATTTTTATATTTCTTGTCATGTTGGCTAACCTACTTAAACGTTTTCATTCTTAAAGCTTTGTTTAGTGCTAGGCGATTTGTCATCGCAGCGTTTTGCGAGAAAAACCTGATTGGTTAATTTCAAACAAAGAGCTATCGCGGGGGCAGTTTTGCGATAACGCGTGGAATTCGTTGAAAACGAATTTCCTGCGATAAAAGCTAGCGTTGGTTGTCAAATTTGGGGGGGAATTGGAAAACTGTGTCAGATTTTTGAGGTTAGGGTGAAGTGTTATGAAAACATTAAAAAATATAGTTTATAATAATTTTTCTTAGGTGTCATGTCATCATGGCATCTCATCTGCTAGAATTGTACGATGGTAGTAACGACCGCACCTACAGATTAATTGTTACCGCAGAAATATATGAACGGGCACAAGAAGGTAACATTTAATTAGTTATTTTCCACAGTTGTTATTAGTTAATGTTTTTAGATTATGAATATGCAAATAAACTTTTCCCAAACGTGTTTTCAATAAGGCGACGACATCGACTTAAGCGGTGATTAAAATTTTTTCTTTGTATATCCAAGCCTTGTCTACCAGGATATGGACGCATTATATAGCTTGACATCTGAAAAGCTTCATCTGCAACAAGCACATATGTCAAAGGTGGTAATGTGTCACATATTAACTCTTTGCTGGGTACATTGAATTTGGCATTATCAAAACCTGTACCCATTTGCGATGTCTTGAAAATACCACCATCACTTCGTCTCCCTGTTGCTCCTATATCCACCATTATGAATTTATAACTAGCATCAGCAATACCCATTAATACAATACTGTGTGCACCTTTATAGTTAAAATAGGTTGATCCACAGTTTGGAGGAGCCTAAATAAATATGAAATGGTTATCAATATGCCCAATTCATTAAACATGAAACACAAACCTGAATAACGACATGTTTTCCATCCAACGCCCCTATACAGTGTGGAAAGTTCCATTTATCCTTCATTTCTTCTGCAACACGTAACCAACAAGTTTCAGTTAATTCCATAAACACATCTGCTTTTAATTTTTGCCATATGCACTCACAGTTTTCAGTAATAATTAAACTTGCTGTGCTTTTTCCTATGCGATATGCATAACTTAGGGAAGCTATAGAATCGCCACTCGCCAAAAATCGCAATGTCAACGCAAGCCTTTGTCCTGGAGCAATAGTTTCTCTAAAGTGATCTACTTTTTGTATAGAAGAACCAATTTTTTGTAATAAATTGTCGAATGCTTCACTACTCATTCTAAAATAATTGTAAAACTTGCTGCTGTCCAGTCGTAATTCATTTTCTAGGTGGTGCCAATCTCCTTGATTTCTTCTATTTACGTTAAGTGGATGAACATGCCAACGACGTTTCCTTTTTTTAGTTTTTCTTCTTAAACAATAATACGCCCATAGACATAGACATACTTTATCAAAGCAAGTATACGCTTTTCCATTATCACTAAAGCCATATTATAGGTTACTTACTATAAAGGCCATTTGTTTGAGGTTATGTTAAATTAAGTAAAAACAGATATTCTAAAGTTGAAAAAGTGCCGCGCAGTGAACGTAGCACCATTTGAGCGATGTAACATTTCAATCGCCATCGCTAAACGCCTAATACTGAACAAAGCTTAAACCCTACCTAAAGCTTAAACCATACCTGAGGTAGGGTTTAAAGTTTAAACTCAATGACGTCACTCAAGAGTTTAAACTGACTTTATAATAATGGCCCTAATTGTACCAAATTACTCATAGTGCGCAAGTGAATGCTGATTGGCCCTTTTCAGAATACAGACGGATTCCGATGACTGATAACTTAACCTTACAATTTTCAAAATATTTTTGTCATGTTGGGGGATGCCAGCTGTGTTTTGTATTTTGTATTTGTATAGTATATTTTTTAATAAAATGGATAGTGATCAAATTTATGACGCCGAATTAATTGACCTCGTTAGACAGTTCCCAACAATTTACGATAAATCAAATACAAATTTAAAAAACAAATACAATAAAGAAAATGCTTGGGAAACAATAGCTTCAACTCTTCAGACTGAAAGTGAGTATAGTTTTGGCATCTTGGCTTGGGATCTCTGATCTCTAGTTTTCTTTTTTTGTTGTTATCATAATTTTACAGGCGCCGTTGCACAGAATAGATGGACTGTGTTAAGAACTAGATATGGGGTAGAACAAAAAAAAGAGAAAAACATGCCATATGGCTCTACTGCCAAAAAGCCATGACATTTATCAACAGCCATGCGTTTCTTGGACAAACACATGGTTATGAGAAAGTAAGTGCAAATTCTGTTTTGAAAACGTAGAAATAAGATAAGAAAGATTCATATCATGTTAAATATTGATAAATTAACATATCTGCTAAACACCTACTATGATGTTTATAATACAACATTAATGTTGGTTTTCACAAAATTTTGCTTTACAAATCCGTGACATGTATGTTTCGCCAATACAATGATTTCTTCAAGCATATCGCTGGTGACCTGGCAATTTCTCCTATCTGCCATTTTTAGCGAAAATGAGATATTGGTATATTCGAAATCTGCGTGTCTTTTTACACAGTAATGCAACTGTAAATCCAATTGACACCCTTCAAAATGCTAATGGCAATTTCTCCTACATTACTGAGAGTGAAAAAATCGTGGCAATATGTCCTATATTGTCAGTTTGTGTATAGTTGTTATAGCTGACGCAACGCTCTGACTTTCTTGTTTGTTTCTAGGTGGAAAAAATCTAGTTTGGTAAGTTTTTGATATTTTTCTACTTTTGTGATATGTTTCTTATAGATGAAAATAGACAATTTGATGGCATAACAATAAGTTACTAATTATAAACTAATTATTTACTCTTTTCTTTCAGATAGATTTTGCATTTGACACAGGAGGATCCTACAAGCCACATAGGAGAAATTTACCTATCTTTACTATGGCGGTTTGCAGAAGAACAATTTGAATACTTTCCATGGTTGACTTAAATGAAAATAATAGTGATAATAATTCAATTTATTTGGAGTCCGGTAATAAAAATGAAGTTATAAATATTGAAACTGGAAATGGAAACGAGAAAAATATCGACACAAGGTCATCTCCAGATATTTTCGATTTGGAAAATGCTCACATTGTGTTTCAAGGAGTTGATTTGGAGAATAATCATATTATTATTGAATCTCATACTGAAGACTGCATCATAGAGGAGAACTTGATTGACTGTGATAGTAATATTATACCAAATGGTATAGAAAACACAAACTGGACTGATAATATTGCTTTGGGTAATATTGGCAATGGTGATAATGACATAATGAATTATTCTTCTTCAAATTATGTTGAAGACCAAAGAATAATAATGGAAATCCATGAGACTGAACAAACAAAACCTCTTGTGCCATATGAACTTTCCAGCGATGAGGAAGACACAACTTATGAGCCTTCAGAAAAGTATGCAAACGGTAGTCAGGAATGTTCCAACAGAAATAGCTCAAATAACTTAACGGAACAGAAACAAGAAGATGAAACGGGGATACAAACCGAAAATAATGCAATAAACAGTGCTAGAAAAAGAAAGCGGAAAGCGAATAAAAATGACTGGATTAGGAATAAAAATAAAAGACTTAGAATGAAAGGAGAAGCGTATTTAGGGTTCACGAGAAAACAAGGTGAAAAAATTAAGCAAAACATGCCAAGAAGAGGAAGGACTTTAGAAGAAACATGTAAATCAAAAAAATGTATGAACTCGAAAGTGAAATATTGTAAGGAGTTTACAGAAGACTACAGGAAAGTGATTTTCAATAAATTCTGGAATATGAATTGGGATCAGCGAAAGGTTGATATAGCATCGCATGTGTTCAAAACCCCAACTTTCAAAAAACCAAAGAGCACTCAAGAAGGGTAGGCATTTACAGCTATTACCTCAGCGATGGAAATGAAAACCTACAGGTATGCCGTACCATGTTTCTCAACACGTTAGATATTGGCTATAAGACTATTCAGTATTGGGTAGACAATAGTTGAATATACTTCCACAAGAACTTCCACCAAGGATGATATTAGAAGGAGATACACTGGGAGCTACAAGTATTTGGGAGAATTTTTCTTAACAATTTTGAAAACATGAAATATCCAACACCCTCCCTAAATGAATGTTTTCAAAAAAATAAAAAAATTAAATTTGCATCAAAATTTATCTGATTTTGCTTTCTTCTTGTTTTGTAAGTCTCATCCTGGATCTAAGTCTCTCAAATGCTGGCCTTGGCAAAGACTTTGTGAAAATATCTGCCAGCTGATCTTTAGAACAGATATAGGTAGGCTCGATGAGACCTGATCTAAATTTTTCTCTTATAAAATGATATCTCACAACTATGTGCTTGCTGCGTTGATGAAACTCAGGGTTTTTAATCAGTTTCGCTGCACTCTGGTTATCTATAAACAATTGAATGGGAGTTTCAATATTTTCATCAATATCTAAAAATAATTGAAGCAGCCAGAGTAATTCCTTGGTAGTCTGAGCTGCTGCAATATATTCTGATTCTGTTGTAGAGAGACTAACAGAACTTTGTTTTTGACTCGACCAACAAATTGGAGCTCCGTTCAGTGTAATTAAAAATCCTGTGATCGACTTCCTTGTATCGGGATCACTAGCATAGTCCGAATCTGTATAAGCCATCAGGTTTAAACTATTATGATACCCGTAGGTTATGCCATAGTCTGAAGTCGCTAACAAATATCTAAATATGCGACCGACTGCATTCCAGTGACACTTGGAATAATTGTTCAAAAACTGACTTACCCGTCCTACTGAATATGCGATATTTGGACGGCTTACTATTGTGGAGAACAGCAAAAAACCTACTGCCTGTCTGTAAGGAATCTTTTCTTGGGGAAGAACATTTTCTTCTGATTTCAAAATAACATGTGGGTCAGCAGGTGTAGAAAGCGAGTTTGCGTTTTCGAAATCGAACCGGTTAATAATATTTCTTATGAAATTTGATTGATGTACAGAAATTGTTTTATTTTGTCCATCCCGCACTATTTCAAGTCCCACGTAAACGTCAGGTCCGCTTACTGTAATCTCAAAATGTTTATGTAGTTCATTAAATGTAAAGTCTATTTCTGTTTGGCTTTTACACATAATTAGTCCGTCGTCTACATAAACCACTAAGATTATTTTAAAACTATTTCGGTAAAAATAATACACACAACTGTCTGCGGCACTTTGTTGGAAACCTATACTTTTAAGAATAGTGTCAAACTTATTGTTCCAACAACGGGGTGCTTGTTTGAGTCCATATAATGCTTTATTTTATTTGCAGACTTTTCCGGGTTTATCAGAGATGTCCACTCCGTCAGGTATAGTCATACTTCATCATCTATTTCACCATGTAAAAAGGCAGTCTTTACATCAAACTGACTAATTTCCAGATCATAATGAGCTGCAACAGCCAGAAGTACCCTTATTGTGTTATACCGTGCTGTTGGTGCAAATATATCGTTAAAATCAATGCCTTTTTTCTGTTGACATCCTTTTATACACAATCTTGCCTTATATCGTAAAACAGTTCCATTTGGTTTACGTTTTCTTTTGAAAACCCATTTACTAGAGAGGGCTCTCTTGTTTTCTGGTAGCAAAACATAAAGCAATGTGAAGTTGGCTGCCAGAGCACGAGAGCTTAATTTCCCGTCTCGGCACCCCCCACTATTCGCAATAACTAACCGTGACATCCACCATCATTTGAATATCATTGAGAATTTAACCAGACTCCCACAGCATATTGATAAAAAAGAAAATAACTTTGAGATCAAGCAATATACCAAGAAAATATATACTGACCCCCAATTACGTTTCCATTCAACAATGAAAAAGAAAACAACCACTGCCGCTACTTCAAAAACGTCTGACATGGATATATCAGAAACTAAGATGTTACAAAATATGCCAGCTCTGGTAATATCAACAAACTCTGCAGATGATCATTTATATTGTAGAAAATAAAAAATAAATTATGATTTTCATGTTTGTTCTTTTAATGTGTTTCAAATTTCGAACATTTGTTAAAAATGGTATTCACTACTCTGTATAAGTGAGCCATTAAAGAATGTGCAACGAGTTTAAGGGCACAACGCGAAGCAAAGTGCCCTTGAAAGTACACATACACAATGTCAGAGAAACTATTTTTCAAAAACTAGGCTGGAAATTAATTTTAGATCAGGATAATGTCCCTTCATTTTATCTAATCAAGTTTGATGTCACATATTGTTGACATGAACACTTATTTGATATTTCTTATGATGAAACTAAGCATTTTGCGTTGTTACCTAGCAACAACCTTTCTAGCACGACGTGGTTTAATATTGGAGATTTCTCATATTTTTCAGTGTATCAATAAATTTCGTAATCTCAAACTCGCATACTTTTTTAAATCGCCCAGTATCCATCTGTCAATTACTATCATTATCTACAACCACTAGTACCACTGATTTGGGAATCTCTTATTACTTAATCAATGATGCTATGTTATGCTGAAGTACAGGGCTATTTAAAACTTTCCGCCATTACACCGATGTGTAATGTACCGAGATGACCACAGTGTCATTTTGAATTTCCCGCTCTTCTTGCATTTAATCCATACAAATCGCTAACTATCAACTGTCACGTTTAGTAATTGCGAATAGTGGGGGGTGCCGAGACGGGAAATTAAGCTCTCGTTGCCAGAGCTAGCTACTAAAATTTCCGAACATTTCCGAATGACCAGTGACGTACGTGAATATTTTTTTTGGGTAAATTTTATGATATCGATTGATTCAGCTGCCAATATATTTTGATTAACCTGTTTTTGCTGAACAAGACATAGAATTCATAACAGTAGTGGTAATTCGAATAACATTGATTTTGATCAGATAATTACATTTAATGTCTAGATAAGTATCATATCAAAACAATTATAGTCACGCCTTGTCCTCAATGATTAAATATGTAGTACTCCAATTTCCCCTAGTAAGTTACCACAATTTTAAAGCTCACCGGCCAAAAAAATCCCTATTTCCCCCACTCTGCGTCCTGTGTTCCGTCCGCTATAAGCTGACAACTTCATTCCTTAATTTTGTGCTAGACAAGTTACAAACGTTTTCATAAATATTAAAATTACACTGGGAAATAAAAGAAAGCGAGACTACGCGACAAGTGAAAGCGATAGCAGTGACGATGAAATACAGGTACTCAAAAGGAAATTCAGGAAATTGGAACGATTACTCGAAAAAAGAGGGAAATCGAGATCACGCTAGAAGACCCAGCTCTTCATACCCAGACGTTATAGAATTGTCGGAATCGAACAATGAAAATGACTGTAAGTATACAATATCAAATAAATGTGTCATGTTTTAGATCGAAACTAGAAAGCCATAATATATCCTGTATAGGATAACCAGTAAATCTCGTATGAGTATGGTATTATCATGTGTATGATAATAACTACGGAAGACCAATCGACTGGATGGCAACCTGCTAGACCTGTAAATCTCGTATGAGTATGATATTATCATGTGAATGATAATGGACAATTCCTGATAGGAATGTGCACATATCCTTAACCCATTCAGGACGGACCGATTCGACGCGCGCTTCCATGTAGGACGGCACTGGGAAGCTAATGGCGCAAGACGGCTGACGTACTGGTACGACCTTGACGCGCAAAACTGGTGGCCTGCGATGTGACAGCCGATTACCCATGATACTATAAAATATAGATATGCTCACGCGCATCTTCCCTCGACGCCCCTCCTATCGATGACGTCAGTAAGTGACAAAAGTAGTGATCAGGGGTCCGTTCAGAAACATGTACAGAGTACACATTTCTTACATTTCTGGTACAGTTTGCGTTCAAAAATAAAGCCATTTTACAGTCTGGATTACATTTTTCGCGTTCATAAGTCACAGTGGAGTGTACAGAGGGCGTACATTTCTTACTCCAATAAATAGCGCAGTAATAGTTTTACAGACCGTTTATTTACGTCTGTCATTTTGAAATTTGAATTTGAGGTTCAGTGAAATAAAAAAAAATAAAATTTGTATTTTAGTTCAGACATGGAGCACTCCGTTATTTTTTCCATTAATGATGAACCGCAAATAACTAATGGAAATATTTGGCTCCACAATATGGAAGGTGAGTAAAATAAAAAATATATTCTGAAAGTGCTACGAGAGAGACAGGGCTTTTTAGGGTGAGTTTATACAGCCCTACCTAAGAACTAATCCTAAGACTTAGAACTAAGAGTGAAACAATGCAAACGTTCTTAGTACTAGGGAAAGTTCCATAAACCGTCGCCCTGTTTCCCTATTGATGAACTTTTAGTTCTTAGGTTTAGGTTTGGTTCTTAGGTAGGGGTGCATAAACTCACCCTTAATGTACCTATATAGAGCGACTCTAACGTACTGATTCCCAATTGCTACTCTTAATTACAGACGGCTCATTGCAGAAAGCAAGATTGACAGAAGAGCTGAAGGAAATTGTAAAATCGAATTGTCCAAGCTTTGTACTGCCTCAGGACAAAGTGGATGAGTTCAATGATGAGACCATTAACAGCAACAGCAAGTATAATAATTGCAATAATAATGACATGAACGTGGACATGGATGAAATAGTGGAATCTGGGAACAACAAAAAGTAGGACCGTAACTCAACCGAGCAACTAATTTCCCTACGCAAACAATATAGTAACCTCTTTGAATCCACTTCAATAAAGAATGATAGTGTGTGGGATACAATAACGGCAAACATGAAGAATTACACTAGGGCTCAAGTAAAGGATAGATGGCAGTATCTAAGAAGAAGATATCTGAAGAAAAAAGAGAACATGTCGGCACGTAAAACTGGGGAAAGCACAATTAAATTTGAATAATTTTCAGATATTGACGATATTCTGGGACATAAGCCAAATATAAGCCCACAATTTATTGCTTCCTCCTCAAGAGGTTTAGAAACTACAGGAGAGGCAGGAAGTAAAGAAGCTAATAGTGAGATGGAAGAAAATCTCCTGGAGGAGCTGCCTACAAAAATAAAAAAAATAAAAAATAACGATACCATCTCCAATTTTTTAAAAAAGTATCACGAAATTAGCATGGAGAAAGAAGAAAGTAGAAATAGGCGTCACAATGACAAAATGGAACTAAAAAAGAAAACACTAGAAATGTTTTCAGAAAAGTTTGATATAATGATTGATAGATTATAAGATATTGGTATATGTCCTATGAAACGTTTCAGTTTTTTTGTTCGTGTTCTACACGCAGATACTTATTAGTTTTGGTTACTTCCACAAATTTTAAAGCTTAATAAAATTTATTTCTTGTGAGGTACCTTATAAAAATGTTCAGTTGAGTTTTGTTATTTTTCAAAGAATGTTAAAAGTTTAAGAGTTTCAGTTAAATGTTTGGCAATTGTTGCAAAAAAGTGTGGCTCGTGTTTCTTTTCCTGTAAGAGAATATAATAAAAATATTATTAAATTCAATGTTCAAACATGTCAGATGCGTTTTTGAATACCTACATATTTTCTTTTGTAGAGGACGACTTTTATTTTGCATATCAATAGAAAAAAATGTCAAATTAAATAGGTACCAGTTATTCAACAATACAAACATTTATTGATGGAAATAACAAATTCCCATTACAAAATTGCACATGACAGTACATAGAATAGCAAGTATTTTTAACAATTGAATTAAAATTACAAAAAATACTATCTTAATCTGTTTCGTTCTCTAAAAAGATTTGTGCAGAGCTGATAACTTTTCATTCTGGCTTCATTGTTGTCAGCATTAGCTGCATGCTCTCCATTTCTGATATCCACTTCGTCATCAGCACGGTTTAGTGCTACATGCTGAAGACCCTCAGCAATATATCTTTCGTCCCCTCCCGATTCAGACAGATGTTATGCAGGACACAACATGCAAGAACTGTGCCTGGAATCATGTCCAGTCTATTCATGTCCAGATATTTTAGGCGCCTGAATCTACCAAATAACAGTGTAAAAGACCGTTCAATGGTCTGCCTAGTTTTAGCTTGTTGTTGGTTAAAGAAAATTTTTGCTGGTGTTAAATTCCCTCTGTTAATGTAGGGTGGAATACACCAAGTTAAAAGAGGGTATGCTTTATCTCCTATCATGTATTGGTTTTCTGAAATGAATCTGTCTGGATTATTTTGAATATCATGAAAAATATTTGAATATCATGAAAAATATATGAATTTCGAAAAATCCGATTATCGTTTACGGATCCGGGATAACCTACAAACGCATCTGTAAATTTCAACTTTGGATCACAAACTGCTTGAAGTGTAAATGCATATGTACACTTTCTGGTGAAATATACTTCTGCGTCATTTTTAGGCGCCTTCATGTTTATATAAAGTGCCATCAACTGCCCCTATAATATTGGGCAAAATAGCCTTTACCATCCTCATGAAACAGACAGACAGCGAGGACTTGTCCATATTGAACCTTTCGCCAACAGACCTAAAACAGAATCATAATATTTACGTTATGCTTTGATACACATGACAAGTATTTTTTCCAAAAGGACTGATACAAAGCTATAGCTTACTATTTATTACATACCTATAAGAATCGGGCGTTGCCAGCAACCATATGACAAACAATATTTGCTTTTCAACAATAATATTTTCTCTCCCAACTGGACCCTGCCTTATAAGGGAAGGATACAGCATTCGGACAACTGTCTCATACTTGTCAACAGTTATCCTAACATGTTCTTGAAATTGCTTATCGGTAAAATTTTCTAGAGTAAATTCGACGTAATCATCAATACGTTGAGGCTTTTTCTTGAACATTTTGATGACAATAGCCACCACTTCTGGATCGCTATCACTATCGCTTTCGCTACTGCTGCTTATTAATTCCTCCTTGGCTCTTAGGACATTAATTGTAAATGCACAACATCTAACAATTTGATGATTCTGCATTGTCAAAGACACACCATGCAAACGCCTTAAAATTAAATGAAATAAAGCTAGGTTAAATTCAAATTTGATCAAAGTACATAATCCCAAGTCCGTTCAAAAAGAAAAGTTACATTTTGTTACTGTTGAAATAAAATATCTTTTGTTGTGTTTTGTATCTAAAGTATATTTAAATGTCATGGAACATTTCATAATCTAAGTTGGCAACGATGTTGTCAGCATTGTAACTTCATGCAGTAGAGTAGGACAGGAATATATCGTCGTTGCAGTTGTAATGTATCCTCATCAGAAAACCTTTGTTTATTTTTTTTGTAACAGTAAATTATCCAAGTAATTTTCTTGTTTCTTAGAAAGCTGTTCAATAAACCCAAACTCAAACAGGTTATGGGCCCAGTGGTTAGTGTAAGCAGTTAATTTACACTAAAGTTGATCAGTTTTGATATTGAAAGACTTTGCCGGTTGGCGTGGTCTGATCTAATCCAAGAACAGAAAATGGCGGATAAGTTAATGGAATATAGCGGCGCAATCAAGTTCGACGGTTCGAACTACCAACAATGGAAGTTCCAGGTTAAGTGTGCTTTGAAAGCCAAAGGAGTCTATAGTTGTGCTGATGGGACATCCGTTAAACCAAGCACCGGTCCAGAGCTCGAGACATGGGTGAAGAAGGATGCAATTGCTATGTTCACCCTAACGGCGGCGATGGATCTCAGCCAGATAACCCTGATTGAGAATTGTGAAAGCTCCAAGGAAATACTTGAGAAGTTGGATTCAATATACCAGCAAAAATCGGAGACTAATAAAATGTTGGTACATGAGCGCTTTCATCAATATAAGATGAACACGACCGACAATATAGCACAGCATATTGCCAAAGTCGAGAGCCTTGCGAAACACATTAGAGAATCTGGAGAACAGTTAAGTGATACAGCTATTATCACTAAAATGTTAAGTACATTACCTTCCAAGTACAGAAACATTCGACAAGCTTGGCTATCTCTTGATGAGAGCAAGCAGACAATAACAAACTTGACTTCCCGTTTGATTGATGAAGAAGCTAGTTTAACAAGTCAAGACGAAGTGGAAACAGCACTTGCAGCAATTTCATTGAAAAATGATGAAAATTCCCAGCATAAACTCACTTGGAAGTCTGAAGGAATAGTATGTTATAACTGCAGTAAACGAGGCCACATCGCAAGGTACTGCAAAGCCCCCAAAAGAGGTAACAAGAACAAATCAGGAAAGACAGCTTTCGCAACAAGTAGCAGTGACCCTGCACCTGGAGGAAACGAGACTGCCTTCAACATCAATACGAGTATCATCATACAAAATGACTGCTGGATTATGGATAGTGGTGCTTCAGCGCACGTGAGTTACAGAAGAGATTACTTCTCAAGTTTAGATGACAGCTACTCATCTACGGTTACCCTTGGAAATAATCTAGTACTAAACGTTAAAGGAAAGGGTACAGTTAAAGTTGAAAAACTTGTTAACGACCAATGGCTGAGCGCTACCATAAATGATGTCCTTTTTATACCAGAGCTTCGCAAAAACTTGTTTTCGGAAGGAGTGGTCACTGAAAAAGGAATGAAAATAATAAAAGAAAGTAACCATGCCCTTATATACCAAGACACTAAATTGGTTGCATGTGGAATCAAAGAACAAAATATACTTGTACAAAATGTTATTTCGGCAGGTTGTTCACAGTGCAAATACAACCACAGATGACTCGCTTCGTATGTGGCATGAAAGACTAGGTCATATAAACACAAAAAGCATTAAGGAAATGGTTCATAAGGGCTTAGTAAAAGGTGTTAACCTAACTGATACAGATAAATTCTTTTGTGAAAGTTGCATGTATGGGAAGCAACACAAACAACCGTTTAAGCAAATTCCTCATCTGAAAATGGAACCTGGCGAAAGAATCTATAGTGATCTGTGTGGCCCAATGTCAACGCCATCAGTACAAGGCTGCAGATACTTTCTTGTGTTCAAAGACGAGTCAACTGGTTATCGAGTTGCATATTTTTTGAAACATCAATCTGATGTGTTTGAAAACTTTAAAGTTTACAATGCGAAAATCAAAAATAAGTTTGGGCGATCCATAAAAGTTTTGCATGTCGATAATGGCAAAGAATATTGCAATGTATAATAAAATGGCTGACTCGTGTGGTCGTTGTGGTAAATCGTGCCGAAATAATTATGCTATTCAATGTGTAAATTGCATAAAATGGTATCATATCAAGTGTGTAAACATGCCTATAACATCATTTAATCAGTATGCGTCTGAATTGAAGAAACCAAGTGGTGAAAGATACAAATGTGAACCGTGCAAAAATAAAAGTGAGGTTAAAGTCATGACCCCAGGAAAATTCGATGAATTCACAGACAGAAATGAAAATGAAAAAGAATACACTATAAACGATGTTATGATGAAACTAAATGAAATGGATCACAAATACACCGATTTGTTGCAAAAATATGAGGAACAGTTGGATATAAACAAAACATTAACCTATGAAATAAACACTATAAAGAAGCAGCTTAATGATGAAATCAACAAAAATCAGCAAAATACAATAAAAAAAAAAATTATAATCAGTGGATTTCCAACTGTGGAAAAAAATGATGTCTACCAAATTATCGACAAAGTGAAGGAAGTCTTAGAAATCACTACTACAGGGAATCTTAAATGCTACAAACTGGGCCAAAACGAGAAAAATCCTGTTATCAAAGTAATCTGTGATAACGAAGCTGATAAGGAGAAAATCATGTTGGGAAGAAAGAAGAGGATAAATAGCAAGGATCTAGGCTATCATGGTGAAGCGAAACCCATCTACTTTAATCATGAACTAACAAAAAGAAATCAAGAAACGTACAAAGCAGTCAGGATATTCAAAACTGAACATAACTACAAATTTGTCTGGGCAAACAGTAATGGTAACATATTCATGAGAAAAGATGAGAAAAGCAAAATAGAATTGATACAGGATGTAAACGAGTTAAAAAACTAACCAGAAGAGAAACACGGTCGGAATACAATATTGCATATATGAACATTCAAAGTATTAGAAACAAACTGGATGAAGTGATATGTTATGTTAAAATGAACAAATGTGATATATTAGTGCTCACGGAAACCTGGCTGAACGAAAATGAACTACACATGTATTCTATTTCGGGGTATGCAGTGGCACATTCATGTAGGAATAGCAGAGGCGGAGGTACTTCCATATACATTAAGGACAACCTAAGATTTCATGAAATAAAAAACATAGGGGGTAATATGCCGTACAATTTAGTGGGAATAAATTTATATGAATTAAGATTAAAGTTATATTCAATGTATAAGCCACCAAATTGCGATCTAGTTGAATTTTTACCAGATTTTGAAGAATTAATCAGTAGCGAAAAGGGAAAATGTATAATTGTAGGTGACTTTAATCTAGATCTACTGAAGGATTCTCAAAAAGTTGAACAATACCGAAATAGTATAGCATTGTTTGGTTACAAAATTGCAAACAAGATTTGCGAAAACTATGCAACTAGAACAACTAAATCAATAATCGATCATGTACTAGTCAATAAAGTAGATTGTAATATAATTATAAAACCATGTTCATACACTGATCATAATCAAATTGAAATTACCATCTTAGAAAAACCAAAGGTCTATCGGCCAAAAACAGATATTAAAATTGTAAAATTAAATGATAACCTATTTATACAAAACTTCTCGAAAATGTCGCGAGATACTGAAATAGATACATTCGAAAAACTTGTAGTAGCTATAAAAAAGGCAAAGGATATCGCATCAAAGACAATAAATGTGAGGGCGCAAGAAGGAAATAATTGGATAACCTATGAATACTTGAACATGATAAAAGAACGTGACAAACTATATAAACTGAAAAAAACAAATCCAGATAACAAAAGCATGGTAAGGGAGTTTAATAAAATGAAAAATAATGTGAATAGTAAAAAACGAAAATTAAAGAAGGACTATTTCAATAAAAAGTGGAGTGAAGCAGGAAACAACTCAAAAAAACAATGGAAATTTATAAACACAGTAATAAAGAATAAAGATGGAAAAAAAGTTGAAGAGATTTCATTAGAAATAAAAGGAAAAGCGGTGAGTGATCCCGGAAAAGTTGTAAATGAATTCAACAATTATTTTGTTAACGTAGGTAAAAATATAGTTAAAAGTATAGAAATGGAAGGAAATAGAAATGATGTAAATTTTGAAGAGGTGTATCGTAACCGAAGTTTATATCTAGAACACACTAATGAAAATGAAGTATTGGCGGAAATGAACATAAACTCAGCAGTTGGTATTGATGAAATAAGTGTAAAAAACCTAATTTCCATCAAGCAAATAATATTACCAATACTAGTTTCGTTAATTAATATAGTCTTTGACAGTGGTGAATATCCAGATGTTCTAAAGGTCTCTAGAGTAGTACCAATCCACAAATCAGGACCAAAATACAAAATAGAAAATTACAGACCCATTACTGTTATAAGTGTGCTATCTAAAATAATTGAAACTATCATCAAAAGAAGAATAACATGTTTTATTGATAAATATGTAAAGACAGACAAATATCAATATGGATTTCAACCCAAAAGTAACACTCAAAGTGCATCAATTGACCTAATCAATCACATAACAACGGAACTTGATAGAAAAAAATACATAATCACAGTAATTATTGATCTCCAGAAGGCTTTTGATGTAGTCGACCACGAAATACTTCTAGGAAAACTTGAAACAATGGGGTTAAGGGGCAAAATACATGATCTTCTAAAAAGTTACCTTAGAAATAGAGAGCAATATATCACACTAGAAAATGTCTCTAGTGATATGTTAAAAATTAATTGTGGAGTACCTCAAGGATCTGTCCTGGGACCCTTACTATACACACTACACGTTCTGAGTCTACGGCTTGCAAAACTAACTGGTCAATACTATACATTTGCGGATGACACAGTCTTGGTATATAGTGGTACAAACATCGTAACAATAAAGGAAACAGTAAACGAAGATATGAATACTTATACGAAATGGCTAAGGAAAAACAAACTCAAAATCAATACTAAAAAAACTAAGTACATGTTATTCCACCAAAAAAACACACAGATTGAAGAAATAACTATAAACATAAATAAGGAACAGATTAACAAAATTGACCACATCAAATACCTAGGGCTAGTAATCGATGATAAATTGAACTGGCAGAAACACATTGACCACCTCTCGTCCAAAATAATCCCAATGATTGGTGCTCTCTACAGATGTAGGGAATATCTGGATAACCGAAATCGCTTCCTAATCTACAATGCCTATTTCTTATCTAACCTACGATATCTTATCATAATCTGGGGAATATGCTCCATCACAAAATTAAAACAAATTCAAATATTACAAAACAAAATCATAAAAATACTTTTCAACTACCAATATCGAACACCAACAGAAACTATTTACCAAGACACAAAAATAGTACCCATCACGAAAATTTTGAAAATTGAGCAAGGCAAGTATATATATAAGGTAATAACAAATCAACAAAAAAGCAACACTCCCTTCAGTTACGTTAAAAATATCCATGAACATGAAACTAGACACCTGATCAACAATAGCCTCTACCTACCAAACGTAAAATCAAATCTAGCCCTAAATAATCCAGTCTACAGAAGCATAGAAACATTCAACACAGTCCCAATAAATATAAGAAATATAGATAACTACAAACAATACAATAAAGAACTTAAAGCGCACATCCTAGAAAAATGAAGATTTGCCTACAATATTTTTTACTTACCACAAAACCATATTAAGGAAAACGATACTCCGATACCAGCATTCTTTTTGCTGATTAGGAGCTTAACTACTCTTGCATTATATGAAATATGTATCTAGTGTAAGTTATTGTATTATTTATTGTGTATTCTTACTTCTGTGATATTTACTATAAACTGTAATTGTATATTTACTGTAAACTGTATTTTATATTTACTGTAAATAAAGAGTATATATATAAAAAAAATGTAGAATTTCGAAGGCATCTGGACAAAGAAGGGATTGAACTGGAAACAACTGCACCCTACACACCACAGCAGAATGGTCGTGTAGAAAGGGACAATAGAACCATTGTTGAGAGTGCACGATCCATGTTGTATTGTGCTGGTGCACCGAAATATCTGTGGGCTGAGGCAGTCAACACTGCCATTTACTTGTTAAATCGAACATCCACATGTCAAGCACAAAATTCCACACCATATGAACTGTGGTGCAATAATAAACCAACACTTGGTCATCTAAGAACGTTTGGATGTGAAGCTTACTCTCTTGTACCAGATATTAAAAGAACTAAGCTAGATCCAAAGAGCCAGAAGCTGATTTTTGTTGGTTATGACAATAATTCAACTAATTACAGACTGTTCAATCCAGAAACAAAGAAAATAACAGTGTCCAGAAACGTAACCTTCAATGAAAAGTGCAGGTTAGGAAGTGAAAAATCAAATTCCCCATTGAATACAAAGAGTGATGATATCACAGAATTTTTCTCAGAATGTGAAGAAGATATTCAAGAAAAAGTTGAAAAAGAAGAAGAATTTGACAGAACAGATGATAATAGTGACAGACAAGAAAACAAAACAATTCCTGAACTACGTCCCCAAAGAAATGTGAAATTACCTCAGCATTTTAAAGATTTTGAACTAAATTTTGTGGAAGTGGATATTCCACAAACTTATAAAGATGCTCTCGATAGCCCCGAATCTAGGCAGTGGAAATTAGCCATAGAGGAAGAGGTAGCTGCATTGAATAAAAACAGAACCTGGGATATGGTTGAAATGCCACCAAACCGAAAGCCAATAGGGTCAAAATGGGTGTTCAAAGTGAAAAGAGCTACCGATGGGACCATTACTAGATACAAAGCCCGCCTTTGTGCCAAAGGCTGTGCCCAGAAAGAAGGGGTTGAGTATTCTGAAGTTTTCTCTCCGACTACAAGATTTGACACAATACGTGTAGCAAAGAATAAATATCTTATGAAGCAGTTTGACATTAAAACCGCTTTCCTTTATGGTGAATTGCAAGAGGAGATATTTATGACTGTTCCAGAGGGACTCAATTGTAGTGAAAATTTAGTATGCAAACTAAATAGGTCACTATATGGACTTAAACAAAGCCCAAGGTGTTGGAACACTAAGTTCGATTCATTTCTTAAAAGTTTCGGTTTTCAGAACTCTCTCGCTGATAAATGTGTTTACAATACTAATATTGAAAACTCAAAAGTGCTACTTATGATCTATGTTGATGATGGACTAATATTTTCGAGAAGTGAAACTGCTATTAACATTGTGTTTGAAAGACTACAACAAACGTTTGAAGTTATATCCGGTGAGGCTAACTATTTTGTTGGTCTTCAAATAACTAGACATTCTGATGGTACCATTTTTATAAAACAAGAGACTTATGTGAAAAACATCATCAGACGATTTAACCTCGAGAGTGCAAATGTTGTTATTG
The DNA here is from genome assembly GCA_958502065.1 of Chrysolina americana. Classification (NCBI taxonomy): domain Eukaryota; kingdom Metazoa; phylum Arthropoda; class Insecta; order Coleoptera; family Chrysomelidae; genus Chrysolina; species Chrysolina americana. The sequence goes on along the minus strand of OY293419.1, from coordinate 21,599,091 downwards.
CTCCAGAGGATTGCCATACAAACCCAACAAAGACAACAGGTATTTATCTTTCTGAGGGTGAAGTGCCATATCGACAAGCGGTGGGATCACTTATGTTTGCAGCCATAGTGAGCAGACCCGATATTATGCATGCTGTGGGAGTGGCTAGTCGTTACTTAAATAACCACACTCAAGCACATTGGTTATATGTGAAGAGAATAATAAGATATTTACTAGGAACCACAGGATATGGAATAACTTATCATGGAAAACCTGGTGATCCTCATTTAGTAGGTTATACCGATTCAGACTATGCTAATGACTGTGAAACTAGACGATCCACTTCTGGATATGTTTTTAAGATAGCTGATGGACCAGTAACATGGTCTACTAAAAGGCAGCACAGTGTAACACTGTCTACAACAGAGGCAGAATACCTTGCTGCATCTGAAGCTACAAAGGAGGCTTTGTGGCTTAAACAATTACTCAAAGACATTGAAGAGTGCTCAGATGAACCCATTCCTATTCACATTGATAATCAGAGCACAATAAAATAATAAGGAACCCAGAATACCATCACAGAACTAAGCATATAGACGTCCGGTTTCATTTTATAAGAGAGAAGTATGAAAATGGAGACATCATTCCAATTTATGTGACGACTATGGAACAGCAAGCGGATATCTTCACAAAAGCCCTACCAAGGCCTATTTTTCAAAGACAACTGAATCTTCTTGGAATATCTGAAGATAAACAAAACATACAAAATGTGGGAGTGTTGAAATAAAATATCTTTTGTTGTGTTTTGTATTTAAAGTATATTTAAATGTCTTGGAACATTTCATAATCTAAGTTGGCAACGATGTTGTCAGCATTGTAACTTCATGCAGTAGAGTAGGATAGGAATATATCGTCGTTGCAGTTGTAATGTATCCTCATCAGAAAACCATTGTTTATTTTTTTTGTAACAGTAAATTATCCAAGTAATTTTCTTGTTTCTTAGAAAGCTGTTCAATAAACCCAAACTCAAACAGTTACATTCCATTATGGCCATCAGTACATTACAGACTACAGAGTTAACTTTGACAAAGTATTTCAGAACGCACTCATGCTCACGCGCATCTTCCCTCGACGCCCCTCCTATCGATGACGTCAGTAAGTGACAAAAGTAGTGATCAGCTGTATGTTGTCTTATGGGTAACGGGTGTTTTCAAAGTGTTTTTGACTCATTTTGAACGAAAATGGTTATGTGCGCCGTTGTAAATTGTAATAATAATAACAATTTAAAGGTCAAAACCAAGTGCTATTTTTTGTTTCCTAAAAATATAACTTTATGCGGAATATGGGTGCAAAGTACTGCAAAGGTGTGGTCAGCGATTTAAATTCAATGTCACCAATGCCAGAATTTGCTCGGAGCATTTTCTAAAAGAGGACTATAGTTTGAAAGATAGGCTGATGGGTTTTTCTGCAAGGCGACCTAAATTGAAATCAGATGCTGTACCTTCCGTAAATTTACCGAAGACACCATCGAGCAGTTGTAGTAGTACATCAGGAAAACACCGCAGTGATAGGGTTAAGAAACGCATTCTTGTGCAGAATATTGTTGAGTGAGTTTCTTCATCTGACTGATCCATGTCTTGAATGATTTATTATTTATTCACTTTTAAGTTTGACAAAGAAAGAACAAAGAAAGAGATCGAAAAAAGAAATCTCAGAAATGTGGAAAGTATGGAAATTATGGGGATAGATGAAAACCAAGTGAATTCCAGTGTTTCAAAGGAAGAGTTAGAAAAAAGAAATCCCATGGAAATTATTGAGATAGAAGAAAAGCAAGGGAAATCCAGTGTAACAACTCAAACTGAAAGGTACCTACTTATACAATTCTGCCGATATGTTTTTATTATATAGTTCAATATTGACTGAAGTACAAACACACTTCTTCAGATATCGAGATGATGACATGGTATAAAAATTACAATTGCTTGAAGCCGAGAATTTCAAACTCAAGGAAAAAAATGAAAAACTTGAAGCAATCAATCAGAAACAGTATGAATCCATCAGAACCGTTTTTACAGCTGGACAGATTTGAAAACTCCAATCGACCAAGAAGAGGTTCCTCAGGTGGTCAGCAGACGATATTGCAAGTGCAATATCTTTGCATGCTGCTGGACCCAGAGCTTATCGGTTACTTCAAAAACGAAAATTTCCACTGCCAGGTGTATCTACTTTACGAAGGTGGGCAGGGAAAATTGATGTGCAACCAGGTAATACAGGTACATAATACTGAAATATGTAAATTTAAGATATGAATTATTTTAGGTATATTGAATGTGGTTATAAAACTGATGAAGAAGTGTAATATGACATCAACGAGCTTGTATACTTCTCTTTGATGAAATAAAAATACAAAATATGTATGACTATGACAAAAAGACAGATTCAACTTTAGGTCCGTCGAATTACGTCCAGGTGATAATGGCACGAGGCATTTCTGGAAATTGGAAACAACCAATATATTACAATTATGACTGTACACTATCAAAAGATTTGTTGTAGTATGAAGTAATTGAAAGGCTAGAAAAAATAGGATTTTCAGTATATGGCATCAACAGCGATTTAGGTGAAGGAAATAGGGGTTTATGGTCAGCATTAGGTATTTCAGAAAGCAAAACGTGGTTTATGAATTTGATAACTAACAAAAAAGTGTGTGTATTTGCAGATATACCTCATATGATCAAACTTTTGAGGAACCATTATCTAGACTCAGGACTTTTGATAGATGGTACACTGGTAACAAAAAATATCAGTAATTGAACTTTTGAATTGTATTGGCAGGTCTGATTTGAATATAGCTCACAAAATAAATTCCAGCTATTTAACGGTTCAGAATGAAAAACGTCAAAAGGTAAAATTAGCAACAAAATTATTTTCACACACAATTTCGAAAGCCATTTCCCGTATGGGATCTCTGGGCTCATATCGTAATGATAAAAATAATTGGAGTAAATGTTCTGAAGTTTTTAAATTAACGAATGATTGGTTTGATGTATTCAATTCTAAAGTACCTCAAAAAGATTCACGAAATCGCATTAAAGCTTATGGGCTAGCATTAGATGAGCAAAACGAAATTTTGGTTGAAATGGAAAATATGATCAAAAGTTTAAGAACAGGCCAGGCATTGAAATCTAATAAGCTCAAAGATGAACATAAATTAAAAAGCAAATCAAAAAAATCTCTTCAGTCAAAACAAACCAAATTGCTATTTCAAATAGGGATATTAATTAGTATCAAATCTTTAAAATTACTATTTGCAGATCTGCAAGCCGATTTCAATATTAAATATTTACTAACGTACCGTCTCAATCAAAACCCTCTAGAAGGTTTTTTTTCGATAATAAGATCAATTGGTGGCTTGCATGATCATCCTTCTCCTTTAGAATTCAAATATCGCCTAAGAAATTACATTTTAGGAAGAAATGATACAGTAATTTCAGATGCCGCAAATATAGATCAAACCAATGTACCTAATTTAACGACAACTGATGATTTGCATATGGAAAAAGATGAAACTGACACAAATAACAATGACCCTGCTGAAAAAAAAAGATGCAGAAATTATAACTGTTCAATTATTGAACGATTTATCAGAGTCTGATAGGTCTACTTTACTTGAAACTTCAGAACATAGCAGGTTAGCAGATGATTTATCTGAAATTGAATAGGATGGGTTGGAAAACTTGGCCGGATACATTGCCTTTAAATTCAGAAAAACAGAAAATCTATGATATATTCCTGATGCCGCTGATCCCTCGTTTACATGGGCAAATCACTTATCTGAGGGGTTTCTACTTAACCCATTTGAACCTATAGACCTTTTAAAAGGTCCATGAAAGTAATCCAATTTATCGACGTTTGGAGAAGTTTCAGCTTCTAGCTCTTAGATGGCGGAACTTGATTTATAAAATTAAATGTATTTCACTAATTTTGTCATGAACTGGAGTGATATTTCCCGTGTTAACGTATCTTGAGACACCATTAGATCTGAGTATCAACTTTGTGTAGTGAATATGAGTGATAATCATCAAAAAAGGTGAGTTTAGCCAATATTTATCACTTTCTTTTGGTATTCTACATTGAAAGTAAATGTCGTTTGTCCCTCATAACTCGAAAATAATGCATATATATATATATATATATATATATATATATATATATATATATATATATATATATATATATATATATATATATATAATCACGAGTTAGAATATACGTCCGCTAACTGTTCGTTCCTTTTAAAAGGACGATAGGTTTATGGGATACTATATAATGCGTATTTTTGATTTCATCAGTTTTCAGTCCAGTTTGAGAAATTTACCAAATTGTTTCAGGTATTGGAATAAAAATCTTACGTTGAATGAACTTCTTGAAGAAATTGAACATTTGGATGATGTTGCTGATATTCCTGATGAAATAATTTTATTTCCTCCGTTGAATGCCAACGAATATAACACGGATGAAGATTCTGGAGATGATGATAATTTTATCCCAAATAACCTACCAGGATCTCAATTACTAGGTGATGTGGAAGTTTCCATGAGCAGATATCAAGTAGATATATCTGATGAAAATTTAGTAGATGCGACGGTAGAATGGGACAGCGAAGACGACTTGCCATTATCTACTTTCAGAAAAATAAAAAAAACTAAAGAATTCAAAGATTTTTTTGGAAAGGACTTGTTGGAAACTTTCCCTTTATGGAATTCTGTTTCTCACATAAGAAACAATAGCTCTCCTCTGAGCAGATTCAAATATTTTTTCGACAAAGAACTGATCGACGGAATTGTTCAGTATACGAATCTATATGCTAGTCAAAGAAATCGACCAGCTGATGCAACATCTAATGATATATATTGTTTCATTGGAGTACTCCTTGTAAGTGGCTACTGCTCTGTGTCAAGAAAGAAAATGTACTGGCAAAATTCTTCAGATAGCAATAACATGCTCATTTCATCTTCAATTTCCAGAGATCGTTTTCAATATCTGATGAGCAATTTTCACTGCGTCAGTAACAATAATTTAGAAAAAAATTACCGGTTTGCAAAAATACGACCAATGTTGGAAGTATTGAACAAAAAGTTTTTGGAATTTGCTCCAACAGAAGAAAACCATTCCGTTGATGAAGCTATGGTGCCGTATTTCGGGCGCCATGGCTGCAAACAATTTATAAAAGGAAAGCCCATAAGATGGGGGTATAAATTTTGGGTTGGAACTACTCGTTTGGGCTATATTCTATATTTCGAACCTTACCAGGGCTCAAATACCATTTTGTGTGAAAAATACAAAGAGTTGGGTCTCGGTGCATCTGTAGTTTTGCAATATTTAGATATCTTAGAATCAAAAAAATTCACCAACTTCCACATCTTCTTTGACAATTTCTTCACATCATTGTCACTTATGAAAGAACTAACACGTCGAGGAGTGAGAGCTACAGGAACCATCAGGGATAATAGGCTACCAAAGTGTCCATTGACTAATGTGAAAGATTTCAAGAAGAGAAACAGGGGTGATTTTCAATATGCACTGGTAGACAACGAGTTAGTTATTTGCCGGTGGAATGACAATAATGTTATAACTATTGCTTCTAATTCTACTTCCGTGTTACCCACAAGTAAAGTGAAGAGGTTTTCTCAAAAAGAAAAACAACATATCCTCATTGAGCAGCCTAAACCTATAAAAGGATATAATAATAATATGGGAGGAGTCGATCGAAGCGATCAAAACATTGGACAATATCGCATTTCGATTAGGGGAAAGAAATGGTATTTTCCATTAGTGAGCCATTGCATCGATATGTCCATGTGCATAGATTCGAAGGAGGTAAACTTGATCAACTTGCCTTCAGGAGAGCCGTAGCTGTGGAATTGTTAGAGACTCATAAGGTTTTGATTAGGAATAGGTACTTCAAGAAGATCAGGCAATTATAGAGAGCATTCCAGAATAACCAAAAAAAGTGTGCAGTATGTCATAAAAAAGCAAATTTTCGTTGTGAAAAATGTGACATTGGATTGCACCCCAAAGACTGTTTCCGTCATTTTCATACCAGTTGAGTTTTTTTCATGCTCATATCCTTGTAATAGTACCGTTACGTGTAATAAATAAGTTTTATTTATAGTCGGATATGATCCTACAGTCCTTTTAAAAGGACATCATATATCTCAAAAAGTAAAACCAGAATATTTTTTTCTGACTTTTGACTCGATAATTAGCCCACAAACAAAGTTGTAGCTTTATTCTCATCAGAATAACGTTCCCGGATTATAAGGGTTAAACCAAATGAAGATTTTCTATTGCAATGTAAACAACTTGATGCTATATTTCACAATATTAATGAAAATTCTTTAAAAAGACAATTATATTCAAGAACATTTACAATCTGCTCGTACTGTATCATTAATTTAGTGATGCTGTTAAGAATTTTTTTTTTACATGCAAAATGTATTTTAGGATTAGATTGCTGAACCAAGACATTAAGGAATTGTCAACAATAAAAATAAGAAAAGTGGTAAAAATATCTACATAATCAAAGTATAGTTAATATATAGTGCATTTCACAAAGTTTGCATTATATTGAAAACTTTAAGTATCCATTTGTCGGAAAATTTTATTCCCATTAAAAATTGTCATAAAAATTGGTGCACTGCGAAAAACTTGATATATGAGTTATAAAAATTCTTAATTTCCAAACGGTTAGAGCAAGAAATGAAAATGTTGAGCAAGAGTCCTGGCCTGGACGAAAAAACAAAAACTCTTCTCTCAGAAAAGTATTCAGCTGTGAAGAATTGCACGACTTTGATCCCTCCAAAGTTGAACCCTGAAGTTAAAAGGGCAATTCCTGAGAATGCCGTAAATCGAGACTGTCGATTGACGGCACGTCAAGGACAATTAGGCTGTGTACTTGGGGCTTTAGGAAAAGCACTCACAAGTTTATTGGAAACACAAGAGGAGGGGAAGAGCCTGATTAGTTAATATTGATTGAGGTATGGAATGATGCAGCTCGATTGTTGGCAGATGTATATCATAGTGATACTGAGGCTCGAAGAGACTTGGCTAGTATGTCTTTAAACAAAGATTTGAAGGACACAATTACTAATGTGGTTGTGGGCGGTTGGCTAATTGGAGATAACCTCTCTGAGAGAAAGACAGCAAAGCAGCTTGAAAGATCTGAAAACGAGCTAAAGTTCAAAACTCAGAACAAAAGTAGAAGCACTCGATATTTAAACTCGAAGAGTCCACTCAGGGCAAGGACGCAACTGAGTGGACGTCAGCAATTCAACCGACGTCAAAGATTCCAGAACAGTACCAACCACAATGAGACATTTACCCAGGAGAGTTCCTTCACAGCAAACAAAATACTCCTCATCCAAGACAAAGGAGAGGACCAGAGGGAGGTACTGAATACAGCGGTAAGTCTACAGGCTGGTAGATTGAGTATGTTCTTGCATCAGTGGTAAAAAATAAAATAAAAGGATGCAAATTGCCGTTTAACAATATACCTATACAATATGCATCCCATATTCAAAAGTTTTCGAGGGCAGAAGTACAGGATATTAATGTGGAAATAGAACAACTGATAAGAATTGAGGCAATCACTAAATGTAAGCCTTGTGTAGGTCAATTCATTTCAACCATATTTTTAGTACAAAAACCGAATGGAAAGAATAGGTTAATTCTGAACCTAAATAATCTCAACAAATACATAAGCCCTGACCATTTTAAAATGGAAGACAAAAGATATTTCCATGCATCTATTGATCTCAAGGATGCTTATTTCCTGATTAGAGTTCATGAGAATTATAGGAAATATCTAAGATTCGTATTCAACTCACAGTTCACCTCTATTCCAAAAAGATTTGAACGGTTAAAATACTTAGCACTTAAAAACTGTAACGAAAATTATGACAGAAAAATGTTGATACACAAATCCCTGACAACCGAGTTTGAATGGTGGAGAAATAATATTTTCATCAAATCCATTCCCTACAAATAAATTCCGATTGGAAATCTTTTCTGACTCTTCTTTGTTAGGGTGGGGGGCATTCTGCAATGGAAAACGAACAAATGACTATTGGAGTGAAGAGGAAAAGGCACTTCATATAAATTATTTAGAGCTGCTTTTAGCCTTTTTCGCTTTAAAATGCTTTGCATAGGATCTGGAAAATTGTGAAATACGTTTGAGAATTTACAACACCATTGCCATATCCTATATAAACCGAATGGGGGGAATTAGGTGTGAAAATTTAAACGAGTTATCCAAAGATATATGGCAGTGATGTGAGGCCAGGCGAATCTGCATCTCTGCCTCCTACATCAGGTCGGCTGAAAATGTAGAGGCAGATTACGAATCTAGACTTATTCAAATTGAAACAGAATGGGAATTGTCTAATGTAGCATTTCTTGAAATAACCAATAAGTTCGGCTTACCAGATATAGATTTATTTGCAAGCAGAAACAATTCTAAATGTAAAACATTCATATCTTGAAAAAAGAGATCCAGAGGCTTGGGCCATTGACGCGTTCACAGTAGACTGGAGGGGTCCTTTCTTTTACGCCTTTCCCCCATTTTCGGTTATTTTACCTGTTTTACAGAAAATTATAAGACAATGCAACCGGAATTGTTGTTGTGCCTTTATGGACGAACCAGCCATGGTTTTCTATATACAAAAAACTTCTGATATCGTATTCAATTCATTTCACTCCGAACAAATAACTGTTGTGTTGATAGGTACCCACACCCACTGTGGCCCAAGATTACCTTGGTTGCCGGAGTGTTATCAAAAACGCCTTCACACTGAAGGGGCTACTAGACTCAACATAATGTTGGCATCCTTATCAACTTCCACCCTAAAGAAATATGACGTCAGCCTTAAAGCCTGGTGGCGGTTTTGTAAAGATGTAGGAGTGAATAAGTTTGAAAGTTCTGTTGAAAACGTTCTTCAATTCTTAAACAAACAATTTCAAAAAGGAGCATCATATGGAACGCTGAATTCGTCAAGATCTGCTTTGTCTTTGATATTTTCTCCAGCCATAGGAAACGACTATCGTATTAAAAGATTTCTCAGGGGCGTGTATCAATTACGCCCATTGTTTTGAACCACCTGAAGAATCACTTTCCTAACGAACACTTAAGCCTAGATATGCTTACCAGGAAATTGGTTAACTTACTGGCTTAGATCACAGCTCATCCAGTTCAAACCTTAGCTTTAATCAGAATGTAACAGTGAGCACTGTTATTTTAATTAATAGTGCACCCTGTACTATAAATCGGTCTTTTGAAATTTAAGGAATCGTATGTGCGTGTCTGGATTCAGTGCGAGTGTGAGATAAGAATTTATACCTACGCTCGAACCGGGGAAAAATTGTTTTTACATATAGAAAGGTCGCTCTGGGTTGATAAATTTAATGGCTTATGACATTAGATAGGGTAGTCTGAGACGTCGTGCCTAGAAACAAAATGTTAAGATTTGATAAAGGGCATTCGGTGTTAAAGAGTCTTAGGGTGAATTTGGGTTGGGTCCAACCGTGAGAGTGGCTGATGCCGCTCTCGGATGTGTAATGTCTCGTAGGCCGATGTATGTGTATAAGTGAACAAAGTAAGTGATTTAATATATATTCTTTTTACATTTTTCCATGTCTCGTAATAATAATAATTACATACTTAGTTTCGTTTTGAACTTGGGGCGTGTTTGGGCTGTTGACGATGAATATGGGGTGTTTCACGATATCAGTATAAGCTTCAGGCCTCATTCCACATGTGACTAATAATAATAATTGCTAACTAAAATTGGGTGTTTTGTCATTTTAAATTGACGGTAGTTATGAGGGCGAATACGAGAGAATAATAATAATAATAGTTAAAATTTGGCCATAATTTTTGTTGTAATTATAATAGTAGTGAGTTAATTTGAAAAGTATGGCTGTTGATTTATTATCGGGAATGTTGCTGAAAGGGTAGACGAATGCATTTTTAACTGTAGAGCGATCTTTCATGTTTTGAGAGGGTGAACTATTTTTTTTAAACTACATACTTTATTTTTCTTGCGCTTATTTGCATATACGGAGTGTATGAATTCTTACAGTTGGTTTATTTTACAAATTTTTACAAATTATACATTTTTATTTTTATATTTTACACATTTTCTTTTATATTTTCGTTACTATTTTCCACCATTTTTTTGCTTTGGTGAATAAAGCTGGTTGGTGGAACTTTGCTTCTTAATATTACTTACCCCTTCAACCCCTCATACAAAGTCCACGCATTTGAGAAGCCGTGGCCGAACCTACAAATCTACATCTTTGCCTTCGAGGACGATGATGAACTTACGAAAAACAGTAGAGCTGTGAATTGTAAGGTTGAGCATTCTAGCTTTTGGGAAGGCTATCCCCTTAGCCTAAATCCGGGTGATCCAGAGCGGATTCAAAACTATCTGGGTCTGGTGGCAGCAAAAGTATTTAACATCTATACTTTAATTTAATTTCAATAAAAAAATACTTCCAAGGGTGGGCGACTGAGGAGTGGTTGTTTGCTTTGGTCAGTTTGAAACTGAATCAAAGATATCGTCGGCTAAACACCCTAGCGATTTATTACAAGAACAGAGAATATTGAGAAAAATGAAAATGGCCTCATGATCAAAATACCAGACAAGGTTGAAACTTCTGGAAGCAATCGTACCCAACCAGTGTTGCATATACCGTTCTTCCAAGACAAACCTGCTCTGTGTGTTGCCAGCACTTTATTGTCTTATTTAGATAGAACATGTGATTTGAGGGGTAATGTAGATTTCTTATTCTTAACAATTAAAAAACCTCATTGCAAGGCAAGCACACAATCGATAAGTCGGTGGATAAAGAAAACTCTTGGTGAGAGTGGAATAAATACAGCGGAATTATCAGCGCATAGTACAAGGCACGCCTCCACGTCGGCGGCAAATAGATGTGGTATAAATCTAGATATAATTAGGTCCACGGCTGGTTGGTCCCAAGAATCTGGCGTATTTGCAAGATTCTATAATCGCCCAATGAAAGATAAGAATGTATTTGCCAGGGCGATTTTGAATACTTTAGTTTAAGTCTTTGTGTTCATGTTCATATACCTAATAGGTTAGTTGTCAAGAAAGATATTTAGTTTGTGAAAAGAGGCAATTACTGTTTCATAAAATATTACATGTGTGTGGATATATGTGTGTAAACACGTGTGTACACATACGGTATACATGTATTTGTGCATATACACTAATAAATAAAGTTTGTGAATCACAACTGTCTTTGAAACATCTACATATTTAATCATTGAGGACAAAGAGTGAATATAATTACAAGATCAAACGAACTTACCTTAAGTGAAGTTCGATCATAATTATATGAAACGCCTTGTCCGAGATGATCATTCCCACCCTACTTACCCGATCTGTTATCTGCGCCCATGATCATCATCAGTTGCTGTTGCGATTGGGCTTTGAAGAGAATGAAGTTGTCAGCTTATAGCGGACGGAATACAGGACGCAGAGTGGGGGCAATAGGGAATTTTTTGGCCGGTGAGCTTTAAAATTGTGGTAACTTCCTATGGGAAATTGGGGTACTACATATTTAATCATCCCGGACAAGGCGTTTCATATAATTATGATCGAACTTCACTTAAGGTGAGTTCGTTTGATCTTATAATTCTTTGATAAATGGTCTGATTTCAACACCGAAAAAAAGTTTACAATGCAGGTACATTACAGTTCATGTCCACTGTCCAGATTGGTGTGACATCGGAATAATTCCTTGCGAATTGGTCCGGTAACTTTAACACTGAAGTAACGAAATTTTGAAAATAATTTTTTTTCCCAAGTAGGCATTCGACTGTCCCGATGAAAAATATGCAGGTACATTACATTTTATGTGTAGAAATGTGTGATATCAAAATAATTCCTTGCGAATTGGTCTGGCGGCTTCTACACTGAAAGAAAGAAATTTTGGAAATTATTTTTTTTGACCGATTTCGCATTCGACTGTTCCGATGAAATAAATATATGCAGGAACATTACATTTCATGTGTAGCAAAATGTCATATCAAAATAATTCCTTGCGAATTGGTCCGGCAACTTCTACACTGAAAGAAAGAAATTTTGGAAATAATTTTTTTGGACCAATTTCGCATTCGACTGTCCCAATGAAATATGCAGGAACATTACGTTTCATGTGTAGAAGGGTTCAAATACAAAATCATTCCTAGCTCTATGCCCCTAAGCGACTGGCAGTTTCGGGTGACAAGGCTCAGCGCCCCAATTGACAGTTTTCGCAACTGACGATTTGTCTAAGCATTTTTCACTATGAAATGTGACCAGGATATTGCATTTCACGTCCAGCAAGATGAAGAAATTTTGGAAATTATTTTTTTTTACCGATTTCGCATTCGACTGTCCCGATGAAATATATGCAGGAACATTACATTTCATGTGTAGAAAGAAATAATTCCTTGCGAATTGGTCTGGCAACTTCTACACTGAAAGAAAGAAATTTTGGAAATAATTTTTTTTGACCGATTTCGCATTCGACTGTCCAGTTGAAATATATGCAGGAACATTACATTTCATATGTAGAAAAGTGTCATATCAAAATAATTCCTTGCGAACTGGTCTGGCAACTTCTACACTGAAAGAAAGAAATTTTGGAAATAATTTTTTTTGACCGATTTCGCATTCGACTGTCCCGATGAAATATATGCAGGAACATTACATTTCATGTGTAGAAAAATGTAATATGAAAATAATTCCTTGCGAATTGGTCCGGCAACTTCTACACTGAAAGAAAAAAATTTTGGAAATAATTTTTTTGGACCAATTTTGCATTCGACTGTCCTGATGAAAATATGCAGGTACCTTACATTTCATGTAAAGAAAGGTATGATATGGCGGCTTCTACTCTGAAAGAAAGAAATTTTGAATCTTTTTTTTCAACTAATTTCGCATTCGACTGTCCCGATGAAATATGCAGGAACATTACGTTTCATGTGTAGAAGGGTTCAAATACAAAATCATTCCTAGCTCTATGCCCCTAAGCGACTGGCAGTTTCGGGTGACAAGGCTCACCGCCCCAATTGACAGCTTTCGCAATTGACGATTTGTCTAAGCATTTTTCACTATGAAATGTGACCAGGATATTGCATTTCACGTCCAGAAAGATGAAGAAATTTTGGAATTTTTTTTTACCGATTTTGCATTCGACTGTCCCGATGAAATATATGCAGGAACATTACATTTCATGTGTAGAAAGAAATAATTCCTTGCGAATTGGTCTGGCAACTTCTACACTGAAAGAAAGAAATTTTGGAAATTATTTTTTTTGACCGATTTCGCATTCGACTGTCCAGTTGAAATATATGCAGGAACATTACATTTCATATGTAGAAAAGTGTCATATCAAAATAATTCCTTGCGAACTGGTCTGGCAACTTCTACACTGAAAGAAAGAAATTTTGGAAATAATTTTTTTTGACCGATTTCGCATTCGACTGTCCCGATGAAATATATGCAGGAACATTACATTTCATGTGTAGAAAAATGTAATATGAAAATAATTCCTTGCGAATTGGTCCGGCAACTTCTACACTGAAAGAAAAAAATTTTGGAAATAATTTTTTTGGACCAATTTTGCATTCGACTGTCCTGATGAAAATATGCAGGTACCTTACATTTCATGTAAAGAAAGGTATGATATGGCGGCTTCTACTCTGAAAGAAAGAAATTTTGAATCTTTTTTTTCAACTAATTTCGCATTCGACTGTCCCGATGAAATATGCAGGAACATTACGTTTCATGTGTAGAAGGGTTCAAATACAAAATCATTCCTAGCTCTATGCCCCTAAGCGACTGGCAGTTTCGGGTGACAAGGCTCACCGCCCCAATTGACAGCTTTCGCAATTGACGATTTGTCTAAGCATTTTTCACTATGAAATGTGACCAGGATATTGCATTTCACGTCCAGAAAGATGAAGAAATTTTGGAATTTTTTTTTACCGATTTTGCATTCGACTGTCCCGATGAAATATATGCAGGAACATTACATTTCATGTGTAGAAAGATGTCATATCAAAATAATTCCTTGCGAATTGTTCTGGCAACTTCTACACTGAAAGAAAGAAATTTTGGAAATTATTTTTTTTGATCGATTTCGCATTCGATTGTCCCGATGAAATATATGCAGGAACATTACATTTCATGTGTAGAAAAATGTAATATCAAAATAATTCCTTGCGAATTGGTCCGGCAACTTCTACACTGAAAAAAAGAAATTTTGGAAAGAATTTTTTTGGACCAATTTTGCATTCGACTGTCCTGGTGAAATATATGCAGGTACGAAAATGGGATATTGGACGCCTGTGGTGTCACTCAATGAGAACAAAAAGTAGGAATTACTAAACTGAGTTAAGTAATTCCTACTGATGAAGATAACTTTGATATCGAAATGCGCATCTAGGAAATAAATTACTTGTGCGGTGAAGGGGTTAAATACTTCTTGTCCTCATAGGCAGGTACCTTACATTTCATGTAAAGAAAGGTATGATATCCAAATAATTCCTTGCGAATTGGTCTGGCGGCTTCTACACTGAAAGAAATTAATTTTGAATTTTTTTTTTCAACTAATATCACATTAAGCTGTCTTGAAATAAATGCAGGAACATTACGTTTCAAGTGTAGAAGGGTTCAAATACAAAATAATTTCTTGCTTTATGCCCCCAAGCGGCTGGCAATTTCGGGGACAAGGCTGAGCGCCCCAATTGACAGCTTTTGCAACTGATGATTTGTCTAAGCATTTTTCACTATGAAATGTTACCAGGATATTGCATTTCACGTCCAGAAAGATGTAATATCAAAATAATGCCTTGCAAATTGGTCAGGCAACTTTTACACTGGTCAATAGCGTACTGTGATTGGATATAGCACCATAAAGTTACTGCTAGTTTTATTTCAAGCCACAGTGGGTATTCCTGCGTCAAACAATTTAAAATTTTCATACAATATCAGGGACGGACTACAATTTTCATAAATGATTCTTATAATCAACTACCTATAGGTATATGTTTATACCGGGTGTAACAGGATCATGGTTCACCCCCCATATCTCCGTTAGTTTTGAAGGTGATCGATTGAAATTTGGTATATGATTTTTTGAGATAGGTCCACTTCCCACAGTGAACCCATCCCTAATTCCCATGGGCCTCAAAAGAGATTATAATCCCATACGTCTTTTCTAATTGCAAATAATTCCTGTGTTTGATATCATGCCTCTAGGGTGAGTCTTGTTGTTCTACACTCTCGCTTCGAAAGAATTGGAAAACTGAGGTTGTAAAACTGATCCAAACATATTTTCTTGATTTTTATCGATTCAAACATAGACTTTGGCAGTTTTGTCGATACTAACAACACTTTCGCAATCTACAGACCATGGAAAATGCATTTTCCTTCGAAAACAAAAAAATACAAGATCTAAAAAATCTTCCAAAATCGAATTATACGGTCTCCAAATATTATTCCGATTACCTTCATCAAACGGTCGCCAAAGAGCCAAAATGGAATATATAATATTGGTAAAACTGAATACATACAAGACGAGAGATTCATGAAAGTAATAAATACAACTCTGTCACCTGTCTGTAGAAACTTTGTATGGCAGGTTTCAGTTCCGCGGATATGCTTATAGTCCGAGAAGCGATTTACAAATACAGGATGATGTGGGACTGACTGCAATAACTGTATTCTATAAAATATTGTTTCACTCCCTGGCATGAGCCACGATGGTTCAGTTGGAGATGATTGCAGGCGCGCAACCACGGGGGGGGGGGGCTAAGGCCGGGCGCATATTGAGACACACGTTACGCAGCCCATGCAACACAGCGCAGGGCACGATTTTCTATTCTACGAGTGTTCATGTACATGCGCATATTGAGACACAGCGCAGGGCAACACACGAATGTGCCGAAACAAGCATGTGCCGCGCACTAGTCGAGACAGAATTTCGTGTGCGTGCGTTCGTCAAATATGGAGGAAAAAGTAATTGAAGCCATAAGAAAACATAAAATTTTGTATGATACAAGAGATCTAGGTTATATGAAATCTAAACTGAAAGGTGAACTATGAAATAATATTGCTCGTGAACTGCAATTAGCAGACGATAAGTACATAATAGTATATACCGGGTGGCTACGGAAGTATTGCCTACGGAATATCTCAGTTATTGTATGAAGTAGGTTTGTGAAATTTGGAGCGTCGATATAATGACATAAGAGCTAGAATTTGAGCATATTGACATGTCGAAGTTACCTTCCGGTCTGACCGGAAGTAACATCAACTTTCTTATTTTAAATGGAAACCCTATTTTTTTTCTTTTCGCTTTATTCAGTATTCAATTCCCTTTCTAATGACATATCACAAGTTGGTATCTAACTAGAAACTAGATCAGAAAAAAATTATTATTGAAATTCACCGAGTAGGCCGTGGAAGCAAAATGAAAGCCAAAAATTGAAAAGTTGGCTATGGAAACCATACGTCACTTGATAACAGTTGCTACTACTGTGATATTTCATTTTCATTCGTCGGCGTTATAAAAAGCCGCCAAAAAAAATATCGGAAAAATTGGGAAAAAAACAATACTCTGTAGGTCCATAACTTAAATAGGAACATACAACTTTTTCTTGCCAGTACTATTCAGTATAACCATTCCTTTCTAATGATATAATAGAAAGTAATTTTTTGAAATGAAATACCAAAAAATCCAATTATTATTATTCAAATAACAAAAAAACAGATTTATCGAAAAAAAAAAATTCAAATTGATAGGATTAAAGATAAAATAAATTCAAAACAAATGTTCGAAAATGCATTCCCTCAGCGTCAATACATTTATTGACTCTGGTGATATTTTCATGTGAAACGTTTCTCAACATTTGGGGCGTGATATCTTGGAAAGCCCTACGAATTTTTACTTCTAGCTCATGTAGAGTTGTAGGCTGTGTGGAATACACCCTTTTTTTGAGATGCCCCCATCGAAAAAAGTCGCACGGAGTAAGATCAGGTGACCTTGGTGGCCACCTGACTGGACCATGGGTTGTTATAAGTCTCTCTTGAAAGCGATTTTGAAGATAATTTCTCGCTATTCTTGAATTATGCGGAGGGGCGCCATCTTGATGGAAGTACATTCTCTGATACTTGAAGGATTTAAATCGATGTTTTTTCAAAATTTTCCTAGCAGAGTCATTACTTATAGCTAATTCGGAGCCAATCTGCCTTGAGCAAATTGTGCTATCATATTGTACTAAAGCTAATACATTAATTTCAGTTTCCTCATTAATAACAAATGCTTCTTGGTCTTCGTGAACATCAGGCTCAGTTCCTAATTTTTCTTCAAGCCACTGGAAATACCTTCTTGACGGTTGCTGCCTCCCTGGATATCGCTCTAAATACAATCGTTCAGCGGCATAAGAATTTTTTAAACATTCACCATAAATGAGAAGCATGTCAATTTGTTCGGTTCGTGAATAACGGGGCATTTTTTGAATATTCCACTAAATGATTTCGATTTCCAAACCCTTTTAAAATGGCAGAATCAAAAACACTACTTCGAACGTCAAAATAATATGGATAGAGCTCTCGTTTCTTTGTTTCATTCCAAAATACATCTTAATCAGCCTACTTGTTAATATTTTGGTTCGAATGATTATTGCAATGGAATGATTATTCTGAATAGGTAGATATTAGAATATCTATGGACGATGGCACAGACCAAGTACGTTTATGTTCCTATTTACCCTACTACCTACAGGATATAATTTATCATTCCACATTATTTTTAATGTTATTTTTGCGAATGGCGATAATAGAGCAAGAGCAACTGTTATCAAGTGACGTATGGTTTCCATAGCCAACTTTTCAATTTTTGGCTTTCATTTTGCTTCCACGGCCTACTCGGTGAATTTCAATAATAGTTTTTTTCTGATCTAGTTTCTGGTTAGATACCAACTTGTGATATGTCATTAGAAAGGAAATTGAATGCTGAATAAAGCGAAAAGAAAAAAAAATAGGGTTTCCATTTAAAATAAGAAAGTTGATGTTACTTCCGGTCAGACCGGAAGTTAACTTCGACATGTCAATTTGCTCAAATTCTAGCTCTTATGTCATTTTATCGACGCTCCAAATTTCACAAACCTACTTCATACAATAACTGAGATATTCCGTAGGCAATACTTCCGTAGCCACCTGGTATGTAACGAGTGAGTAGAGTACTTTGTGAGTGGGAAATGTTGACAATTCCTACGAGTGAAAAAAAAAACTTTACCCACGAGTTTCATACAGTTATTTTTGCAACTGTCAAAAAGTGTGGAGTCAGATTTCATTTGCAAATATAAAATGAATTTGGCATATTGTGAGGCTACGAATGCCCTTTTCTTTGAGCTGTTTGCATAAAAACCATTTGCACTATCCACGATTTTCTCTGTTCACTCTTCGTTACTTTCAATTTATAAACCACAAAAAAAATGTGGACTTTTTTGAAATTTTTAGAAAAAAAAGTATATTTACGCTCATTTAGAAAGGAAACAGAATATGTAAAAAAAGCAGAAAAAGTTGAGTTGAACATTAATTTGAAATTCACTATCTATTTCATGAATAAATATTTGAGAAAGCTAGGATGTCTTTATAGCACAACAGAAAGAGTGATTCGTAATATCGGTTTTGAATGTTAAATATGGAAAATATCGAACAACATATTGGTTGAATGAGAAGCTCCGTCGTTGCAATAATATTCTAGTACTTAAACAGCCAATAGTAAATTTACTAAAAACTTTCTTCTAGCGATGCTTTCTTCTTGTATTTTGTAGTAGGTTGTGAACCTCATCAAACTGCTCTCTATTTAATCGCAGATAATTCGTAAATTGAGACTCTGACAAGTCATTTAGTAAGTAAAATTCACCATGCGTTTTTCTTTTTTTGAGATAGTTAAACTTCATTTTCAAATGCTTCATCGGAGTCTGATTCGGAACTCAAATCTAGCTCTAGCATTTTGAGAAACACAACACAAAGTTCTTCCACAACTCACAACACTGTTTCGCAATATGCGCTCATTATCAATTTGTCATGTGCTGCATGCACTGCGCTGTGTTGCATGGGCAATAAATATTTGAGAAAGCTATGAGGTCTTTATAGCACAACAGAAAGAGTGATATCGGTTTTGAATGTTAAATATGGAAAATATCGAACAACATAATATTGGTTGGATGAGAAGCTCCGTCGCACAGTGGTTCCGATGTTCAATCTGACTGGACAAAAGTGAGAAAACGAAAGTGCGCAAAAAACATAAATAATTTGAAAATATAATCATAAATGACTGCTTATCTCACGGGTTATACTAAATTTCGGATAGCCTTTCACACTTTCCTTTAAAACAGGGTGAAAAATCATATTTTGAGAATTATGCTTTGGTCACATTATTAACGGTGGAAAGTCGAGGCGAAAGTCTAACTGATTTAACCAAATATTGCACTTTCAAGTGAAATCTAGTTGGCACTCAACTTTTTGAACTGTTTTACATCTCCAAGACAATTGAATTATTTATACGCTGTCATTTTAATTTGTCATGGGCGAATTATTATTTCTTGTAGAGTTTTGATCAAGTTCTTGCATAATTTTGAAATCATTAATCTGGCATTTAAAAAGGCCGTCGAAGTCCATCGAAATATTATAATTGGCAGGTGAGTTCACTATCTAGGAATACATTAACAGAGTTTTATCGCCTAGATTTACCAAGTTTTTTCTTTATTACCTTTTCAGTAACAATGATCGAAATCAAAAGACGAGATCTGTTCACCGTTTGGAAAAGTGAGTCGAATATTCGAAAGAGACTAAAGTGTGTACGTGATTATATTACTAACAGGAGCGCTAGAGAAGGTAGTGATGAAATTTTCATTGTACTAATTAATGCAAAATCCACAGAATTTTGCAGAAAAATCAAAAAAAGATGGAGAAAATGTCATTTCATATTGGAACATTTTTTGGATAAAAATTCCGATTGGTTGAATGGCCATATAATAATTAACCGAGACGACCGAAAAATAAATATTACAGGCCGACCAAGAAAGTCGTTTAATGAATGTAGCGGTAAATCGAGAAAGAGGAAATTGAAGCCCCTGCTTGAAAGTAATACAGTTGATGAGATTGTTCTTGCAGCTGAAATAAGTCTACGAGCTACAGGCAGACGTGATGCAGCCCAAATATTGAAAGATATATCAAGTTCTTCTCCACTAAGAGCTACCAAAATTAAGAAATCATGCCAATCCCAAAGTGAAAAATTGGCCTTCAAAATGACGTGCGATGAAGCTTTGGCCTTTATTATTGATAAAAAACTCAGCAAAGACCAATACATTTCTATGCGTCAGATTAGTAAGGATCACAATGCTGACATTTTTCCAAATTATCACATGCTTCTTGAGTCGAAAAAGCAATGCTATCCAGATAACATTCATGTAACCGACTTCTCTGCCGAAGCGAAATTGCATTCATTGATCGATCATACCATTAAACGTTTGATAGCAGTTCATATTCAACATTGAACATGGTCTTTAAATGGGGATGTGATGGAGCGTCCGGGCAAAGTCCATACAAACAAACTTATTCCAGTAATGAAGATGATGTAGATGATTCATACATATTCGTCGTTTCTATCGTACCTTTACAGATGACTACCTATTCCACCACAGGTAATAGTAGAGGTCACACAAGAAAATTAATTTTGTGGCATAATCCTTCTCCTTCATCGACAAAATATTGCCGGCCTATCAAACTCATTTTGAAGAAAGAGAGCCCAGAATTAACAAGGGAAGAAATTAATAATGTGAAATCACAAATAGAAAATATATCTCCAACAATATTGCAAATAGAAGGTCGTGAAATTTCTGTTCAACATGATCTTGTGCTGACTATGATTGACGGCAAGATTTGTAGTGTTCTTACAAATCAAGCAACACAAAACTGCCATGTGTGTGGTGCTACTCCATCCCAAATGAACAATCTGGACTTAATTCGAAAAAGAAAACAAAATCAGACAGCTTTGACCCTAGGTTTATCAAGTCTTCATGCTTGGATCAAGTTCCTCGAGTGCATTTTACATATATCATATAGACTAGAAATAAAATGCTGGCAAATAAGGAAAGATAAAAAAGCTCGAGTTGAAGATCGAAAAAAAAGTTGCAAGATCGCTTTCGCAATGAAATGGGACTTTTAGTCGACATTCCCAAACCAGGTTTTGGTACGACTAATGACGGAAATACCGCACGCAGATTTTTTGAAGATCCAATTCTTGCCTCGAATATTACTGGCGTAGATGTACAACTCAATCGGCGATTTGGAACGATTCTCAGAACAATCGCCAGTGGATTCAGTATCAACACGCAGGAATTTGATAAATATTGTTCCGAAACTGCTGACTTTTACGTCAACAATTATAGATGGTTTTATATGCCACAAAGTGTGCACAAGGTACTCCTACATGGAACACAACTAATAAATGCAGCAGTAATTCCAGTGGGTATGATGTCGGAGGAAGCACAAGAAGCCAGGAATGAGGACTACAAAAATTTTAGAGAACACCATACACGGAAATATTCGAGACTTGTCACTACGACAGATCTTATGAACATTTTATTAATTTCTTCAGATCCTATTACAACCAGCCTCAGAGTTAAACGCCAAAAAAACAGAAAAAGTATATCTCCTGAAGTTTTGAAATTGCTTAAAGAATCAGGTCCTTATGTGGATAGCGACAATAGTGACGATGATAACTGATAATTAGGTCTAAGTATTTATCATTTTACCATTTAATTTGTTTCTAAATAGTTAGGGTTTTCAGATATTAATTGATAATATTCTTTCCATATTGTGAAAACAAATCTGTTTCATAAAAATTATTCAAAAATCATACATAATTGGTATTTATATATTCGCATATATATTTTGGGAGATTTTGACTTTACTCTTGTAGTTTCAATCATGTTTTTTCGATGATACATACATATTTAGAGTTGTACAATACTCGACAAGTCGACATATGTTAGCTTACTCAAAATGTCTCCATTTCAACCAAGTCGAATTTCAACACCAATGATGTTATCACTGATTTATAAGGTTATTCTGAGAATATTTTGTATATAAAAAAGAAACTTTTACTTTCCATACAATTCATAATTAAAATGAGCTTTCATTTCTAAGAGTTGTTTCCTGATAGAGAAATCACAGATTCTTCAAATCTTCCGCATTTCTTTTGAATGACTCTATGCTGCATTCCTGTCTTTATAAAATTTCAGAGTAATAACAAAACTTGCTCATTTGACCCCAGAAATAATTAGGACTGAACTTTTAACATCTGACCGGTTGCCAAAGAGTCCTCCAATACAAAGCTGTACAGTATAAAAAACACATCCTGTGGATCAATAATTTTGAGAACACTCAATATTTTTATGATTCCGACATGAATTCAACTAATTCAAGCTAATAGTGCCATATATTTTACCAAAGACTCAGAGAAATATTTTTGTCCTGTCAGATTGACTCTCGGAACCACAGTGCGTCGTTGCAATAATATTCTAGTACTTAAACAGCCAATAGTAAATACTTAAAACTTTCCTCTAGCAATGCTTTCTTCTTGTGTTTTGTAGTAGGTTGTGAACCTCATCAAACTGCTCTCTATTTAATCGCAGATAATTCGTAAATTGAGACTCTGAAAAGTCATTTAGTAAGCAAAATTCACCATGTGTTTTTCTTTTTTTAGGATATTTACTTCTATGACATGACTTTTTTCTTTTTGTTAAACAGTAAAGGTAAACTTCATTTTCAAATGCTTAATGCTGCATGCACTGCGCTGTGTTGCATGGGCTGCGTCGCGTGTGTCCCAATGTGCGCCTTGCCTAAAGGGGCTGTAGCCCCTCCCTCAAGACAAGAAAAAATGAAAAAATTACATTTTGTTTTTTAAATTTTCAAATCCGCCAATAGTGGATACCTACTGGATTGCGGGAGTTACATTTCACTACAACTACGGAATAAATAGCTGCATTCTGCATTGCTGCATTCCTATTCCTTAGAAATACACTAAAAACTAAATAAAACGTATTTCATATATTCCAAACTCCGCAAAGGAACATTTCTCGCGCGCGCTTATTTTGTTTTTTGTGGTGGGGGGACTGGCGGGTGGGAGAAAACCGGTTTTCCCCTTCCAGTCATTCATTCCTATAGTCCCTACTCAAAACTTGCATTCAAAGAGCTAAAATAATCTTAAAGTAATGCCTTAAAATACCGGTTATTCTAAGAAATTTTTAAAAAGTTTTCTGTTGGTTGGCCCAGGGACCCCTGGTCAGCCACCCCCAATAATTGCGCCACTGGATGATTACAAAAGAGTTGTAAACATCTACAAAGAAAACAAACTTGTGGGACCGGCTGAAACTTGTATGTCAAGAAAACTTGAATTATAGACCAGCATTTTTGAATACTGGTGCATTAAGGCTACAAAAAATATAACTCATAAAATGTTACCAACAGGCGAGTCAGATTCTCAAAATCAGGTTGACAGCAGGAATTTACACATTGCTTGCCAAGCTGTATCGGGAGATTATCCCCAGGGGCCAAACTACTGTATTGGATTATACGAATGTATTTCGTACCAGAATAACTTTTTTGTTTTTTTCTCGTCTTGTATTTGTTTTTTACCACTTATGTATGTCTTTCATAAATGAAAGACGTGGTCATGCAGAAAAAAATATATTAACGACGCACAACCACTGGCGGATCTGAGGGGGGGGGGCATGGGGGCCATGGCCCCCCTAGATTTCTGAATAAGTACTTAATATTGCTTCAAAAACCAGTGTGGCTATGCAACTAAACCTGGATTGATTTTTAAAAAGGAGAAAACACACGGTATTCAAACCAAAATTATTCTTATTCGTATTGAATGTTTCTTCAAACCCTCAAATATCCCAATCAACACGTTTTTGAATTTCATAGGAGTCATTCATCAACCTATACAACCATGAAACACAAATATTCTTCTATGCAGTGCGAATATGTGAAAAGAACACAGGCGGCCAAATCAAAGGGCGGCAAAACATATTATGATAGAAAAAAATACTTAATTACTTTCGGGGACTGGGCTTCAATAAAATGCATTTCACCATTAGCGGTAAGCTGTGAGCGGTAATATTCAAAAACAAAGGTATTATAAGTACTTGTTTTTTATCGGAAACCGCACAAACAAAGAATAATTATATTCACGCCTTGTCCTCAATGATTTATTTTACTGTGTAGTACCCCCACTTACCCCCAGTGACATCACGATTTTAAAGCAAAACTTCAATCACCCCTACTCCCGTCCGCATGCCCCGGTTGTTCCTAGCTACGAATCTCATTCTTCAACTTCGTGCCGGTGATACCACGGCAATTAAAAATTGGGCACGGAAATTGGAAATTTAGGAAAAGAAAAACGGAAAAGATCTTATTCATCGAGCAGTTCGAGCGATGAAGTCAGCGATCTTCGAAGAGAAGTAAGAAAATTAAAAAAGAGACTGAAACGATAGGAGAAGAGACGCCGATCCCCTTCGACTGAGAGTTCACCGGGGCCGTCCATGATTGACTTGTCAGGGAACGTGTCCGATGAATCCGGAAATAAATCCGGAGATAAATCCAAAGAACAGTCCTGTGTCCGTGGTTACAGCAGAGGTAACGGCAAGGGCAAAACAGTGTTGCCAGCTGCCAGTGTTGGCAGGCGATTAAGCTAAAACAAAACTAAAGTTTAGCTGTCAGATGTCAAAATCCAAATGTTCTAGGGGTCTATTCTCAAATGTCGACCAAAATTTGTAGAATTCGATATTTGTCGATGGAAATTGTCGCACAACTTGAAATTGTGGTATTCTCGATTGGTTTCGACTGCCAAGTCGCATGAGACAAATATTGTCGAATTGCATGAGCTGGCAACACCGAATTAACGATTCTTGAATGTGTTCTGTGCCTGTGTGGTTTTGTTTTTTGAGTTACTGAAACTAAACACGGTTTGAATTTGAAGTTTCCCTTGACAACATTTTGATTTAACTATGTCGAATATCAAGAATAATAATGGCACTCGAAGAAAAGAAGCCAAGTTATTGTACTCAATCACAGAAACTAACCCTAATAAATTTGATGAAGGAAAAGGAAAATGAGCCACTTCTGTCAGGCAAATTTTCTCAAACCTTCACATTCCAAGATGCAAAAAGTAAGTGGCAGAATATAGCTTCAAAACATATATAACACGAAACTGAAAATTCTATGAAATAATAACTAAAACTGTGTTCTGTCCGGTATTACCCGCTCAATCGGGGTAATAGCGGCTGGGTGGCCGAAATTGCCCTCAAGTTATTTTTATTGACAGAAATCGCAAATCCAGTTGAGATCATCGA
Organism: Chrysolina americana; assembly: GCA_958502065.1. NCBI lineage: Eukaryota > Metazoa > Arthropoda > Insecta > Coleoptera > Chrysomelidae > Chrysolina > Chrysolina americana. Next base: position 21,573,602 of record OY293419.1, on the reverse strand, counting down.
TATCAGTACATTCTTGGTGTGCCCATTCTGAACACATTGTACATCTGACCCACAATTCCCTGGTTTTACCAAATTCGGCACATATTAGACATATGTCCTCATTGATAGAAGTGCCTTCATCTGAATAATCTTGTTCTTCTTCATCTTTATCTTGAACTTGATATTCAGCGATTTTTGCTTTTCTACTTATTTTTTCTCGAAACTGTGGCGACTTTCGTTTTTCCACAGTAATTTGATCAAATGAGCCAGTTTCACTTAATACATTTCGCTTAACTTTCTTCACATTTTCTGTCTGCTTCTTTTTTTCAAACATTTCCTGTTTTTTCTTCTCTTTCTCTTCAAGAAGTATTTTCATTGGGGTCGAAGTAAAAATCTCAGAATGCTGCTTGTTCCTACATTTTTTTTGGCATTTCCATTATATTTCGAACATCTTGGAATAGGTTCGAGTAATTCGACAAATGAAGACGCTATGATGGTTTTATTTTTTTGTGAAATTTCCTTTTCGTATCTTTCAGAACTTTTAGCATCAATCGTCTTTTGTCGAGCTGTTTCGAATGATTGTTCAGGTGTTTTTTTGTGTACTGCTTCTTGTGGTTTTTTGGGTGTTGCTTCTGGTCTTTCTTCGGATATTTTTTCAGATATGATATCAGGAGTTTCATCAGGTATATCTTCGGCTGTATTTTCTGCATTATTTTCGAAGTTGTTTTCTTCGTCATTGAAAACAACTCCTCGAACAGCTTGCCAGTTGTCGGCAGGTAAAAAATCTTCATCTGAAAAAATATCCCGGTTTACAGGAAAAATTCCTGTGGCTTTAAAGCCATTAGTTGCCTTCTCCGGAGTCGCTACTCTGCCAAAAGCATTATTAAAAAGTTCGGCAATTTCAGTAGCAGATATCCTTTCGCCTATATGAGTTCTCATGTATTTGTCACATTCCGAATAATACGCTTTTTTAAACAGACCAAAGAATGTAACATCCAAGGGTTGGATACGGTGGGAAGTGTGAGGGGGTATAGTTAGTATGTTGATACCATTTTCTTTGCAGTAATTATATGCCTGTAGAGTGCAATGCGTGGTATGATTATCAAGAGCTAACAATACCGGATCCTCTAGAGAAGCTTTGGAAAACTTCTGAAAATGCTTAAGCCACTCTACAAACAAATCTTCCATAATCCATCCATTATCTGAACACATATAAAGCGCTTCTGGAGGACCATTTTTTTTTTAGCTGTGGAGCCATTCGCTTCCGGGCAAAGATAAACATTGTAGGTATGTACATACCCGATGCACTCATTGCACACATAACTTCTTTTTTCTTTCTCTTTCGGCACTTGTTGCGAATCCCACTCTTTTTTGGCCCTTCTCTGCGTAGATCTTCCCAGGATTTTGAACACTGGTAACGCCTGTTTCGTCAGCATTAAATATTCTTGACTGAAAAAATTTATGTTTTGCCATAAGTTCTTCTAAGTTATCATAAAATCGTTAAACTTCTTCTCTATTAAAAGAGTGTATCCTATTCATGCTAAGTCTCTCCGGTTTCCTCAAAGAAATCTGGCTATTTCTTTTAATAAAGCCTTTCAACCAGTCTCGCCCCGCCGCCTCATTTATTTCTACAAAAGGATGCTTTAGATTATTTTTCATTGCATAATCATAGGCACAGCGCTTCACTTCCAAGTATAAAATAGTTTTGAAAGTTTAATAATTTGAAAAGTAAGTGCTTCCTCTTCAGTCTTACTAAAAACTGGCTTGAGCCCTAAAGCTGGTTTAGAAGATGTTCCAGCTCTACTAGTCTAGTCAACAAGTGCCATTTAGACCAACTTTTTTCAGCAGTCTCCGAAAATTATGATTGAGGTGTCATTCGATTCGGAATGACATCCAGATGATTTTTGAAAAAAATGAAGTTCCGCATGAAAAAATTGTAAAAGTTATTAACAATTAACTAAAAAAAAAAAGATGGCTTTAGTATTTTGTAAATATCTCAAAAACTAATTAAAATTTTTTAAATCTAAAAAAAGATTCAAAAAGAGGAGGAAATTTCCTAAAAAAAAGCTCAATTCCCGGAATTGTAGCATCAATATTTATAATTTTCCCAGAGGGATGAAAATACGGCCGAAAACGGGTACTCTGGCTCGGGCAAGCCACACCCACTTTGGACACTTTAACAATAAAAATTATTTTAAAATACTAAATATGAAAATAAAAAATTGGAAAAATTCAGGCACTAACTGAATAGATTAATGAACAATAATCCGCTTGAAAAAAATTTTTATCACAATTTTTCAATTAGTTAATCAATAGTTAATTAATAATTTTTTTCTGCTTGAACATGAACATTGCAAGTGTGATAATTGTTAAACTATAAATTTAAGATTTTTTTCCTCTTTTGGAGCAATTCTTGAAAGGCTTCAGAATAGAACCCCGTTGGAAAAATTAAAAAGTTTTTATTTTTCAGTTTTTTATTAACAATTTTCGTTGTTGCAAAATTAAATACTTAAATTAATCATTGAAAAAAATTTTTTTTTTTAAATATTATCAATAATCCGTTTTTATGTTATCAGGAACTACATAGAAATAATTTTTTTAAATTTTTATCTCTAATTGTTTAAAAAATTGTTATAAACAAATGCGTTGTTTATAAGATGATTGAAAATTTTTTTATGGAATTTCAATCTTTGATACAAATAATGATTTTTAAAAGAAAAAAATTTTTTTATTGCTTGAAAACGCATTTGTTAATTAACAATTATTTTCTCCCGCTTCTAATTAATATTAAGGAACCATTTTTTTTTTTAAATCATTATTTGTCTTTCTTTCTGATATAAAAAAAAAATCCATTTTATTTAATTTTTCATTGTTTATGCAATAAACAATTTGTTATAAACAAATAAATTTTTACCTTATATTTTTTTTTCTATTCTAATTTCTGTCACAAAAACAGACATGATATTTTTTCTTTTTTAAAATTTTTTTTATTATTTTTTATTTAATTTTTAAATATAAGTTCATTCTTACCTGGTCTTCATCCTTAAAATTAATATAATTTACAAACTAATGGAGATACGATGAAAATACTTAAGACTTATTTATTCTCCATTACATAAAAAACAAATTTAGCAGAAAAGTTTAGTTGTTACTTATTTATTTATTGAATTTATAGCAATTGTTGTTGAAAAATACTTAGGGAAAAAATTTTTTTTTATAAAAGGTAAAAATGTTGAGTAATGAACAATAATTGATAAGATACTTGAATGAAGTAGTCATATTTTTAATAGTTGATAAGATTTTTAAGCATTAAAACAAAAAAAAAAATTTTTCCCTAAGTATTTTTCAACAACAATTGCTATAAATTCAATAAATAAATAAGTAACAACTAAACTTTTCTGCTAAATTTGTTTTTTATGTAATGGAGAATAAATAAGTCTTAAGTATTTTCATCGTATCTCCATTAGTTTGTAAATTATAATAATTTTAAGGATGAAGACCAGGTAAGAATGACGAAGTTAGAGAGAACTTATATTTAAAAATTAAATAAAAAATGATAAAAAAAATTTTAAAAAAGAAAAAAAATCATGTCTGTTTTTGTGACAGAAATTAGAATAGAAAAAAAAATATAAGGTAAATATTTATTTGTTTATAACAAATTGTTTATTGCATAAACAATGAAAAATTAAATAAAATGGAATTTTTTTTATATCAGAAAGAAAGACAAATAATGATTTAAAAAAAAAATGGTTTCTTAATATTAATTAGAAGCGGGAGAAAATAATTGTTAATTAACAAATGCGTTTTCAAGCAATAAAAAATTTTTTTTAAGGAACAATTTTTCTTTTAAAAATCATTATTTGTATCAAAGATTGAAATTCCATAAAAAAAATTTCAATTATCTTATAAACAACGCATTTGTTTATAACAATTTTTTAAACAATTAGAGATAAAAATTTAAAAAAATTATTTCTATGTAGTTCCTGATAACATAAAAACGGATTATTGATAATATTTAAAAAAAAATTTTTTTTTCAATGATTAATTTAAGTATTTAATTTTGCAACAACAAAAATTGTTAATAAAAAACTGAAAAATAAAACTTTTTAATTTTTCCAACGGGGTTCTATTCTGAAGCCTTTCAAGAATTGCTCCAAAAGAGGAAAAAAATCTTAAATTTATAGTTTAACAATTATCACACTTGCAATGTTCATGTTCAAGCAGAAAAAAATTATTAATTAACTATTGATTAACTAATTGAAAAATTGTGATAAAATTTTTTTTCAAGCGGATTATTGTTCATTAATCTATTCAGTTAGTGCCTGAATTTTTCCAATTTTTTATTTTCATATTTAGTATTTTAAAATAATTTTTATTGTTAAAGTGTCCAAAGTGGGTGTGGCTTGCCCGAGCCAGAGTACCCGTTTTCGGCCGTATTTTCATCCCTCTGGGAAAATTATAAATATTGATGCTACAATTCCGGGAATTGAGCTTTTTTTTAGGAAATTTCCTCCTCTTTTTGAATCTTTTTTTAGATTTAAAAAATTTTAATTAGTTTTTGAGATATTTACAAAATACTAAAGCCATCTTTTTTTTTTTAGTTAATTGTTAATAACTTTTACAATTTTTTCATGCGGAACTTCATTTTTTTCAAAAATCATCTGGATGTCATTCCGAATCGAATGACACCTCAATCATAATTTTCGGAGACTGCTGAAAAAAGTTGGTCTAAATGGCACTTGTTGACTAGACTATACGGCGATCCTGCAAAGTTGATCTAGGTATACCGAAGGCTATTGAAACTTGTCTCAAACTGCGTCCATTTTCTATCTGTTGTAAGGCACGCTTGAGACTTTCTTGTTTATATGAGGCCTTGGCTGTTTTTCTGTTGTATTTTCGAGGCATCTGAAAAAAAAAAGTAATAGGTTGTGGGTAATACCGGCCAGGCCGTTATTTCCCCCAACGGCATGGTCGGTATTATCCCATATTTACGAAAGTTACAGATCACTTTTTTATCAAATAAATTAAGACTAGATTGAATTTCAATTCTGAAGGTATGAAAGACCATTAACCATACATATTACTGCAATAATTTGAAATAAATTCATTTATTTTTTAAGACTGTATACATACCTTTAAAAAATTTGTTGCGTTATAAACACGACATTCAATATTGTAACTGTCGCCGAAATGTTTAACACGTCCTCCCTTACATCGCAGACAACACACAGTGAAACCAGACGTTAAAATACACTGACTGACTTATCCCGATAGCGGAGGGGGACACAGCAACGGAGAAATTGGCTGTCCGGAATTCCCCCCGAGGCCGGAATTCCCCCACTTTCCCCTAGTTGTTTTCTTTTTTGCAGACCTGGCAAGATCGAAAACAAAAAAGTCAGAACAAAATAAACATGCTAGAGGTACTGGCGGTGGTCCTCCACTCCCACCTAACCTTGATATTACAGATGAACTTATATTGAGCACTATAGCACCAACAGCGATCACAGGTGAAACCAATATAAGAGAAACCCCCATAGATTTTAACTTCACATTCAATGACATAATAGAGGATCAACCAGTTGCAGTACAAAGTGTAGATGATGTCATTTTAGATAAAAGAAAGGAGGTAGTTTTGAATGATCATATATACGCCAAAGATGATAATATTAAACCTTCCTCGACAACTGCTTCAAAAATGAATAGGGACAGTGGCTAGCCAACGGTTGCACGGTTGCAACTACTCTTGCTGAAGTTAGTAGAGATACACTAGATGTGCAAAAGCAGTACTATGAAAAAAAACTCCAGCTACTTGAGAGACAAGACAAAGCTGCTATTGAAAAGTTGGTGGAAGTTGTTAAAGGAAGGGACATATTGTGATATTAATTGTGATTAGTTAGTTACCTGAAGCAAACCAATCTATGCCCAAGTTTGTGCTATTTAGTTTTACCTATTAAGTTTTTTTACTTGTAACAAGTATATTACTTTTCTTGTGTACTTAAGTTTGTGTATACCCAACAAGCAATCAAGTGTTATTTATTTTGAGTTTGTGTTATTACTTTGTTTTTTAACTTCTGTAGTATGTGTACTTGTTCAAGTATTTGAAATTTATCATCGTTTACTTTATTTTATTTTTTGAGTTTCCACTTCCTACAATAATAAGCATATTCTATTGAGGATAAGACTGTAAAAAAGTCATTTGGGATGTGAACATAAAATATAATATATTGAAATGAAGAATAAATGATTATCAACATTGCATTCATCTATAGTAATTCTCTGGAGCCTCATTCCTCTGTCAGCAATGGATTTCTTTGGGCATTCTGGTTTTCATTCTCGTGATTATGAGGAATAAGTCTAAAATCTACTTCTTCTAACTGCTCATCACGGTTCAATATTAACTGTACATTATTCTCTATGCACATATTATGCAGCACTATACAGGCATTTATAATGGAAGATAATTTATTAGGTGAATAATGCAAAGTCCTATGTTTGAGTAGGCACCTAAACCTCATTTTTAATAATCCATTACACCTTTCAATGGTGCACCTTGCTCTTTTTTGGGCATCATTGAACCTTTCTTCTTCCTCAGTAATGGGGTCAGCCAAGGGTGTAATAAGCCATGGGCGAAGAGGATATCCAGAATCTCCTAAAAAATAATAGTAAATATAGCAATATAGCAAACTTTTATGTGGGAAGTGTAATGGTTTAGGTTCGTTATTCAAACAAGTCATGTTGGGAACTGTCTTTATTTCCAGGAAGCTCATTTCGAAGTAAGTGAGATACACCAGAGAAAGAGATGGATTGTAGTAGGTATATGAACAATAAATAGTATGTGGGCTTAAACCTAAAAGGACTCATTACAGGAAGTAATATCTCTGTATCAGGTTGAACATATTAACTTATTTTTACCCAGAAGAAAGTATCCTTCAAATCCTCTTCCATATAATTCTTCTAAAATTTCCTTCATATTGCTATTATTCCATATGTAGGAATCATGGGTGCTACCAGGATATTTAGCATTGACATGAAGAATTTTCATATTCTAATCACATACCTGAAAATAAATTCCAGTGTAGAAATAATAATTCATTACTTTTACAAACCTATAACTTATCAACTGAACATTTATGGAATGGTATTGTTTTCGATTCACAAATATATGTTCAGGTGCTAATGGATCATGCTTTTTTGGCGGTACAATTACTACATGTGTGCAATCAATACACCCCACAACTCCTGGCATCTCAAATGTGTTGCGAAATCTAAAATGATTTGAATTACAGCTAAGTATTTATTTTTAATATTTCATTAAACCTTTGTCTTATAGCATTAAGTTCATTGATATTTCTCGGAAATTTAACGAATCTTGAAAAAATTGCTGGAGAATTGAGGGCTACTGTAATGTCATTTACACATCTGCAAAACTTTTATTGTCTCCCACAGTTCCCTGGTATGAACCAGTAGAATAGAAATGTAGTGCTACAAGAACCTACGGAAAATAAACAAAAATCATTAGTCTAGTACTTCAATTCAACCAGGTTGGTAAGTACTTATAAAAGTGTTTAATAACTCACCTTTTCTTCAAGAGGTATTGAGGAAGCCCGATGTCCCTGAGCCACAAATGGTTCCAGGATATTAATCAACTCTCTAGCCAATTCTTTGGTTAATCTGAATGTTTTGATAAACTTTTTATCAGATAAAAGCCTGACAGCATTCTTATATATACCTCTGTCTCGAGGCCGTTGATAATTTTATTGATTTTCCAAGTTTTCAATCGCTATCAATAAAGCTGCCATTTCTAACCTATGAAATTGATTAATAAAATCTGTCAAATAAGTCATCTCGCATTCGACATGAAATTGTCGACTGCTCAAGACCACTCTACAATTTGTCTACCATAAATTATCGAATGCGACATTTGAGAATGAGAAATTGCGTTTTTCGTTCGACAATGTAAAAATCTCGCATGCGACACAATAGGTTTGTTCGACTTCTTCAGTTCTTAATCGTAATAGAATTGCGCAGAACCATCGTCGCAGTAGGAAAAAGTCCATACAGTTTCGAACCATTCCGAAATGCGTTAAAACCAAAAGACTCGGTTTTCGTCTTCTTCGGTTTTACATATGACAACCAAATGACAAATGGAACTGACCACTGACATTGTCAATTTTCAAAAATTCACTCGTTTACTGGTCGCTTGATATTTTTTTTTCATCTGTGTATTTTAAATTATTCTTTCATAACAAATGATGGGTGAGTAAAATTGTATTTATTTGAAAGTAATCGATATAATTTTTGTATTGTCTAGATGTTCCAGATGTTTCGGAGTTTCTATGTTTACAAGACCAGTCATGTTCTGAGGAAGATTTTTATTTCACCAGAGGAAGAACATTGGCATTGATTCATTTGTATAAAACTTACAAACCCCAAGTTAACACTGGCCAAATAAAAACCATGAAAAAGTTATGGGAAATAATTGCCAGAGAAATGTCGAATTTATTTAAAATAACAATTGCCCCTGCAAAATGTGAAAATCGCTTCAAAGTTTTGGAAAGGAACTATAAGAAGACGATCGATAACAACAATAAAAGTGGTAGGGGGCGTAAGCTGTTTGAATATGAAAATGAATTTAATGATTTATATAGAAATAAAGTAAATATGAAGCCAGTCATATTGCTTAGCAGTAATTAAATAATACCTTCTAAAAGTAAAGAAAATATTCAATTTCTCACAACTGGGGAGGCCAGTGAAACAAATACTGTAATCAACCAAGTGACAGACAGTGAAGTTCTAATTAGAATACCTGATGCAGGGCCATCAAGAGAAAAAGTTGTTTCTGTTCAGAAGAAGAGGCCAAGATATGGTGAATCATATAAAAAAAGGGATGATATTTTTATGCAACTGAAAAATGATCTGAAAACGTATTACGAAGAAAAATTGAAGATTGAAAAAGAAAAATTACAACTAAGACAAGACAATCTTGAAGAAAGGAAGAAAAGAAGAAGGTTATTGGAAAGCCAATTGGATTTTGAGAAAGAATAACATTTAACAAATATGTTGTGATGTGATATCATAGTTCATATTTTTTTGTTGGCTGATTAGAGATATATATATTTTTGTTTATAGTTCTTTCCACATTTTGACAAATAGTATGGATATTTATTTGTCAAACAAGTGCTTTACTGTTGTATTTATTTTATATTTTATAATTAATCCGTTGAGATAGTGATCCAGGACAACTGTATGTCCATTGTTGTTGAAGAGTTTACCTGAAAGTAATTCCCTTTATCCGTGTTCGAAAGGCGATTTCTTAAAATTCAAAAAAATGTATTCGGAATTTCGTGATTGACGTCTTTTCATTTATTTTTCTGTCATCTTTTTTTTTTACAACTGTTTTCGGAACTCACTGATATTCACATATACAACATTAAAATGAGAAACAATATACAATGTGTTTCAAGTAAATACAAAACTTATGAATTATACAACACTTTCCCCCCAGTAATTGATCGGAATTGAATAAAATAGAACAATTACTGCACATCCAGTACACACAGCCTGGAAACGGATCTTCGAAAAACGGTTCCATTGGCTAGTCGAACGTCTACCACGCGGACTCTGCCATCTCTGGCTCTATGGAGTTGGATAACTTTTCCCTTGGGCCACGTATTCCTCGGTCCATTAGGGTCTACGATGATCACAACGTCGTTTTCTTTGATTGTTCTTGATTCGGTATACCACTTTGTTCTCTTGACTAAATAAGGCATATATTCTTGAGTCCATCGCTTCCAGAATAAATCTGTTAATTTTTGCGCAGCTTTCCATTTTGATAACAGATTCAGGTCAGATTCTTCTGTTTGGGAGCAAGGAAGGGCGGTATAGTCGGGGCCAATCAAAAAATGGTTTGGAGTTAGCGCTTCTGAGTCATCTGAATCCAGTGATACATGAGTGAGAGGTCGTGAGTTGATGATGTTTTCAACTTCAGCAAATATTGTCCTGAGTATATATTCCTGTGGTTATCTTGATTTCAGGAGTTCGTACATAACCTTCTTTACCGATTGAATCAATCTTTCCCAAATACCTCCCATGTGTGGACATCCTGGAGGATTCCATCGGAATCTGATGTTTTTCAGGAAACAAAACTGGCTGATTTCTGTCTCACTGAGTCCTTTGATACAATCAGCTAGTTCTTTTTCCGCCGCCTTGAATTGAGTACCATTGTCACAATAAATTTCTGAAGGAAACCCTCTTCGGCAACCAAATTGACGAAGTGCATGAATGAAACCATTGGTGATCAAATCATGGGCAATTTCTAAGTGTACGGCCCTTGTTGCCATACAGGTGAAGATAACACCATACCTTTTTTCATGACTCCGTTTGACGGTGATCAATATAGGTCCAAAATAGTCGATACCACACTTGACAAACGGTCTTATTGTAGGTTCCAACCTACAGGGCGGTAGTTGACCCATTATTGGTATTTCTGGCAAAGTTTTCCTGTTTTTACATTGCTGGCATCTACTCCAAGAACTTTTAACAGCCTGTCGCATACGTAAAATCCAGAACTTTTGCCTCAAATTATTTATCACAGTTTCTTGCCCATGATGGCAAACTTCATCGTGATAATGCTGTATTAATAACCTGGAAATATTGTGATCAGGGTCCAAAATAATGGGTTGTTTGAAATCTTTACTGACACCCAGTAAATTATCAAATCTCCCTTTGAGTCACAGCAATCCAGTCGTTTCATCAATTGAGCAAAACAGAGTGAATAATCTACTTGCTTTATCAATTGGTCGATTCTGTTCAAGAGTTTTAATTTCTCTATCAAAGGTGTCTTGTTGACTCTTCCTGAATAATAAATTTTCAGCTACTGAGATTTCGTCGCTATCAAGTTCAGCCAAATTCTGTGAAGACCTATCTAGAATCCTTCTGTGACGCATTTTATTTATACAGCTTTTGATGAACCTCAGCATCCATCCAGTAGCTCTCACGAGACGACACCATTTCGAAAATCTTTCCGGATCAGGGGTTGGCAAAACTATTTTTTCGAAATTCAGGAAAACAAAATCTTTCCTAACTTCCAAATCGAGATCATCATTCATTTCCAAATGATCTTTTGTCTGGGGCCAATAGTCCATTGACCTTTTTAAAAATGTAGGGCCACTTAGCCATCTACTATCATTTGAAAAATGTAATCCATTATTACGTTTTGTTGCCTCATCTGCAACGTTCTCTTTGGAGGGAACATATCTCCAGTCAGAAGCGTTTGTCAAATTTTGAATTTCGCCTACTCTATGAGCAACAAATGTTGCGAACCGTCTGGCTTCTGAACAAATCCAGTGGAGCACTGTTTTCGAATCACTCCAATAGAAAATCCTATTGAAATTCAATTTGAGGTTATTTTTCAAATAATTTCCAAGGCGTGCACCAATGAGGGCTGCCTGTAACTCAAGTCTTGGAATTGAAATGGGTTTCAACGATGAAACTTTTGCCTTGGCACTTACAAATGCTGTCTGGATTTTATTTTTTCCTTGGCACGTTCTGTCACTGCTTCTGGGTTTGTATCCAATTTTTTATCTCTCTGAGCTTTTAGATTTGAGGCGATGCCTTCAAGAAGTTTATCTGAATTGGATATCCAGTTGCAGATGACAAAACCACCCATTGAATGAACGTGAATAACATCATTTATCAGTTTTTTACCTTCATCTATCGAGTCAGCGTTACCCAAGAAGTCGTCCATGTAGTGTTCCTCTATGATTGACTTACTCGCTTCAGGATATTTCTCTTGAAATTCTCTGGCATTCCGATTCTTGGCTTCCTGTGCTAGACAAGGTCCATTTGTGGATCCGAAGAAAACTACGCCGATTTCATAAACGTCTGGATCACGATGTCTATCCATTCCACGCCATAAATTCTTTGTGATGCACAATCTTCCTTACGTACCCTGACTTGCAAAAACATTTCCTTAATGTTAGCTACGAAAGCAAACGCTTTTATTCTAAAATTGAGTAATATAGTCTGCAAATCGTTATACAAATCTGGACCAGTGAGCAAAAAATCATTGAGACTGGCTCCATTACTTTTTGAGGCAGCATCAAATACAATTCTCAGTTTTGTCGGTTTATTCGGATTTATGATACCAAAATGAGGGAGATACCAGGTTTTGGGACTGGGTTGCTTAGCTTCATCTACAGAAAGCTTTCTAATGTAACCTTTATTTTGAAGATCCAACATTTTGTCGCAATATGCCTTGCCATATTGGGGATTTTTATCAATTTTTCTCTCTGTACACAAAAGTCTTTTCATGGCAATATTTTTACTTTCTGGAAAGATGATTTGTTCATCTTTCCATTGCAAACCAGTCTCAAAACGATTCCCAATTCGTTTCATAGTATTATCTAGAATGTTTTGAGCTCGAACGTCTTCTTTAGACAAAGCTTTATCGATTTTGTCTAACCCAAAACAATCTAGTTTCCATTGTTCTTTCACCAGATCATGTAATAAGTCTAGATCGTCTTTTTCGTTATTATTTACATAGCAAACAAAACCAATTTTATTTTCATGATCATCTTTAGTCACCAGAATATTTCCGTGGATTACCCATCCCAACAGCGTCTTGCTGAGGGCGGGCCCATTCCATGGGCCAGTTATAATTTTTCTGTTGACTAATAGAGGCCAGTTATCTTGACCAATCAAAACTTTTGGCTTGGCATTTATCATTGATATACCCCTACTATCTATATAAGGATATGTTTTACAAATCTCACCTACATTCACCGTCTGTGTTGGTAGTGACATTCCTTTTATTGTCCTTACGTGTCTTAGTTGGAACTCACCACTTCCATTCTCGGATCGTACCGTGAAGCTTACAGTCCTGGAATCATCCTGCTTCTGCGTTTGGTTGATTGTCCATTGGAGACAAAGTGGTTGCTGAGGACCATCCATATCTAACTTATCTGCTAAATCTTGATCAATAAGAGTAACCGTTGATGCATCGTCTAAAAGGGCATAAGTTTCAATACTCTTATGGTTACTACAAATCATTATAGGCAGAATTTTCAGTAGAACATGTTTATTTGTGGAAATATGACAATTGATATCAATATTTTCATTTTCAGATGGAGATGGTTTTTATACTAACGTGCTCTTCTTCTTTTTTGTGTAAAAGAATATGATGGTTCTTTTTGCAGCCATTTATTCCGCACAACTTTTTCTTTTTACACACATAAATATTATGAAATGGCACGAGACAAGCGAAACAGATTTTATTTGTTGTCACTAGTTCCCAACGCTGATCCACAGTGAATGTTTTGAATTTGGTACACCCGGTCAAGGCATGTATGTCATCCTTACAACAAATGCAAGTTTTCTTAACCATAGTTGTCAATGTCATTTCCTTTTTGTGAAATGATTTTGACTTTTTCGTGTCAGTGTCATCATGAGATTTTGGAATTTGAATTTTACTAGCAATAATTGCTTTTTTATCAAGCCACGACGCAAATTCCACAAATTTATGTGATGAAGACGTTATGCTGGAAATGTGTTCAACCCACATCATCTGATATGAATTTGGAAGTTTTTTCAGAAGTTTGTGTAATAAAATGGGAGTCTGTAAGTGATCTTGAGCATCTAATGATTCAATGGTTCCAACCAGATTTTTCACTTCATCAGAGAAATTTATGAAACAGTCCAGTTTATCTTCTTTAACAATTGGAAAGGCTTTCAATGGCTCGAGAAGTAATAAAATTATTTGTTCTGACTGCCCAAATCTACTTTCCAGAATTTGCATAATCTTATCAACATTCTGAGGCATGATGAGTAAGCTTTGAACTATTTTCCTAGCATTTCCTCTCAAGCATTTTTGAAGGCGACAATGGTTTTCCTCCTGTGAATATCCACAAATATCAGTTGAATTCCGGTATTGATATATAAAGTTAGGCCATTCTAAGGGATTTCCACTAAAAATGGGCAAATCTTTTGGAATCGACTGTCTTGTCAGAAATTTCGTTAACTGATTTGGAGATACTTGATTTGAACATTCATTTGCGACATTCACAGATGGAAAATGACGAGAAAATGGTAAACAAGATTCTTTTACCTGACATGTTCCCTTTTTTACCCTTTCTGGTAGCATTTGATCCTGCTTGTTATCACTCACTGACTGACCATTCCAAGGATCCTTACCATCGACCCAATTTTCAATATTAGGACCTTTATTCGACCTCTCACATGACGCACTCGACTCAGAATCATCATTTTCATCTATTTCAGCTAACCTGAGGGCTAACTCTAGATCTAAGTTTTCTTGTTTTCTCCTATACTCCAACTCCAACATTTCTTGTTCTAGAGTCATCTTCCTCAAAGCAATTTCTAACTCGGCTTGACGTCTTCTTGATGCATTAGTTTTAGTACTTTTTGTCGTATTCGTTTTGGCATGAACCTTGCTCTTTCCGCAACCTTTTGGTCCACCAGACTCTGATGCGACTTGATCTGAAGAGGAATCTAGATTTGGCTCTGGAGCAGTTTTCATGTCTCTGGTTATTAGACGTGCGCTTCTCCTCAATGCATGAGAAGTAGACATATTTACCACAGAGTAGTTCAGTTAGACGAGAAGGACCATATGCTGAAGAGTTTACCTGAAAGTAATTCCCTTTATCCGTGTTCGAAAGGACCATATGTTGAAGTGTTTACCTGAAAGTAATTCCCTTTATCCGTGTTCGAAAGGCGATTTCTTAAAATTCAAAAAAATGTATTCGGAATTTCGTGATTGACGTCTTTTCATTTATTTTTCTGTCATCTTTTTTTTACAACTGTTTTCAGAACTCACTGATATTCACATATACAACATTAAAATGAGAAACAATATACAATGTGTTTCAAGTAAATACAAAACTTATGAATTATACAACAATTGTCCTTTCAGAAAGTCTGTTTCTTAAAAACCTCAAACTTTGTGTAGACTTACCCCAGTCCATTGAAAATAAATCATACTTTTGAGTTCAATATTGTTCACCCTTATATGTATTGCTTTCAGGATTGAAAAATCAATACCACACAAATCCAAATTCAGTGTGGCATTTGCAAAGTAGTGAAGTGGTGTGACATTCATCAACAATAATTTATAGTTAATATAATAAGGTTAGTGTGTTGAAGTTAATAAATACGATTCTCCTGAAAACTATTTTATTCACTATGATATAGTAAAGTTGCTATGTAATTTCTGTATAATAATCCAGCAGGGCTCCCTTCATTTTCTTCTTCCATATTTAATATATTTTGGTGTTCAACTGGATCCTCCAACAGCTCCAACTCTGCATTATCATCATCTTCTAAAGATAGATTGTGTAGAACACAACAAGCTCTGATAAAATGGCACATTATTGAAATGTCTCGTAACTTTAAATGATAAAGTTGTCGGAATTTTTGTTTCAATATACCAAACGTATGTTCGATTGATAACCTACAATGGCTCAATCTCTGGTTGAAACATTATCTTTGCAAGGGGTCATAAGATTCCGTAGACAAGGATATGCACTATCCCCTAGAAGATATTTTTCACCACATTTTTTTCTAGGCTATGGAACAGGGGAGAGTTTTTAAAAACCCTGCTGTCATGAACTGACCCGGGAAACCCAACAAAAATATCTCTAATTTTTCTCTTGCTATCACAAACAGCTTGAACCTGGAATGAAAAAATGAAATGATTTTCCTGAATTAGAAGTATTTTTTTTTAATACTACTTATATTTCCTAAAATTTGTTGCATTTTATTTCTTGAAAATTTTATGGTCATATTTTGTTGAGCATAGTCTGTACAAGTTTACAAAAAAGTTATTTAGGATCATTAATTGAGGTCTGCTGAATACACATCTGAAGTGAAAACGTGGCATTCTTTCTTTGTTGGGGGGTTTCAAAAGTAGCCGGTGTATGCTAAACAAAACTTTACCAATTTAAAAAATATATATCAATATGCATACCTACTTGTATTGAGATTTTTTTTTTTTCTATTATAATATGATGATGGATCCTCTGACGGTTTATCAATTATAATATGGCTTCCATCTATACAGCCTATTACACCTTGAAAGCCCATACTTCTAAAACCTTCCAAAATGACAGCCTGTGCATTATCTGTGGGCCATGTTATAAACTGTTTTGAAAGGTTGGAGATAAATTTGGCCTCATTATTTATCACATAATGCAAAGAACTTATAGTAATGTTAAATCTATCAGCCACGTCTCGAAAACCTGAAGCCTCATGTCCTGCATACCATAAGAAAATCAAAATTGTTTTTTCGGGAGTTAGTGTGGATTCATGCAGCACCAATTAACAATTATCAAGTAGCAATTATCAATTAACAATTATCAATTAGCAAGTATTGAAAATGCTGCATTCATGCACCCAAATTAACAATTACCAAGGAACAAGTGAGCATGCGCACAAAGCAGATCCGTGCCATTTGAGTTAACCTCACTTTGTCGTTGAAACTGTTTAAACATTCAGATTCTATTCGTTTTCCAAATGTTTATAATCAATTTTGTGCATTCACGATTATCATTGAAATGGAAGCTACACAAGCATTTTTTTTGTTGATTTTCGATGCTTTCCGTCATTATACTGACCAATCCACGATCATCTGCGTACTAGTTGCGCACTAGAAGAAAAAAGAAAATATCGTTCAATTAGAGTAGAAAGATAAAAGTTGGCCAACTTCTACTTGTTACTTGATAATTGATCATTGTTAATTGTCTGCATGAATGCATTCATTGTAATACAAGGAGTTCAACTTGTACTTGGTAATTGTTAATTGATAATTGCTACTTGATAATTGTTAATTGGTGCTGCATGAATCCACACTTACTCTAGGATATCCAGTGTCCCGTTTTGAAAAATATTCAGATACTCCAAAACCGTTGGCAAGAAATGTATGAACATTTCTTGAGACCCTGAAAAGGAAACCAGTTAGTTTTAAGTATTACAGAAATCAATACTTTAACCTGAAATGAATTTTAAACTCAGCATCTGTGAATAAGTTCACTGTATGTTCGCAAAACTCTTCTGATTTCACTTGGTGTCTTTGGACTTCTTGAAAAACAATTCCAAGAATGTTCTCTACATCATCAGAACTACTAGAGGAATCCGAGCTTGAAGAACTTTCGTCCATGTTTCTTGATATTTTATATATGCACTCAAAAAATTCAAAAAATATAAACAACCAGCAACAACTAATTATACATGTTAGATTGGATTCCACTCAAATCCGTTTTTAAAAACAAACAATAAAATATTTTAAATACAATAATTTTAACGTGAACTTGCACGGACTAAAGCTTGCAGCAGTAATAGTGATGCGTCGATCTTGGAGGTTTCTTTTATAAGCTTGGAGATGCTGACTGGGCATCTTCTGGCTTCTACGTCTTCAATAAATAACAGGAATTGCGTTACAGGATAGCCTTGATAGTCGGCGACATCCTGGCACCATTGGGATTAACAGCGTAGATAACTGCGCAATTTGGAATAAAGGTCCATTGTATTTTTTCATATAACAGCTCCCATCATTTTGAAAAAGTTGATGCTTTGGATGCAGCAACTTTTAGGCAAGAGTTTTGTTGCTCGAAGTTGGATTCAATTGGAGTTCCTCTTCTTCGATGTCTTCTCCAATGTGGATATTTGGTCGCTTCCTCAAAGGGATGAATCTTGATAGGGTTCTAAACGTTCCTCGTCCTGGAGGTCTTGGGGGTAGATCATCATTTCTTGGTGCCATTATTCCAAGTTTTACAGTACGATTTTTCTTGCATTTACAAAAAATGTATAAAATTATCAAAATACAAATTATTACAATTATGAAATAGGTAAACCAAGAAATATGTTTTGTTACAAAAGGTTCATTAATTATTCTATCAAGATCTTCTGAATATTGATCTAATTTATGTTGCGCTATATTCAAATCATCGACATTTAATTTACTGAGTTTCATTGGCTTTAAATTTGGAAGATTTTTCTTTTCTGGTAGATGATTACAACATTCATATGGAATTGAAATAGTATGGCTGTTATATGTAACATTCTTTTCAAAATTCAAAAGAGATTTGGAATATACTCTTGTTATGCCAATGAATGCATTACATTCTGGTTGCATCTTCAAAACTGAATTTGTTTTTATTACTTTTGACATTGGTTCAAATCCTGAACATTTCATTGTGATTGGAATGGGATCTGATAAAGTTATAAGCCATATATTTGGATCTAAGTTGAAGACATTATAATCTTTAGCAAATAATAAAGAAGTTTCGCAAATTCTAGGTAATTGAAACAAATGTTTGAAAATTTGGGCCTCACATATAGCATTACTGTCAATGGGGTATGGCAAAATATTTGAACATAATTTCAAATTCAAACTCAAATCTTTGCAATCATTAAAATTTTCCATGATAAAATATAACATGGAATCATCATCTTTTGCAATAAATTTATGATTTGTTGTTAGGATATGATGAAGTCCTGTCCTGTTGTCAAGGATGGGAATAGGATATAATTGATAACTTGTATATAATTCGGGTTCGACAAGAGGAATTTTTAAGACAAAAACAACTCTGTTATCAGTTTGAAAAGCTTGTAGATCAATTAGATCTAAATATTTTGAAATTGATGTCATTTTTACTGGCAAAGGTAACTTATGAGTTTCCATAGATTGTACGACTTCTTGAAGGTTATAGAGTAAATCGTTTGGTGTTATGATTGATGAATGAATTATCCTCAATCTCGCAAATGTAATAGAGTTCAAGATATCATCAAGATATGATTCTATAAATAAATAACTTTCCATAAGTTCTTCGCAAAGTTCTAGTGTCCTTGTTTTTGCTTCCATTAGGTTGAAATTATCTGTAATGTCGACAATAAGATTATTAATCTCTTTAATATCCTCATTAAAAGTGACTTCATCGATTTGAAGCTTTTGAATAGTAGTATTAAAATTTTTAATAACAGAAGTTACTACTGAAATCTGATTTTTCATGAGATTTTCTAGTTTATGTTCATCATTCGTAATTTTGTTGATACAATCGTTAAAATATTCGCCATCACTACTATCTAAATTTCCTGAAATTGCCTTCCATACGGTTCCTATACCGTTTATTAATCCACGTTTCACACGACTACGAAAGTTCGGTGTATCTAAAAATACTTCTTGCAATTTCAGTGTAAGTGAATCTGCTAGTTGTGTCAATAAGCTAATATGCGTTTTAATGTCTGCATAAAAATATTTCATCCGTGCACTTTCATTTTCTGCAAAGTTATTAACTAATGTATGCAATATATTATTATTCTGCTCTAAGGCGTTCCTTATCGAGGTTAAATCTTTATAAACTAAGAATGTCCATTTATCGTTCGTGATTTTCATTTCTTCTCGCTGATGATAATAAATACCTATTGTATTGTTGATAGGGACAACGGAGTATTGTCCGAAAGTTGTTGCTGTTAAAACTGCAGATATCGCGATGAGCAGCATCGTGAATCTGAAAATAATTATTCATAGTAAGGTTTCATTCTATCGAAATTAATTTTAGATTCTTGATTTGTATTTAGGTTTTTCAATAGGGCTGAGTTTTTGTAGACTTCAATTATTTCAAATGGTCCGTTGAACTTATTTTTGAGTTTATTACCTATCTGCGATTCTTTGACATAAACTTTATCTCCTTTCTTATAGTCAGGGGGTTCGTGTTTGATATCTTTGTCAAAGCGTTGTTTTGCTTTTTCCTTTCTTTGCTCGGTTCTAGCGCGGGCAATTTTATAGAAATACTTAATTCTGTTATTCATGTCTCTGACGTATTTGGTTATAAGGTCTTTCTCATTATACAGAGTGTATGGAACTCTACTTGCGGTATGTCCGAATATTAATTCATAAGGGGTAAATCCGTGAGTTTTATTTTTTGTAATATTA
Source organism: Chrysolina americana (assembly GCA_958502065.1). Taxonomy (NCBI): domain Eukaryota; kingdom Metazoa; phylum Arthropoda; class Insecta; order Coleoptera; family Chrysomelidae; genus Chrysolina; species Chrysolina americana. Next base: position 21,553,678 of record OY293419.1, on the reverse strand, counting down.
TAGCATATAGTAGCGAATGGTAAAATGTCTAAGGGATGGTCGTTTGGACTCTCTGCTACGTGTGCTCTAATCATTTCCATAAGTGTAGCATGATAACGTTCTATGCTTCCATTACTTTGGGGATGGTCTACACTGGAAAAAGTGAGTTTGATATCGTATAAATTACAAAGGTCTTTCATTAAGTGATTATTTAATTCTTTTCCACTATCGCAGTGAATTCTTTGAGGTGTTCCATAGTGTTGGAAATAAATTAATAGTGAGTATATTACGGATTTTGCAGATTTATCTTCAAGTGGATAAGATTGAACAAATTTTGTTAATTCATCAGATATGGTTAGTGCATAATTTTTCGTTGGGATTTCTATAATATCTGCATTTATTCTTTCAAATGGAACCTTTGGAGTTTCAGTTACTATCATTGGATTGTCTAAATTCTTTCTGCAAATTTTTGTTTTCTGGCAAATTTCACATTCTTTGATATATTTTTCAACATCTTTTATTAATCCTTGCCAATTATATTTTTGTTTTATTCTTCTTATAGTTTCATTTATACCTCTATGCATGTTGGCTTTTCCACTGTGATACTGTTCAAGTATTATTGGAATTTGATCCTTATCTGGGGTTTGAACTATATCTTGGCAGATTTGAAATTTAATTTCGTCTACTTCTGCTAATATATAGGAAAGCATTTCTTGAATTGGAAGATCTGGATTATTTTCGACGTGGTAAGTTTTTGATGGTTCGAATAAATTTTTATCTTTATAAAGTGAGGTGAACATATATTCAATAGCTTCCGTAGGATCGAAAGGTACTGGAATAATATAATATTTTCTGTGTTTTACTGATGAACTGATGAGAACATTAATTTTGTTATAGGAAAATAAATCATATTCTTCCTCTAATATATCATCTAAAATTTTTTTATGTAGCTCGGTTGCTTTATGTTCTTGTGGAAAAATTATGATGTTTTTATGGTTTTTATCTAATAATTGGGCATTTGAGAATTCAAATTTAGAATAATCAATTAAAGATTTTGATTTAAAAAGTTTAACAAAGTTTTTGAGTTCTTCTAAAACTGTTTCGGGTGCAACAATTGTTTCTGTGTCTGATACTTCTTCTTGATCTTCATTTGTCATATGAATTTTCGAATAAAATTTTGCGCATTGATTAAAGTGATTCACTTTGATTCGTGATAAAGCATCCGCATTTTTATTAATTTTTCCAGGTTTGTAAATAATTTCATAAGAATATTCCTCAAGTTTGAGCCGCCATCTAGCAAGTCTGCTACCGGGATCTTTCATTGAGAATAGCCACGTTAATGGTCTATGGTCAGTTACTAAAATAAATTTTCTTCCGAATAAGTATGGTCTAAAATGTTTCACCGCCCATACGATTGCTAATAGTTCTCGTTCGATAGTAGAATATCATGTTTCTGCCGGACATAAGGTTCTTGAGGCATACGCGATTGGAAGGTCTTTTCCGATGGTTCCTTGAGAAAGTATTGCTCCTATGGCAAAACTACTCGAGTCTGTTGTCAAAATAAATACTTCATTAAAGTTTGGATATATCAAAATAGGGCTTTGTATCAAATAGTTTTTCAAAGTTTCAAATGCTTCTTTGCATTCTTCGTTGAAATTACATGGTATGTCTTTTTGTAGTAAACGTGTTAGAGGTTTTGTAATTTTCGCAAAATTTGGGATAAATCTCCGGTAATAACCCGTGAGTCCTAAAATCCTAAAAATGATTTTATTTCTTTTTGATCTTTTGGTTCAGGGAATTCTTTTACACATTCAATCTTTTGAGGATTAGGTTTAACTCCTTCTTTTGTAATTAAATGTCCGAGATACGCGACTTCTTTTCTGAGAAATTCGCATTTATCGGGTTGAATTTTGAGGTTGGCTTTTTGTAATCTCTGAAAAATTTCAGTTAGTCTTGAAATATGTTCATGAATAGTTGCTGAGTAAATTATTATATCGTCCATGTAGACTAGACATCTTTCATTTTGAATTCCTAATAAAATATTGTCCATGACACGTTGGAAAGTACTTGGGGCGTTCTTCAAGCCAAATGGCATACGACAATACTCGTAATGACCATTTTCCACTGAAAATGCAGTTTTTGGAATGTCTTTAGAATCAATTTCAATCTGGTGAAAACCTGAAGCCAAGTCAAGTGTTGTAAAATATTGGCATTGTCCTAACTGGTCAAGTAAGTCAGTAATATTGGGTAAAGGATATTTATCGTCAATGGTTACTTCATTGAGTTTTCTGTAATCAATTACGACTCTCCATTTTTGTTTACCTGATGCATCCAATTTTTTTGGTACAACCCAAACTGGGGATGACCATGGGGATATAGATGGTCGTATAATTCCTTGGTCTAACATTTTTGAAATTTGTGTTTTAACTTCATTCTTATGGATCTGTGGGTATCTGTATGATTTTGTGAAAATAGATTTAGCATCGTTGGTATCAATAGTATGTTTGATCTCATTAGTGAAAGTTAGTTTGTCACCATCTAAATAAAATATATCTGAGAATTTTAAGCATAATTCAGTAATCATTTCTTTTTCCTCATCATTAAGATGTTCAGTTCTCAATTGTTTTTTGATTTCGTACTCTCTGTCTACTTGTGTGTCAGAATAAAAGTCATTTTCTGTGTTGAAATTCATAATTGATTCTGTGTCAATTATTGGTTCGAATATTAAATCAGAAAAATTTACTGTCTTTGGAATATTGTTGACATTAGCAACTGTTGTAAAGAATTCTCCTTCATTATTTATTCTTACAAGGGCATTAGGCAGGCGAACTTTGTCCTTTTCTTGAGCTAACAGTATAGCATCAACGTTGGTTAAATTTGTTTTCAATTTAAATACTTGTTCTGTTCAATAGAAATTGTATTTTCAAATTTTAATTTGGGAATTTTGTTTTGTTCTGTGCTAATTTGTTGTTGATTTTTCAATTCTACCTTGAATAGTGGGACAGTTTTGAAATTTGTTTTCAAAATTTTGTGTTTTATGTCGACGATTCCGTCATAGTGTTCTAAAAAGTCTGCTCCTAATAATCCATCAAATTCAATGTCAAGATCGTGTATGTATACTTTGTGAAAATCATTATCTTTAAAAGGTACCATAACCGATTCTGTGATTATAATTTTCTCATCAGTTATTCCACGAATTGGTAAATTTTCTCTGTTTCGCAAATTATATTGTTAAACTACTTTTGGTTTTAGTATCGAAATTCCTGCTCCTGTATCAATTAAAAATTTGTATCGGTTTGTAATGTCTTTTATATAATATAAATTGTTTGGATTAACAGAATTTAAACTAATTTCTGGAGATTGCTTTGTATGAAGTTCGTGCAATTGACTCGTTTCCCGTGGTTTGTCCTGAATCTGCAACAATTTTGTCTGTTCGGCAAGATTGCTCAAATTCTCTGTTGTCGTTTCTTCTTGGTTCGCATATTGAATTGCTGGAGGTCTGTCTAGAGATAGACGCGAATGAAAATCCTGATTGTTTATTTCATCACAATAAAATTCATTGTTGGAAGTGTAATCTTCGTATTGCGAGTCTGGATAATAATTATTAGCAGTATAATAATTATTAGATGATGTGTCATTGTAAGGATAAGAGTTCTCATTGTATTCATTTTGAAAGTAAGAGTTGTCACTAAGTTCATGTTGAAAGTAAAAGTTTTCAACTGGTTGTTCAACATAATTTGTTTCATTGAAATGGTGTGTTTGATGTGTTTTTTGAAAATTGGGATTTTTTTGAATTACTGGTTGTCTCGGTTGAAACCTGTTGAAATTTTGTGCTGGATTTCTTTGGAATTGATTTGGCCTGTGTTGGAAATTTTGAAATTGAGTTGGTCTTTGTTGAAACATTTGAACATTTTGAGAAGTTGGCATTGATGGGTGTTGAGAATTCTGAAAATTCTGAGGGTTTCTGTTAAAGTTAGGATTGAAACTTACAGATTGTTGGTAGTTTCTTTGAAATTGTGGATTATTTGGACGTACAGTAGTTTGCATTTTTCTTTGTTGATTATTAAAAGTATTTTGGGTTTTTCCTTGGTTATATTTTTGAGTTTCGAAATATGATAATTGTAGTTATCTTTTAATTCTTAAACATGCTTCGATCATATTCGTTGGGTTACTTGCGCGAATGATATTCCAAGTCGGGGTTCTAGTCCTATTAAAAGTGTATTCAACACCATAGATTCAATAGGTGTTGATTGTGCCGCTTTTTGTAAGTGGGTTAAATTCGATTTCTGAATACATGAAAGCATTTTTGCGTGTGGGTTTGTAGTCTAGAAAAGAATGTAAGAGCGCTTTCTCCGTTTAATTGTTTGATTCTTTGTAAATCTTGAATAAGTGATGTTAAATCTCTAGCGTCACCAAAATGAGCATTTAAAAGAGTTTTGATTTCACCATAAGTGTCTGAATTTCGTGAATTTATCAATTGAGAAGCTTTTGATTTCAATTTATTTTTTATATGAATGATCAATAGAACTTTTTGTTGACCGATTGCCATTTGTTGGGCAGCATCGCAAGCATTTAAAAATGTATTCAATAAGATTGGATCTCCATCATATTCAGGAATGATTGAGAATATTTCAGATAATTTATAAGGTTCTAATTCTGGCGGAACATCAGTATGTTCTCGTTCATTATTCAAATTTTCGTCGGTTGATGACATTTTGAGTTGTTTTTCCTTAAGATGGTTAACGGAAAATTGGGTAAATTGTCAAAATTGGTAATAGGACAGTTTCAAAATTAAAAATTCAAAAATAGAAATTTCAAATTTTGAAATCACGTAGTTCGAATATTTAAAATATTTAATCTAATGACTAGGATGATTCAATGTTACTTACACTAATTCCTTACAGCTAAATCGGTTTCTTCGTGTTGGTTTCTTTGGGTTGACGGAAGATGAAATCCTTTCTACTGTGTGAGGCTAGCGCTACTCTGGGATGAGCAACGTTGGACGACTTCCGCGTGTTTCTCGATGCCTTCTTGGACAGCAAGATGAGCAGCGTACAGCGACTTACGCGTGTTTCTCGATGCCTTCTTGGAAGCAAGATGAGCAGCGTACAGCGACTTACTCGTGTTTCTCTCGTCTTTGCTTCTGGTTCTTCTCCCTTGAAGGTTTGGTAACCACCACCGTTGTGTAGGGATGTCTTCTTTCTTTTTCTTCGTTTCTTCGTGTGAGGGGGCCTTACCCTCGGCTAATTATTCTTCTTTTTTCGGTGTTGAGGGATCCTACCGACTGCGCCAATTTGTTAGATTGGATTCCACTCAAATCCGTTTTTAAAAACTCTACTTTATTTTACAAACAATAAAATATTTTAAATACAATAATTTTAACGTGAACTTGCACGGACTAAAGCTTGCAGCAGTAATAGTGATGCGTCGATCTTGGAGGTTTCTTTTATAAGCTTGGAGATGCTGACTGGGCGTCTTCTGGCTTCTACGTCTTCAATAAATAACAGGAATTGCGTTACAGGATAACCTTGATAGTCGGCGACATCCTGCCACCATTGGGATTAACTGCGTAGATAACTGCGCAATTTGGAATAAAGGTCCATTGTATTTTTTCATATAACATACATAACCCAGAATTCAAGAATACAAAAATACAAAATAAACACAGATCACAGATAACGAAATGCATCAGATAGAAAACTGCGAATGCGCAAGCCCGAATAGAACGATTCTTTTCAATTCCTACTTTTGGTCAGAATCACTCAGAACGGTTCCGGAATCAACGAAACCTTATCTGAATTAACTCGAACGCGGAACTCTGAAATTAAGTACGGTTCCGTGCAAACCCGAACGCAATTTCAATTATACGCATGTTTGGGACTTTTCAGAATCGAGTTCAGTGAGAAGTCGAACAAACCTAATATGTCACCATTTGAGAACAGTGTTGCCAGCCAGTAAACTTTTAACGTATCGAATTGTTTCTAAAAATCGTACTAAATTCATGAACTGCGTACTAGATCCTCGTGTGGTCTAGATGACATGCTAGTATGTAGTGTGTTATTAATATATTATTCTACGAAAACATGGTTCACTCAGATTCACTGATAATATTGAGGTTTGCGCTTCAATAAACTATCACTTGGTTGCCAAGTGTAGCATGTCTCATTCCCTAATAATTCTTTGGCACGTAAAATAGAGTCACAAGTATCTACATCTAGTCGATTTCTTGTTTTTGTTTCCATCAGATTCAACTGAGAAAACACCCTATCGGCCGCTGCAGAGGAATGTGGCAAACAGAGAATGCCTCTAATAAATTTGGATAAATTGGGGAACATGACCTCATCAATGAATTTTTTTGTTGGATTACATTAGTCCAACATTTTTCAAATCCTAATACTTTGAATTTTTTCAGTTCATCCACTTCACTTACCATTCTCCATTCAAAGTTTAACCTTTCTACGTCATCAAGGAACCAAAATATTTTGAGCTATCACAAGCAATACTACCAACTTCGCCCGATAAGGCTATTTCTGGGCTAAACTAGATACAAATGTAAGAACTGGATCATCGAAAGCCAATCTGTTTTTTATCTGTTGACATAGTTCGATATAAAAATCTAGAGCGCGTAAACGAAAATTATGGAGATCATGTGCTGGACTATCTCCTTTTGAGATTAACAGTTCAGTCTTAGCCCCATAATATACATCTTCAATTTTCAAGATTATTCTGGGGTTGTTCGGTGAAATGGTTTCCAAGTTGTTATCAACATATGGCTTTTTAACAAAATTACGGAGAAGTGTTTTATATAACTCTTTTACCCTTTTCAAGAGTACATGAATTTTGGGTTTTTCACTTTGAAACTCGATATTCAAGAGCATATGATAAAAATGAAAAATATACTCTGAATATCGAGTTTTGCAACGAAGTTAAATTGGCTTGCGCACTATGTAAACCATCATTATGACACTCATTAGAGAAAAATAAAATTAATGGGTTCCAGGATTCTACCACGCGGTCAACAGCAAGCTGAAAAAAATTTATATTCTTAGGAACCGATCTAATAGATATTATAAATATTCCTGAAAACAAACCTGAAGTGAAAGCCATCTTGTTTGACTAGGTTTTAGCATCTTGTGAGGTTTTATCCTGGCAAAAATTTGACATTCCTTCAATTCTTCGCAACGTTTGCTGCTGTTCGAAAAATAATTATATACACCTCGAATAAAATCTTCTATAATTTTTGGTAATTTTTCGCAGCTGCAGAAGAGCATAGATGGAAAGAGTAGCATGTGCAACCAAGAACAAATAAATCTGGTAATATTTCCTTGAATCTGGCTTTCAGTCCCGTGATATGACCCATCATCACAGAGGCATTATCAGCTGCAAGTCCAATCAAATTCGTTACTGGTACATCATGTTTTTCTAAATGTTCAGTTATAGCATTGAATAAACTTTCAGCAGTAGCTGACGTCACTCTGATCAATCCAAAAAATCTGTCTTTCACCTCGCCGTCAAAAAATATTGCAACTATTGGCAGTGATTTGCACGTTCCCACGTCCGTGGTTTCATCTACTATAAGTGAAAATTTGCATGTTCTTAATTTCTGACTCAATATCATTAGCTGTTCTGATGTTATTGAGTCTGTTGTGAGATGTGTGGCTTTTGTACGCCCACAGTGAAGGTCCTTGGCAATAGCAGAGTCTGGACACACAGACTGCACAACTTTAACAAGACGGTCCATCAACAGGAAGGGTAAGTTGTGCTCGTGGAGAAACATTGTAAGTTTTAATTCTGCCGATTTTACGGATTTGCCGTTCATTACTCTCGCCTCCGTATTTTCATAAAATGTGTTGATTTGAACAGTTTTTTCACATTTTGTCAAATTATTTTTATGCAAGATGGTATTTTCGTGACGTTGAATATGAGAAAACCCACCGTGTATCGACTTACTGCATACTTTGCAGTATGGTTCCTCATTGTCTTTCGACTCTGTTAACCAAGTCCCAAATTTGTTCTTCCAATTTTCTTTGAAATTCTGTTAATAACCCTTTTTCCGAGCCCTTTTCATTTTCTTTGAAACTTGTTGTTCCTCTTCAATTTCACTTGCATTATGGTCTGTTTTGTCATTATACGACTGAGGAGATGTTTTCAATTCTGATACGGACGGAATCGCAATATTTTCATTATCTGAAACCTCATTAGATTCGGCCAAATCCATACATGATGATTGTGTTACTCTAGGAATTTTGGTGACAAACCTACGATGAATGCATGATAACTCATAGCTAATAGGTAAATCAGACTAATCAGAGTCTTACCTGTCCATAATTCAAAAAAACCATAAAAAAAATTTATTTATTTATACTCAATTTCCAAGATGCGATTGAGGTTATAATTGTTATAAATTGTAATAAAATAAAATAGCGCTCTTCGCTTGTCAGTTGTCAGAAATGTCAGATCATAACCACCGTTCCATGCCACAGTGCAGTGTCGTCACTGTCGCCTGACTACACGCATACACATGCTTGTAGTGTCAGTGGTAAATAATATTTAATAATACGACTAGCTTGTTGCTTGCTATCATCGAAGTTCGACGAGTATCCAGTTTTCGTCTGTTATTGTAGTAATTTTGGATAAATAAAATTTATTTGAAAACGTATTAGAATTACTGGCGGCGTACTAGCGTACCAGAATTCATAAAATAGTACTAGATCTGATACGAACGTATTAGCACTGGCAACCCTGTTTGAGAATAGACCCCCTGGCCCAAGGACATTACACACAGGACTGCCCGATGAGACTTCAACCAATCACTGAATTGTGACGTACCTCAGTGGCCCCCCCCACCACAATTCCACTTAACAATTTGTTTCTTTTATTCCGACTGCACTTTCCTTCCTTTATTATATCTGTTGTTGAAAAGAAATAAATACACATTGAGTTCGATGTTCGATTTTTTTGGTTACCATTGTTACCAAACACAAACGGTCACTTTATCTGTTATCACTTTTTTATTTTACTTTTGGCTTGGTGTCTCTGTCTCGTATATTGAGTTTTTGATAGATTTATTGTTATATTTGTGTCTAGTCTAGTGCCTGTTTGCCTGTTTCACAGATTGAGGAAACGTTTAGAAACTATTTTATACTCTTTCTGCAGTTGTTACTCTTTGTGAAGTGAAAATATTGAAAGATTTTGCCAGTTCTTAAAGGTTTGGGGTTTCAGTATTGTTGTGGTTGAATATTTGTTTATTCCTGTTCTTTTAGTTGAATGAAATGCCAGGAAAAGCGTGTGCCATCGCCTCTTGCAAGAATAACTCCTCCAAAGGCTTGGGTTACATATTTCACAACTTCCCAAAGGATGATGGAATAAGACAAGTTTGGATACGTTTATGCAATAGGAGTTCCATATGTCACCCTAGGACTAATAGCATTTGCTCAGTTCATTTCACTGAAGAGGACTACAAGCGAGACTAGGTTTATACTTATTTCATTTGGATTTCAAAATAATACAAAAAAAATCTTCGTTTCAGGATTACCTGTTAAGAAATTTCTTAAACCCAATGTCGTGCCATCCCTTTTCTTGGGACTAGAACCGATACCTCTAGAAGCTTGTTCAAGTCAAAAAAAGCGAATGAAGAAGATATTCCAGATGAATTGTTACCAGAGGAAAATGAAGTTATTGCTGTTGGGAGTTCCGAAAACATTGATCCTCTGAATGAGACCTATTATCAAAGGAAATATGAAACACTCCTTGCAAGTCATAATAAGGTGCAATTGGAATTTAGAACTCACAAGCAAAAGTGTAAAAGACGGGTAAATTCTTTACAAACACACCTAAATTATTATGAGAAAAAGGTGCAATATAAAGAAAATAATAAAGCTGAGAAAGTTTTGAGTAAATTCTTTTCAAAAAATCAAATTAACCTATTACTTCAGAAAAGAAAAAGGGTTAATTGGACTCAATCAGAACTCTCAATGGCCTTCACATTGCGGTATTACAGCAAAAAGTCATATTTATATTTGAGGAATGTTTTAAAGTTTCCTCTGCCTGGGTTATCATCACTTCGAAAATGGGCCTGCAAAATCAATATGAAAAAAGGAATTCTAGAAGACGTCTTGAAATTCATGAAATTAGCTGGTGAGGATATGTCAGAACTTGAGAAATGCTTCGTCATTCAATTTGATGAAGTTAAAGTCAAGTCAGTTTTGGAATATGACAAATCTGAAGACCAACTCATTGGACCTCACAATCAAATGCAAGTTATCATGGTTCGAGGTATATTTGCCAAATGGAAACAACCTGTTTACATATCATTTGATTTCAAGATGACTAAAAGCATAATCTTTGATATAATTTACAGACTTCATCAAATTAATTATAAAGTTGTTGCAACTGTCAGCGATTGTGGAGGAGGTAAGTTTTTTTTTAATTTTAATTTTGTGAAATAATTATATTATATCTGTTTTTGTAGGTAATGTAGGTCTGTTGAAGGAGATGGGAGTTGACATTCAAAAAACTTATTTTCATCATCCTCAGACCAATGAAAAAATTTATATGTTTGCAGATATACCGCATCTACTCAAATTATTGAGAAATTGGCTCATTGATACAGGTTTAATTCTAGAGGACCAAACTATCATCAATCATAAACCACTTCTTGATTTGATTGAAATGACAGATAAAGAATTGAATGTATGTTTCAAACTAACAGAGAAACATATAAGATGTGAAAAGACAAAACGTCAAAATGTTCGTTTAGCAGCTGAGTTGCTATCACATTCAACGGCTACAGCTCTTCATCATTATCAACCAGGAACTGATAAAAAATTGGCTACAGATGTAGGAAATTTTATTGAGTTGGTTAATAACTAGTTTGATATAAGCAATAGTTATATACCTTTCAATAACAATCCTCATAAATCTTCTTATGGTATTTACCTGGAAGAGCAAAATAAAGTTCTTGATTACATGCTGCATACAATTTTGACAATGAGGGCTACTGGGAAAAGAAATTTACAGATTTTTTAGAAAGGAATCATCATATCAATTAAATCTCTTAGGCAGTTATTTTCCGACTTGAAAAAAGCTTATGGTATTTCCTCATTATGTACCCATAAACTCAATCAAGATTCCTTGGAAAACTTCTTTTTTCAACTGCGGAGTAGAGGAGGCTTGGATGACCATCCTTCACCACTGAATGCTCTATACAGAATTCGCATGATTATTTTAGGAAAAAATCCTGGTATCCTTGACTCTGCTGTGAATACTGAAGATAGAATGCAAGAAGAGTATTTGATTGCAAACGTAATGAAGAAAGTGGGCTTCAATATTGACTCAGAGCTTGATGATGGTATTTCCATTGAGGAATATGAAAATAAAGAAAATGTGGAAATTCGATTCACCAGTAGCAGTTCTGGTTCATCCGAGGCCAATATTTCAGAAAACGATTATTTACCAGAGGTGACCAATGGATTCACTGGAATACATTGCTGGATATTTGGCAAAAAAGCTGATATAATAATTGAAAATGCGGAAAATTCAAAAAGCTGATATAATAATGTTTTCAATGAATATACAAACACAACATAATAAATAGAGATATTTAATGAGTAACGGCATTACCGGCTACCACAAATTTTTGAATAATCTCAACTCAACTCTATATCTGTCAGTCGTGTAACTTGTCACTTGCCAGCAATAAGACGTCAAAACGAAAGGTCAATAGAGAGATTACGGATATCACAGAACACGGAACACAGAGTTGAGCGCAGCGCACAAAACAGGGTTGCGTTCGGTTGAGATACTGTAGTTGTACGTTTACGCTGTGAAATCCCATTACCTCAACCTCTCATTCCATGGAAAAGCACATATCTGACTGAATGAAAATAGCAGAATGACGTATATTGGCACGTTGGGTGAAAATACTAAGTTTCCATTGAGAATACTAGGCTACTAAGGGCCAGTTTTATAGTTTCCAGTTAACTACAGATTGACTAACTAATGGTTTAGAATGGGAACTAAACAGTATTATCTAACGGATATTATTCACATTCTAAACTATTAGTTATTCTATCCGGAGGTAACTGGAACCTATAAAACTGGCCCTAAATGGAGTCGAGAAGTACTAAATTCAGTAGGATTATACTAAAAATCACAACCCTGCCTGGCCTCTAAGCACGGAACAAGTGTTTTGTGTTTGTACAAACGCACCACCGACCTATTATAGGTCGGTGATACGCACCCGGTTAGGGTGGCGGCTGCCGGGATCATTAGTCAAATTTCACTAAGAGCCAGCTCTAACATCTGCTTAATAGCGCCATCTGTTGACGACACCCACTTTTGATTATGTAGCCACAGTGTTTCAGAAACCTTTTGTTTCAGATCCTGAAAATGAAGAGTATCAAGACACTGAGGGAGATCCATTGAAAATTGAATTTGTGGAAATCCCGGCCCTCAATGAAAAGGTACTAAACGCATTGGGAGAAGAAAACCCATCTAATACTGTACCTGAAATCCTCATACATGATTTGGTGTCTAGATGGGAAAATATCTTAAAAAAGGGATTGACAGACTCCACAAAGTCTAACCTACTGAAGAAATATCCATCTGTAAGGAATTGCCCCTTTATCTCTCCCCCAAAATTGAATCCAGAAGTAATTTCTGCGATAAATGAGCCTGCTAAAAAACGGAATGAACGTCTTGAAGCTCTTCAAGGCCAGATAGGTGCTAGCCTTTGTGCAGTGGAAAAAGCTCTCATTATTCTGCCTAGAGATGTGTTGTGACTCGGTTTCACTGGAACTCTGACTAACTGTGACTGTTCCTATAAAGTCACAGCTCCTTTTGAGAACTGCGACATGCCTTTGCTTTGCGTGCGAACTTCGCTTCGAATTCAGTGGACAGGTCGTGACATGTTCTGGCTTGTCTTCGAGTATTCGAATATCGAGAGCGCTCTTCAGTCTTCAGTTCAGTTCAACACGGTCAGTAAGTATTCGGTGAATGAACAAATTAATGGTATAAAATAAATATTTTGTCAATATTCACTTTCATTATGTTTGAGTTGATTTTGAAGAGATTACGCGGGATATAAAAATATTTTTAAAATTGTTTTGTTTTAAATATGGATTCGAAAAAAAAATCTGTTTTGTGGAATTTTTTCACGCCCCAAATAGAGGATAAGGCAAAATGCAATTTATGCAACCAAGTCCTCAGTTATAAGACTTCGACAAGCAATTTGAGAAAACATGGAAAGATTGCATCCACTGGTAAAAATTGGGATCACCAAAGGAAATAAATTGCCAAATAATAGATGTTTCTCTGGCCCTTCCCCAGCTGTAGCACCCCTCCAACTTCCGGGTTCTGTTCCCGCAGTGCCTGGAGTCGACCGAACTTCTTGGAGAATACTACGGCAATGCCTCTAGACATTTGGAGATCTTCTGTGAGCTAACGCGTAATCGGCAGGCACCTTGAAAAGATTTCGTGACTCCTCTCGGGTTACCCCATATTGAACTTTCTGTCCGTTTGAGTACAGGGACATAAACCTCTGAAACGTCATTTCATCCTCCGGTAGTCTGACGGTGCGGACTTGGTCGTGATTTCCGGAGTAAGGGGACAACCTATTGAAATGGACTACCCTAGGTTTCTCTCGTGGTGGCTTATGTATTCGATAGACAAGGTCGTTTATCCTTTTTATGATCTTATATGGACCTTCCCACGAGTTCCGAAGCTTCGGTGATAGTCCATGGCGACGTTTAGGGTTGTATAACCAGACAAGGTCACCTATCTGATATCCACCAGCATCCGCCTTGATGTCGTAGGTCTCCTTCATTCTGTCGCTGGCACTCTGGATGTTCAAACGGACCCGTTCATGGATGTCGTCCATTCTCTGTCGTAGTTTGCTGACGTAATCATCTCCCGCAGTGTCTTGTCATGGTGGCGTCCCAAACTTCAGGTCACATGGAAGTCGCAGCTCTCGGCCCATAATAACATTAGCAGAGGTTTGGCCGGTTGACTCATGAACTGCGGAACGATACGCCATCAGGAACAGATGAAGGTACTGGTTCCAATCTTTTTGGTGGTCAGAGACTACCTTGGACAGGTGGCGGTTTATCGTCTTATTCATCCGCTCCACCATTCTATCTGACTGCGGATGTAGAGCTGTGATTCTCGTCTTTCGGATGTTCAGCATCTGACACATTTCCTGGAACAGGTTTGCCTCGAAATTCCTGCCTTGAACCGAATGCAGCTCTAACGGGACACCGAATCGACAAATCCACTCCTTCACCATGACGTCGGCAACGGTGATGGCTTCTTGGTTGGGCAGGGCATAGGCTTCGGCCCACTTGCTGAAGTAGTCCATCGCCACAAGGATGTACTTGTTCCCGTGTTCAGATTGTGGGAACGGGCCAGCGATGTCAATGGCGATCCTTTCGAATGGGCTGCCCACTGGTGGTACTGGCGCATCGGGGCCTTAGGTCTTGTTCGAGGCCCATTACTGGCAGCACATACAGCACATTTTCTGCACCAGTCCTTGACGTCAGCTTGACAATTGGCCCAGTAGAACCGTTGCCTAACTTTCAGGAGGGTCTTCATCACTCCCAGATGTCCTCCGGTGACCCCATCATGAATTTCTCGGAGCACTTTTTGTCTCCTGCTCCTGGGAACTATCATCTGATGGCTTTCCTCCCCGCCATCCTCCGACTCCAAAACACGCTTCAAGACTCCATTGTCTAAGGTGAAAGAGTTCCATTGGGCCCAGTAAGTTTTAACGACTGGAGAACAACTGGCTATTTCCTGCCACGACGGTCTTCGCTCACTCTTCTTCCAGCCGATGACTAAACCAAAATCTGGATTTTTCTCTTGGTCTTTCTGGATCTTGTTGTCATCGACCGCCGTGGTTCTGCAGAGTGTCGACTCTTTCTCATCTGCTCGTCGGCAGTGCGAACAGTCGTCTGGGCATGGTCTTCGCGATAGGGCATCCGCATTCTTATGGCTGGTCCCCGCCCGATGTTCGATCTCAAAGTCGAATTCTTGGAGCCTCTCGATCCAACGTGCCACTTGACCCTCGGGATTCTTGAATTGTAGGAGCCATTTGAGAGCTGCATGATCAGTTCTCAGTAGGAATCTTCGTCCATACACGTATTTGTAGAAGTGCTCTACTCCATTAACCACGGCCAACAGCTCCCGCCTGGTGACACAGTAATTGCGCTCCGCTTCACTAAGAGTCTTGCTGAAGTAACCGATGACCTTCTCCTGTCCTTCTTAGATCTGAGACAGGACAGCTCCAAGTCCCACATTACTTGCGTCCGTATCCAAAATGAATTTTCCGTCCGGAAGAGGATAGCTCAGAATTGGTGCGTTGATCAATGCTCCTTTCAGCTTCCTGAACGAGTCTTGGCATTCTTCAGACCACTGGAATTCTGTTTGCCCTTCTGTAAGCCTGGTCAGTGGTTTAGCGATGTTAGCAAATCCCAGCACGTATCGGCGATAGTAAGTGCACAGGCCAAGAAAACTTCGAAGCTGGTGTCTATCTTTCGGAACGGGCCATTCCTTAACAGCTTTGATCTTCTATTCATCTACTGCCACTCCTTTCCCAGAGACAACGTGGCCGAGATAACGTACTTCTTTTTGAAACATTTCTTAGGGCTCAGTTTCAGTCCGGAGCTTCTCAGTCGCTGAAATACCTCTTCCAAATTTTTTACATGGTCCTCGAACGATCTGCCAACCACAATAATGTCATCGAAATATACCAGACACGTCTTCCATGATAGTCCTTTCAAAACCGTCTCCATCAAATTGAGTCAATATGGTGTTAGTGGGGAAGTATACAATTGGTTGGCTGATTATCTTGCATGTAGAAAACAAAGAATTAGGGTAGGGAGTTCATTTTCAAATGAAATAGTGAATTCAGTAGGAGTGCCTCAGGGTAGTGTACTAGGCCCCATCTTATTCATCCTATATCTGAATGATATTAATCTTTATACAGATTGTGAATTCATAAACTTGTTTGCTGATGACACCTTACTAGCCTGCAGTGACTCCAATATAAACAGAGCAATTGATAAAATGAACTCCATACTATCAGCTGTTCAGGAATATCTCAAAATCAATAAACTTAAATTGAACGTGTCTAAAACTAAAGCTATGATAATAACAACTAAATATAAACACAAGTCTCTAAACTTTGATGATATAAATTTGATGCTGAACAATGAAAAAATCGAAATAATCAAAACAGTAAAGTATTTGGGATTCCAGCTAGATAATACCTTATCATTTGAAGATCATTTTGAATACATAAAGAATAAAATATCTAAAAAACTATATTTCTTCTCGAGAATTGCAAACAATATATCTATGGAAACCAAAATCACTGTCTACAAGACCATTATTCAACCACATTTTGACTACTGTGCAACAATTTTATATACATTTAACCTCAACAAACTATCACAGCTACAAAAGCTCCAAAACCGTGGAATGCGTATTATATTGAAGTCAAACCGTTATACACCAATTGGTGTTATGCTGGATACACTACAATGGCTCACTGTTTCCCAAAGATTATATTATTTTAGTATGGTTTTTATATACAAAATCTTAAACAATCTGGCTCCTCCATATTTCAAGAATTATATAGTTTACAATGCAGAAGTTCACAATTACTTGACGCGGGATAAGAATAATCTGCATATTACAAGAACAAACAATACTAATACCATGAAGTCACTATTTTTCAAAGGTTTCATTGAATACAACAAATTGCCTACGTCACTGAAAAATAGGGAATCACTGAATATTTTCAAAAGGGATTTAAACAAACTCATAAAAAAAAAATAAAAAAAAAAAAATTGATCTCTTGATGTTTTCCATGGTGTCCAGTCAAATTGCTGCCATAGTCTTATATTTACAATGTCTTATATTTACAAGGTGAATTTTTGTTTTTTTTTGTTCCTCTCTCTTTTAACTATTTTAAATTTTCAACTATTTTAAACTTTTAATATTTGTGAGTGGTATATATTATGTGTAGTTTAGGTGATTTAAGCTATTATGTAATTCTCATGATAATTTTTTTTTTTTATATTATTCAATAGCAACTACACATATACTGGATATAATAATATTACTTTAGTTTTTACTAGTTTATTATTGTACACCGTTACCATTAGTATTGTATATTAGGACATCCTATTTCAAATAAACTTACTTACTTACTTACTCAATCTTTCCGACGTGGCTGGAGCATTGCAGAGGCATAACTGTAAACTGCCATAATCCGGAGCCGATGGTAAAAGCTGTCTTTTCTCGATCTTCCTGGGCCAGTTCTACCTGCCAGTATCCGCTCTTTAAATCTAAGGTCGAGAAAATCGTAGATCCAGCCAGCGTGTCTAGCGTGTCGTCTATCCTTGGGAGAGGGTAGCTGTCCTTTTTCTTCACGTTGTTTAGTTGACGGTGGTCTACGTAAAACCTGTTGATCCATCTTTCTTCTTCACCAACACGACTGTCGGATGGCTCGATGACTCCGTCTTTCTCCATGTCGCAAATTATTTTGTCAACCTCCTCCTTTTTAGCGAGAGGAAGTCTTCTGGCTGATTGCCTGATTGGTCAGGCATTTCCAGTGTCTATCTTGTGCTGAACCACCTTTGTTCTACCGCCTCTGCCTACTCCGGCATCGAAGATGTCCTAATACTTCCTGACTAGTTCTCTCAGTTTAGGCTTCTGTGCTGGCCCCATGTCCTTGGACGAAATAGCAACCAACTTCTCCAATTCTGTTGGCATGTTGCTGGCTTGGCTAACAGTGCCGCGTACACTCCTGATCACAGAGGAAATTGACGAGCAGTGCCCCAAAATCGTTCTCTTCTTCAAGGTCACCGGGTAATAATTGACATTCATTACCCTAACTGGCACAAATTTATCAGCACGCAACAAGGTTTTTCCTGGTGCAATTCCTCGTCCAATTTTCTCATCATGGAGCTTGAGCTCGAACATCACCACGTTTCCATTGATCGATCCACCATCCAGGCAAGCCTCCACAATGGTTTCAACCCTCTCCTGTACGCTCACATCTTCAGCCAGCAGGACACGAATAATTTCTTCACTTCTCCCATGAAGTACCAGTTCTTCTCCGTTCACACGTAGGACGCAGTCTTTAAAATTTAGCCCAAAACCTCTCGAATTCATGATGTCCATTCCAATTATTACCTCGTCCTCGATATCCGCTACTAGAGCCCGGTGTTTCAGTTTAGTACTGCCCAAAGTCAATAAAATCGGAAGTTCACCATATACAGTTGCCGGCTCTCCTGTTGCTGTGCGTAGCTTCCAATTCGACGATTCAATTATTGCCGGTGTTTTGGCAAAAGTAGGCCCAAGGATTGTCTAGTCGCACCCGTATCAAGGAGCATGATGCGAGGCTCGTTGTTAATGAGACCGTCTACAAAGACCCCTTTGTCTTGTCTTTGAAGTACAGCAACATATGCATTGTTAACTGGGGCTTGTTGGATACGGGCTGATGGTTGCTCCTTCTTGACCGTCATCGTTGATGTCGATTTTTTCAATGTTGGACATTTGCTACGCACGTGCCCAAGTTCTCTACAACTTCGGCATCGTATCAGTCTCCTCTCAGGCCCAACTTCCTTCAGCACTTTTCTCACGACAGCCTCGATATTAGCGGGCTCCGATGGATCTTCCTCAACCATTCGGATGTTATTCTGGCTTTTGCAGAATTGTTTCGCACCCTCAAATTCCAAAGCGCGTGTCAGTGCGTCTACGAGATCAATTGGACGTGCTTATATCAATGCTTGCCTGATTTCTTGATCGCGAAGTCCATCCAAGAATGCATAAACCGCTAATCGCTCCATTACGTTATTCGGTGTGGCTGGCTATGCCAGGTGAACTAAGCGTGCAATATCAGCTTCGAATTCCTGTAAGGACTCGCCCTCTTTCTGGTTTCGATTTTTCAACTGTAGATGGTACACGTATTCCAGGCGAATCTGGCCATACCGTAATTCCAGACGTTTCACCAGCTTATTATAGTCTTCTAGTTCTCGCTCGGTGAGGGTTTGTAAGATATTCGCTGCTTCACCACGTAATGCAAGTATTAGTGCAACAGCTTTTTCCCCTGCATTCCAACCATTTGCTTTGGCCGCTGCTTCAAACTGTCGGTGGTAATTTTCCCAAGGAATTTTTCCGTCGAACTGGGGCGGCTTCACGTAAAACTTCCGTATTTCAGAACTCGGCACCCTCGTTTCTTCCATTTTGTTGTTCAGTGTCTTTTTCTCCAAGATGTCAGTTTATTATTTATTTCTCACAAGAAGTTTTCAGTTTATCGTTCCGCGACACGCAAAACTGTCCACTTTGCAAACACTCAAATGTTCAACGGGTCACTAACTGTCTATTAGGCGCGATAAATGTCTATCAGTTTTTCAACGCGACGAACACTTATTTATTTTAAACATCCAACTTCTAACAACAATTGTAATAAAACTTCACTAACTAATTTTCCTAATATATTTAAAACACTATTTAAAACAATTATTCAACTGAAACATTTACTTCACTAATTTATTTATCACTGTGTCAGTCTCTATCTGCGAACTCTGAAACTGTGACTAACTCTGAACTCTGACTATCCCGCCTTCTAATACCCAGTGGCTTATATACTAGTATTTACAGTTCTCGGCCTTTCGAGCCTTCGGGCGGTTCTAAGATGTCCCCAGAAACTTCGTTCAGAGGGTTCGCAATTCTGTCACGTGATTTATTTGTTTGACAGCGGAGAACTTGTCTACATTTCGAGTTAACGATGATCAGGGCCGGACTCGAGGACGGTCTCGAAATCGTTACAATACCTTTGTCTTGTTGCAGATTCTTAGGGTTTTTATTTGATTCTAAAAACATGTGTATAAAACTCCTTGAGGAAAAAAGAGTTAATTTTTATAAGCTTTTTGAAAACACATGCTCCTTGCAACACTGTTCTATTAGAAATTTTGCTCAATTTGTTGGAAAGCTAATTGCCATTTGCCCAGCAATAAGATATGTTGGGCCTACTCAAAAAGTTTTGAAAGAGCTAAGTACTTAGCATTAAAGAAATTCCTTGGATATTACGATAGGAAAATGTATATTCCTCAACATTTAGTTAGTGATTTAAATTGTTGGAAACTAAATATTATGTCAAGCATGAATCCTAATCCAACAAACATTTACAAATTAGAAATTTTTTCTGACGCCAATTTGACAGGATGGGGACTTGTTTGCAAAAACAAAAGGACAAATGGCTATTGGAGTAGAGTGGAAAAAACCTACCATATACATTATTTAGAATTGCTGACAGCCTTCTTAGGATTGAGGTGTTTTGCATCCGATTTAAGGGATTGTGAAATTTTACTGAGGATGACACTACCGCAATATCGTATATCAACACATATGGTGGTATCCGTTATCCAAAATTGAATAATTTGGCAAAAGAAATATGGAAATGGTGTGAAGAACGAGGCATTCGGATTTTTGCTTCATACATCCGCTCGGAAGATAACGTTGAAGCGGAATTTGAACTCAGAAAAATACCACTAAATTCAGAATGGGAACTTTCAGATAACAGAATTATTCGGCACCCCGGAGATTGATTTATTTGCAAGCAGAGTTAATAGAAAATGCCAAAAATGCATATCGTGGCACAAAGATCCGGATGCCTTTGCAGTTGATGCATTTACAATCGTATGGACTGATTATGTTTTTGATGCATTTCCACCATTTCCGCTCGTTTTGTCAATTCTTCAAAAACTTATTGCCGATAAAGCGGAAGGAATTGTGGTCAAATCAGCCCTGGTTCCCCTTGTTCAAAAAAGTTTCAGTCAGAAATACAATCTATTTTTCACCCTCTAAAAATTTGTTATCCTTCAACAGGTCACCTGATCCCTTCTGGAAGAACATAATCCTGGCAGTCGTGGTCTTATCAGCCAAGCCTTCAAACTGAAAAAATTAACGGATTCCATTAGGGTGAAGTGGGGTAAATGTAATCATGGGGCAAGTGTAATCAGGCACTCTCTGATTTTTGTATTACCGTTTTTAAATTTTTTCCATCTAAAATTTGAAATTGTAACCCTTTTTTACATGTATATGATGTTTGTTATCTTTTTCAAGATCTCTGTTCGGAATGTTAGTTAAATTATTTTCACTTGTTATGCAAGTACCGATTGCAATTTTGAATGTTATATTACTATTACAAATAATTTATTGAGACTATATTGGGTTATTTTCAACGAGGAATCCGATTCTGCTATCAAATTTTGATTTGGATACTCACAAAAACCAAAATAGTGGTGATTACGTTTACCCCACTAAAAGTTATGCAGGGCTATTCAAATTAGTTTCTGTACATGGGGATCTCGTAAACGATAAGATATAGAGTGTCGGTTAAATTGTGGCAAAGTTGCGTATTTTAGAGACCTATTCAATAGTGTAAAAAAATCGAATTGAACTCTTTTGGTTCTGGAGATATACAGGAAAAACAAAAAAATCCCAAATAATTTTTTTCCTGTATCTTCTTTATTCGCAGACATATTGAAAATCTGTCCACAGTTTGCTATTGGCATTTGATGTGGGCTATCAGAATATGTCCATGAATCTTTTATACAGAGTGTCATCTGACTTGGGCCACCCCCATCTTTGAATATTTAAATACGGTCCTGTATTTTTTGTTGTAGATTTTGGATCGTCGACGTTCACTTCATACTGAGAAATTAAATTAAATTTTATATTTCGGGATTTTTTGGTAATATTTTATTATAATTGGGTGAATTATTCCCTTTTAAATTACTGCCCTGGAAATTGGTTGACTGAGTTAAATAAAAACACAATAGTAACTTTCACGACTCCCCATGCACCATAGTGTTTTTCGAAGGCATTTTTTTCATTTTTAGGTACTAATTCATATTTCTTCACATTTGCAATGCTCTTTGAGCGTTTTCTACAATGAACTTCGGATAGTAAAACATTTTATGATTATCTGAAACAGATCTACAACAAAAATAGATTATGCGCATCTTGAGGTAGACCTACTGCATAACCTGCAGCTGATGAAGAAACATTAGTAAAAGCGATTACAACTATGGAGAAATGGGGATGGAGTTTGTGCAGAAAGGACATCCTTGAATTAGGAAAGTATGTTAGGAACAACAAAATGAAAACACCATTCAAAAATGGAATCCCAGGCGAAGATTGGTTTTTGTGGTTCAAGAAAAGGCTATCCTTAAAAAAGCCACAAGGGCTGGAGTATGCCAGAATAGAAGCAAATGATCCATTTGTCATTGAGGGCTATTTTGATATCCTGAAAGAAACACTGGAAAAACACAAATTGCAAGACAAGCCTTGTCAGATTTACAACATCAATGAAACAAGTTTCACACTGGATCCAAGTAAAACCAAAATTGTTGGTAAAAAACGCCCCAGCTTCCAGGATAATAACCGGACCCGGAAGGAAAAGCACAACAGTTCTCATGGGTGGTAACACAAATGGGGATAAATTGCCACCATTGATTGTCTTTAAAGGGAAGAATGTGTGGGATGCCTGGATAGCACCAGAAGAGTTCACTTTTCCTGGGACTTCCTACGCCGCGTCGCCCAATGGGTGGATGGAAACTGAAATTTTTGACTACTATTTTATTAAAAATTTCATTCCCAACACAGTACCTGAAAGACCAATCTTACTCTTGTATGATGGTCACTCAACCCAACTCGACAACAAACTCATTGAAGCAGCTGTTGAAAATGATATAATTATCCTCAAATTACCTCCTCATTCCAGTCATTTGCTTCAGCCAATGGACCTAGCAGTTTTTAAGAGTCTTAAATCAAGGTGGGATTCAAGATTAACGGAATACCCAAGAACACACGTTGGCATAAAAATACCTAAAAAGGATTTTTCCATTCTTGTGTGCACCATTTGGAAAGAAACACAACGCGATTTACTGGTATCAGGCTTTCGTAAGGAAGGTATATGTCTTCAATAGATCTGTCATTGACAATAGTAAATATGACCCAGATGCACTAAGAAGATATAGAGAACATTTGAAAACTGCACAATCTGCCTCACATGAAAATTATGATGAGCCAAGCACGAGCAAACAGCTGCAACCACTTCCAGAACCAGAGCCATTCGCAGAACCAGAGCCGATTGCAGAACCAGAGCCGATTGCAGAACCAGAGCCGATTGCAAGACCACAGCCGATTACAGGACCAGAGCCGATTGCAAGACCAGAGCCGATTGCAAGACCAAGCAAAAAGACTATGTCATTCGAAGATTGGTTGCTAGACACTGTGAGACAATCTCCCCGGCCGCATGAGAAAGAAAAGAGAAAAAGAGTAGCACCTGGGGCTAAAAGAAAAAAGACAGAGCATGATAAAGAGGAAAAAAGAAAATCAAAAATTGAATTGAAGAAAGCAAAAGATCTGGCAAGAAAAGAAAAGGTTGAAACAAGAAAAAAGAAACCCAAACCTATCATTCTGATGAGGAGAACGAATTCCAAATTCTGAGCCACAGTGAGTTGGAAGAGGAAGACTTTGCAACATATTTACAAAGGATAGACGAAGAAGAGGAAGCCCGGAAAGAGGACGATGCTGTACTTACTAGCATAATTACTAGTGGAAAATTAAGGTTAGTATTATTTTTGCCATTCGGGTTCGTTCCTTTGTATGTGCCAAAAGTTCGTTTGAAAATAAAAAACAATTTCGTTTTCATTTTCAGATAGTTATATACCCTCCCTTCCATTTTTCATTAAGCTTCCCTTTGGGCATCATCTCCGTTCGTCACTTCGCCATTCCAGGAAGCTTCAGTTTGCAGCATCATCACCGAGCTGCCACCGCTCCCTGCAAGCATCCGTTTGCCGCCGCCGACACACACACACACACACACACACACAGCTGTTGCCCCCAACCATCCGCCATCGTCATTAGGAAAAATTGTAGTAAGTTGAAATATTTGTTGAAAATGGTGTTTTCAAAAACTTTATCACAAATTGATGGATTGCTTGAAGCGATCAAGCAAAATTATTCAAGTGCCATTGCACGAACGTCTCTGAATTTGATAAGTAGGCATATTAGAAAATGTGAGTTGGCAATGAAAAAAATTAAATTTTCAATAGGGGAAAAAAAGAAAATTGTTAGTAAAATTGGGGAATTGAAACGTATTAGATGTATAATAAATGTTATGAAAGATGATAAGTATATTGGATCAGGCTTGAATAGAAGCAGTAGGGTTAAATGGGAAAATATCAATGCAATTTTCAATGGTAGAGTAAAGACGGGTGTAATAATAAATTTAGCTCACAAAGAAGTGCGAAAATTTTTGAGCGATACGTATTTTGTTTTCAAATCGAGAATTTCCAAAATTTTGAAAGAGATGCAATGCCTCAAGGTGAACATGACACTGTTGGGGGATTTCATCAAAAAGTCAAATGAAGGCGAAATAGTTGATCGAAAATTTTTCAATACCCCTAATGCAATCATTGATTTGGGTACGGACTTGACGGCTTGGTACAATAAACATGTTGTGGATGTTATTTTGAACAAATTAGAAGAATTTCAAGAGAAAGTCGGGGTGGGCGTTGAGTAAAATTCTTTTGCTTGAGGTATCAATAAATAAATACGAAATAGGGAACGGTTCAGGGTTTATATGGTTACCTGAAGAAATTCAAAATAGGCATGCATGCATCAATATTGATAATCAAGATGATGCGTGTTTTTTTAGAGCGATCGTGAGTGCTTTGTACCCTCCCAAAGGAAATGTTTCACGTGCATCTTCATATCCAAATTATGACACGGTTTTGAATACAAGGGGTTTGGAAATTCCTATGCCAATTCACCACATTACAAAATTTGAAAAACAAAATGATATTTCCGTAAATGTATATAGTTTAGAAATGAATATTGTCAAAGAAAAAGCATTTTACGAAGTAGTACCTGCACGATTGACCAAAAATAAATTGAATAAACACGTTAATTTACTACCAATTCAAAATATATATTTCCCTAAATTGAACGAGTACGACGCCTTACCTAGGGATACAGATGATTCGCAAATTAAATATCATTATTGCTGGATTAAGAATATGTCTAGATTGTTATCAAGTCAGTTGAGCAAGCATAAAGTTAAAAAAAATTTTTGCGATAGATGTTTGAATTATTTTCATAGCGAACAAAAATTGTCAGAACATATCGGGTTGTGTGAGAATATTAACGAGTGTAAAATATCATTTCCAAAATTTGATTATGTAGAATTTCGAAATTATGTGTATAAGCAAAAATGTCCATTCGTTATATATGCCGATTTTGAATCCGCTTTGGAAAATTGTGAGGAAAAAATGTCTGATAAATCAACAAAATATCAAAAGCACAAGGCATTCAGTGCAGGTTACTACTTGAAATGCTCTTACGATGACAGCTTGTCCAAGTTCAATAGTCATCGCGGCAACGATTGCATCCAATGGTTTACAAATGAAATGGCAAGTATTGCCAAATTTGTTGAATCCAAAATCAAAAATATCGTACCAATGATATGTAACCCCGATATTGTTAAAGCTAGAGTGTGCCATATTTGCGAGAAGCCATTTTCCAAGCAGGATATTATCGTTAGGGACCATTGTCACTTTTCGGGGTTGTTCAGGGGTTGGAGTCACCAATCTTGCAATCTTGCCTTTAAGAAGCTTTTTATGGTACCCATTATATTCCACAACCTTTCCGGATATGATAGTCATTTTATTATACGGGATATAGCAAAAAAGGGGTGTGTGAGCATACTTCCCATCAACAAAGAGAAATACATTTCATTTACTCAATACGATAGTGAAACCAGTATTAAATTTAGATTTATAGATTCTTATCGTTTTATGGGAGCTAGTCTTGATGAGTTGGTTTCCACAATGGATGCAAAAAATTTTAAAATTTTGAAAAAGGACTTTGCGCAATTGGATGATGAAAAATTTAAGCTTCTCACTAAGAAAGGGGTATTTCCTTACGATTATGTTAATAATATGGAAAAACTCCTCGACACCGAGCTACCCTCCAAAAAACGCTTTTATAATAAACTCAACGATGTTGAAATTGACGATGAGAAGTATGCTCATGCTCAAAATGTTTGGCAGCAATTTGATATTGAAACTTTGGGGGAATACAGCGATTTATACATGAAAACAGATATATTGCTTTTGGCAGACGTTTTCGAAAATTTTCGTGAAATTGACTTGAAAACTTATGGGCTGGATCCTTCGTGGTATTATACCATGCCGGGGTATACGTGGGACTGTATGTTGAAATATACAGGGTGTAAATTGCAAATTTTAAAAGATGTTGATATGGTTATGTTTGTGGAAAATGGTATAAGGGGCGGAATTTCAGTTTGTTGTAATAGATATTCGGAAGCGAATAACAATTATATGTCAACATACAATCCTACAGAACCGTCCAAATATATCATGTATTTCGATGTGAATAACTTGTATGGGTGGGCAATGTCAGAATGTCAACCATATGGAGGTTTCGAATGGGTTGATACGAATATTGATGTGACTCAAATTCCCGACGACAGCCCTGAAGGTTATATTACGTACGTATTGTAGTGATTTATCTCGTGTTTTTTCATCAAACTCTGAAATTTACTGTTGTAAAATTCCGTCCCCTGATCGGTTTGTAGATTTTTCGGGCATCGTTTCGTGTGTACCAAAATATCTGCAAACGTTTTAGTAATTTCCTCACCCGTTTTCGTTTTCAGCGGGCGAGTCCACACGAATTTCGAAAAACAATCTATAACAACTAGAATGAGTTTGAAATTTCGATTTTGATGGGCGTACGGTCTCATTTCAGCCAAGTCCATTTGCCATAAATCATCTAAGCCTTTAATAATGGTGCGACGGCAAGGATAATTTTTTCTAACAGGTTTATGCAGTTCACGGACAAGTTGAATCTTGTCTGTGGAAGCCATCATACGTATGTGATGACGTAACTGTGAAACCTGCTATTTTATTATGATGATGCAAACACAACATTTTGTCTTTTAGTAATCTCCTCGACAGCAGATTTCACCCTAGCTATATCTGAATTTATTTTAAAAGCACAACAGTTCTCATGGGTGGTAACACAAATGGGGATAAATTGCCACCATTGATTGTCTTTAAAGGGAAGAATGTGTGGGATGCCTGGATAGCACCAGAAGAGTTCACTTTTCCTGGGACTTCCTACGCCGCGTCGCCCAATGGGTGGATGGAAACTGAAATTTTTGACTACTATTTTATTAAAAATTTCATTCCCAACACAGTACCTGAAAGACCAATCTTACTCTTGTATGATGGTCACTCAACCCAACTCGACAACAAACTCATTGAAGCAGCTGTTGAAAATGATATAATTATCCTCAAATTACCTCCTCATTCCAGTCATTTGCTTCAGCCAATGGACCTAGCAGTTTTTAAGAGTCTTAAATCAAGGTGGGATTCAAGATTAACGGAATACCCAAGAACACACGTTGGCATAAAAATACCTAAAAAGGATTTTTCCATTCTTGTGTGCACCATTTGGAAAGAAACACAACGCGATTTACTGGTATCAGGCTTTCGTAAGGAAGGTATATGTCTTCAATAGATCTGTCATTGACAATAGTAAATATGACCCAGATGCACTAAGAAGATATAGAGAACATTTGAAAACTGCACAATCTGCCTCACATGAAAATTATGATGAGCCAAGCACGAGCAAACAGCTGCAACCACTTCCAGAACCAGAGCCATTCGCAGAACCAGAGCCGATTGCAGAACCAGAGCCGATTGCAGAACCAGAGCCGATTGCAAGACCACAGCCGATTACAGGACCAGAGCCGATTGCAAGACCAGAGCCGATTGCAAGACCAAGCAAAAAGACTATGTCATTCGAAGATTGGTTGCTAGACACTGTGAGACAATCTCCCCGGCCGCATGAGAAAGAAAAGAGAAAAAGAGTAGCACCTGGGGCTAAAAGAAAAAAGACAGAGCATGATAAAGAGGAAAAAAGAAAATCAAAAATTGAATTGAAGAAAGCAAAAGATCTGGCAAGAAAAGAAAAGGTTGAAACAAGAAAAAAGAAACCCAAACCTATCATTCTGATGAGGAGAACGAATTCCAAATTCTGAGCCACAGTGAGTTGGAAGAGGAAGACTTTGCAACATATTTACAAAGGATAGACGAAGAAGAGGAAGCCCGGAAAGAGGACGATGCTGTACTTACTAGCATAATTACTAGTGGAAAATTAAGGTTAGTATTATTTTTGCCATTCGGGTTCGTTCCTTTGTATGTGCCAAAAGTTCGTTTGAAAATAAAAAACAATTTCGTTTTCATTTTCAGATAGTTATATACCCTCCCTTCCATTTTTCATTAAGCTTCCCTTTGGGCATCATCTCCGTTCGTCACTTCGCCATTCCAGGAAGCTTCAGTTTGCAGCATCATCACCGAGCTGCCACCGCTCCCTGCAAGCATCCGTTTGCCGCCGCCGACACACACACACACACACACACACACAGCTGTTGCCCCCAACCATCCGCCATCGTCATTAGGAAAAATTGTAGTAAGTTGAAATATTTGTTGAAAATGGTGTTTTCAAAAACTTTATCACAAATTGATGGATTGCTTGAAGCGATCAAGCAAAATTATTCAAGTGCCATTGCACGAACGTCTCTGAATTTGATAAGTAGGCATATTAGAAAATGTGAGTTGGCAATGAAAAAAATTAAATTTTCAATAGGGGAAAAAAAGAAAATTGTTAGTAAAATTGGGGAATTGAAACGTATTAGATGTATAATAAATGTTATGAAAGATGATAAGTATATTGGATCAGGCTTGAATAGAAGCAGTAGGGTTAAATGGGAAAATATCAATGCAATTTTCAATGGTAGAGTAAAGACGGGTGTAATAATAAATTTAGCTCACAAAGAAGTGCGAAAATTTTTGAGCGATACGTATTTTGTTTTCAAATCGAGAATTTCCAAAATTTTGAAAGAGATGCAATGCCTCAAGGTGAACATGACACTGTTGGGGGATTTCATCAAAAAGTCAAATGAAGGCGAAATAGTTGATCGAAAATTTTTCAATACCCCTAATGCAATCATTGATTTGGGTACGGACTTGACGGCTTGGTACAATAAACATGTTGTGGATGTTATTTTGAACAAATTAGAAGAATTTCAAGAGAAAGTCGGGGTGGGCGTTGAGTAAAATTCTTTTGCTTGAGGTATCAATAAATAAATACGAAATAGGGAACGGTTCAGGGTTTATATGGTTACCTGAAGAAATTCAAAATAGGCATGCATGCATCAATATTGATAATCAAGATGATGCGTGTTTTTTTAGAGCGATCGTGAGTGCTTTGTACCCTCCCAAAGGAAATGTTTCACGTGCATCTTCATATCCAAATTATGACACGGTTTTGAATACAAGGGGTTTGGAAATTCCTATGCCAATTCACCACATTACAAAATTTGAAAAACAAAATGATATTTCCGTAAATGTATATAGTTTAGAAATGAATATTGTCAAAGAAAAAGCATTTTACGAAGTAGTACCTGCACGATTGACCAAAAATAAATTGAATAAACACGTTAATTTACTACCAATTCAAAATATATATTTCCCTAAATTGAACGAGTACGACGCCTTACCTAGGGATACAGATGATTCGCAAATTAAATATCATTATTGCTGGATTAAGAATATGTCTAGATTGTTATCAAGTCAGTTGAGCAAGCATAAAGTTAAAAAAAATTTTTGCGATAGATGTTTGAATTATTTTCATAGCGAACAAAAATTGTCAGAACATATCGGGTTGTGTGAGAATATTAACGAGTGTAAAATATCATTTCCAAAATTTGATTATGTAGAATTTCGAAATTATGTGTATAAGCAAAAATGTCCATTCGTTATATATGCCGATTTTGAATCCGCTTTGGAAAATTGTGAGGAAAAAATGTCTGATAAATCAACAAAATATCAAAAGCACAAGGCATTCAGTGCAGGTTACTACTTGAAATGCTCTTACGATGACAGCTTGTCCAAGTTCAATAGTCATCGCGGCAACGATTGCATCCAATGGTTTACAAATGAAATGGCAAGTATTGCCAAATTTGTTGAATCCAAAATCAAAAATATCGTACCAATGATATGTAACCCCGATATTGTTAAAGCTAGAGTGTGCCATATTTGCGAGAAGCCATTTTCCAAGCAGGATATTATCGTTAGGGACCATTGTCACTTTTCGGGGTTGTTCAGGGGTTGGAGTCACCAATCTTGCAATCTTGCCTTTAAGAAGCTTTTTATGGTACCCATTATATTCCACAACCTTTCCGGATATGATAGTCATTTTATTATACGGGATATAGCAAAAAAGGGGTGTGTGAGCATACTTCCCA
Organism: Chrysolina americana; assembly: GCA_958502065.1. Lineage (NCBI taxonomy): Eukaryota > Metazoa > Arthropoda > Insecta > Coleoptera > Chrysomelidae > Chrysolina > Chrysolina americana. Next base: position 21,523,287 of record OY293419.1, on the reverse strand, counting down.
TCAACAAAGAGAAATACATTTCATTTACTCAATACGATAGTGAAACCAGTATTAAATTTAGATTTATAGATTCTTATCGTTTTATGGGAGCTAGTCTTGATGAGTTGGTTTCCACAATGGATGCAAAAAATTTTAAAATTTTGAAAAAGGACTTTGCGCAATTGGATGATGAAAAATTTAAGCTTCTCACTAAGAAAGGGGTATTTCCTTACGATTATGTTAATAATATGGAAAAACTCCTCGACACCGAGCTACCCTCCAAAAAACGCTTTTATAATAAACTCAACGATGTTGAAATTGACGATGAGAAGTATGCTCATGCTCAAAATGTTTGGCAGCAATTTGATATTGAAACTTTGGGGGAATACAGCGATTTATACATGAAAACAGATATATTGCTTTTGGCAGACGTTTTCGAAAATTTTCGTGAAATTGACTTGAAAACTTATGGGCTGGATCCTTCGTGGTATTATACCATGCCGGGGTATACGTGGGACTGTATGTTGAAATATACAGGGTGTAAATTGCAAATTTTAAAAGATGTTGATATGGTTATGTTTGTGGAAAATGGTATAAGGGGCGGAATTTCAGTTTGTTGTAATAGATATTCGGAAGCGAATAACAATTATATGTCAACATACAATCCTACAGAACCGTCCAAATATATCATGTATTTCGATGTGAATAACTTGTATGGGTGGGCAATGTCAGAATGTCAACCATATGGAGGTTTCGAATGGGTTGATACGAATATTGATGTGACTCAAATTCCCGACGACAGCCCTGAAGGTTATATTACGTACGTATTGTAGTGATTTATCTCGTGTTTTTTCATCAAACTCTGAAATTTACTGTTGTAAAATTCCGTCCCCTGATCGGTTTGTAGATTTTTCGGGCATCGTTTCGTGTGTACCAAAATATCTGCAAACGTTTTAGTAATTTCCTCACCCGTTTTCGTTTTCAGCGGGCGAGTCCACACGAATTTCGAAAAACAATCTATAACAACTAGAATGAGTTTGAAATTTCGATTTTGATGGGCGTACGGTCTCATTTCAGCCAAGTCCATTTGCCATAAATCATCTAAGCCTTTAATAATGGTGCGACGGCAAGGATAATTTTTTCTAACAGGTTTATGCAGTTCACGGACAAGTTGAATCTTGTCTGTGGAAGCCATCATACGTATGTGATGACGTAACTGTGAAACCTGCTATTTTATTATGATGATGCAAACACAACATTTTGTCTTTTAGTAATCTCCTCGACAGCAGATTTCACCCTAGCTATATCTGAATTTATTTTAGAGATATATTGTGAAATATCAATTCGAAATTGGTTTAGTTCATTCTTGGTTAGCAGCGTTTCCTTGTGCTTGATATCCCATTTTAAATTGTGCGAATGAATCGAATCGGTTATTTCGGCAATTTTTTTCAACAAATCATCACGAATATTTTCAATATCAGTGTTGTATTGTTGGTTGAATTTTTCGAAAAATGACTTTGTTTCATTATAGCGTACCTCACTCTGTTGCATTATTTGAACGAAATTCTGATTGAGGGTTTGAATTCTCTTTTTCAGCTGTTTGTTTGTTTTATTCGATTCATTTTCGATTTCATGTTGCATTTTTGCCATTTCATCATTCACTTGAGCTATTTCCGAATGGTGTTGTTCACTCTGATGTCGTATACTTGCAGTAATTTTTTCATGAATTTCATCAACATATTGTTTATTGGCAGCATCAGTATTTTTGGTGGGCCTCTTTACATTACTCAATTTCAAATTATCAAAATCAATGTTACCATCTGGAGTGTGCAGCAAGCTGCTGCCTCCAGAGGGCGTGGCTAATTTTTGCTTTTTATCGGCGGTGCTGTCGCTACGTCCAAACTTGTCGATAACCATTTTGAAAATGTGTCAATGGAGGAACGTACACCATCTTATACGATTATATTTGCCTCTTTGAGTTCACTCAAAATGGCAATAATCTCATTGTCGTGCGAAGTATTTCCAGCATCCCGAGAGGCTAACAATAATTTGAGGCGTTCGCATAGTTCGTTTGGGTCATCCCAATAAACAAACTCCATAGGTTTGGTATTGAATGTCATTGCAATAGGTATGTCTTTAGGCAAACCGCTACCTTTTGCTGCAGATGTTTTAGATGAACCGGTACGTGTCGATATTTTACTTTGATTTGCTGGGGGAAACATCGGTTTAATTATTTCGGTATACTTGTATCTTCTACTACCTTTCGGATGGCCTAGGGAGTTTTTGTGAATGTTTGACAAATCTACAAGTGATTTGTATGTCTGCATATCTTCATTATTATAGTTTTCAGGCGTGTTTAAAAATATGAGTTCATATATACCGGGTGTTGCTTTCCACTGATATCCACCCATTTTAATGTATCCGCTGCGTTTGTCAAAATCTATTTCTTTGTTACCTAGGAACCATTTTGAAGAAACACCATCGTACACAGGGCCGTATAGTTTATCTATTTCTTTGTCATTGCTCCAGTGTTTTATAATGTACGGTTGAGCCATCATAGGATATTGATTGATATATTCCCGTAAAACTTGTTCATCCATGTCTGACGCAAAGCTCTTATCTTATTCCTCTTGTGTGTCTACGCTAAAGATATCCTCATCATCACCATCATCTGTACCTGCAACATGTTCGAGGGATTGGAATGGAGTCGTTGTTTCGAATGGAGACGTTTCACGCTCTTTCACTTTCTCTTGTTTAACTTCAGATTTTGTCTCACTTTTCATTGGGGTAGTAGCAGATGACTGTGACGGCGGCGGAGGCATTGCTGCTATTTTCCTCAATGGGACAGATACAGGTTTAAAGAATTTTTGCAACGACTCATCTTCTTCAGATCTACCCAATTTCAAAGCCAAATATTTTTTTCGAATAGCTTTCGCAATTTCAAAAGGAGTAATATTCTCGAATTTTCTGTTGACCATCGCATGCAACATCATCGAAAATGAATATAGAATTTGATTTGGCTTCGTGAGGGTTTATAATTTCCTCATTTTCCCTGAACGGATAATATCCCAATCCCTTGACTTTCCCCAAAATTTCTTGAACCGCCTGATATTTGGGTTGGTACAAAGATTTTGAATATACGTAGATGTTTTCGAATTTTGCTCCATTCGGGTGGAAAAACAGCGTTAAGATGGCATTTGTCTTTCCACAACCACTTGGCCCACAAACAATTGCACGAAACGAATTCGGTAATAATTTACCATGCTTCCCAACCATACTGCTATTGAGACCTCCATTCAAAAAATCTAAATTTTCAATAGGCAGTGTCTTGTCTTGTTGAACGATCTCCATGATGTGATGAAAAAACATGAGCGCGCCACGGTTATAAATAAACGCATTGGTATCTTTCATCATTATCAATGTTGACTTCACTCTGGTGCAGGTGTTGTCAATTCAATCATCAATAAGCTCCCGTTCGAATTACATCTACCAGGTTATTCGTTTTGCGGTCCAGGCACCAAATTGAGGCAGAGATTACAACGCGGAGAAACTGGCGTGAATCCTCTGGACGAAAGCTGCAGAAATCACGATATTGCATACTCTCAATCCGACTCTCTAGAAGACCGTCATAAGGCAGATCAAGTATTGGAAAATAGAGCTTGGGAACGAGTTAAATCTAAAGACGCTAAATTTGGAGAACGAGCTGCAGCTTGGCTTGTTACTTCCACCATGAAAGCGAAACGTAAGCTTGGTATGGGTGTGTCCTTTCGGCGTAACTTGCTTCAAAAAATTGTCAAAAATTGGAAACACAATCCTACTGATATTAAGAAATCTAGTGCTTCGGCTTTGCGAGCTGCTAAAATGGCATTGAGTCAAGCTGGAGGACGTAAGAAAATACGCGTTCCTAGAATAATTCCATTCGATGCCAAATCTGGAGGACTCCTACCCCTCATACCTATATTTGCTGCACTTTCGGCTTTGGGTACGATGGCAGGCGGAGCGAGCGCCATCGCAAAAACCGTGATAGACGCAAAAAATGCTAAAAAGAAGCTGGAAGAAGATCAGCGCCACAATAAAGCCATGGAACATTTAGGATCGGGTCTGTACCTGCGCAAAACCCCTCGAGGATTTGGACTGTTCCTGAAAAAACAACAACGCAAACTGCTGAATTGCGAGCTTTGTCAATCGAATATTTGATTGGGAACGCAGGACCTTGGGAGTTGCTGGATGTATGGCATAGATTACCACAAGACTACAAAAATCGATTCGCTTTGCAGATTCGTCTACCGTGTTTCATTCATTACAAAAATGAGTGTGGATTGTCAGCCCAATCACTAGCAGAAGCAGAGTATCATGGTCCAGTTAGCTCACAATATGAATGTTATTATTGCAATAAATGATTTTTCATCCAAGTTGTTGTTTATTATTTAAAGCGTGTTGCTTCCGACACTATATCAGTCATGTCTATGATATTGACGTTAACGAGTCGTTCTTCAACGCTTTCCATCGATTTCAATCCGCCCATTCAATTGGATTCTGATTCAGAATACAGTTTGGCTTTGCTCAGCTTCCATTCGTACAATAGTATACCAAACATTGAAGAAAATACGAAATTCCACTACTTTGAAAACGGTGGCAAAACTAAACAGAGTATCGATATTTCTGCTGGCTCCTACGAAATTGGTGATATTGAGGCTTTGATTAGCAAACACATCACACCCAAAACGTACAAGGAAAACCCCGAGGAATTTTTCTACCTCAAACCGAATAATAATACGCTGAAAAGCGAAATATTCTGCCTTAACCTTTTCATTGCGGGAACCGGGAAAACCCGCAAAACGTATATACACCTGATACGCGGGAGACGGCTTTTCACGCACGTGTTTTTAACGCATTCATTGCGGGAGCCGAGCGTTCCCGTCTACGTATAAAGATATGTCAAGATGCAATTAAACATGTTTCAACAGGATTTAACGATTGTGGATGCGGTTTTCATTTTATTCAATATTTCAGTATAGAAGTGGTAGCTGCATCAGTTGGTTAGTTTTTATTTGTTTCAAGTGAATTTATTAACCACGATGGCTCGAAAATATCTTACTGATGATCAAATAGAAGATTTGTTGTATGGTAGTGATGATGAAAATGAATTTCACGAGTCATCAGGGTCTGAAAGTGATGCATATGAAAATATCTGCCCAGAGGTTGAAATGTCTGAAGATTCTGAGGACGATGATATAAATACAGGTATTATAAGTGGTAATAATAATTCATTAATAAAAAAACAAAGTGCATTTTATGTAATTTCCAGTACCAGCTGCTGTTAGAGCTAAGAAACAAAAAAAAGACCACGGATTCAACTGGAAGCAAACTGCCTTTGAACCAAAAATACATTCCTTCGACAAAATTGATGTTGGTTGTTCTGCTGAAAAGTTGCAAGATAACCCTTCGGTGTTGGAATGTTTTGAAATATTTTTTTCGGAAGAAATCATAACGGCAATTGTAAATCAGTCAAATTTGTTTTACGACCAAAGAGAAAATGCAACACCAGCACATAAGAAGAAGTGGTCTCAAATAGGAGTAAATGAGATGTATCTGTTTATTTCCTTGTCATTACATATGGCTCAAGTGAAGAAACTGAAGATTATGGATTACTGGACCACAGATAAATTACTAGCTACACCATTTTTTGGGCAAGTTATGTCTCGTGACCGATATATGTCCATTTTGTCAGTTCTCCACTTTTGCGATAACAATAACATCGACAGAAATGACAAATTATTCAAAATCAGAATGTTATTGAACCATGTAAGAAAGGCTTACTCTGACACATTTTATCCTTTTCAAAACTTATGTATTGATGAGAGTCTCATGCTCTTCAAAGGAAGGCTTTCCTTCAAGCAATACATTCCTTCGAAGAGACATAGATTTGGAATAAAATTCTTTGTCTTATGTGATTGTGAAACTGGATATATTTTGGACTTCATCATTTACTGTGGCAAGGAAAGTGACGTTCAAGAAGTTGAGCAAGAAGCTGGCATATCCGGAAATATCGTTCTAACAATGATGCAGCCATATTTAGATTCGGGTCACACGTTATATACCGATAATTGGTATACAAGTCCTATACTCTACAACATCCTACATGGCAGACAAACAAATGCTTGCGGCACAGTAAAGCAAAATAGAAAACATATGCCAGATATGACGGATAAAATTAAAAAAGGTGAAATTATACATTATTCGACTAAAAACCTGTTGGCCCTAAAATGGCAGGACAAACGGGAAGTTAGGATGCTTTCAACCTGTAAAACGCCGGAGATGGTCCCAACTGACAAACAAGATCGAGTTTCTGGAGAAATTATATACAAGCCAAAATGCATCACAGATTACAACGCAAATATGTGTGCTGTAGATCGCACAGATATGCTTCTAAGTTCGATTGAGTCCGTCAGGAAAACCATCAAATGGTACAAAAAAGTATTTTTTCACATATTAGATATGACGCTTTTGAATGCGCATGCTATATACAAAATGAAGACTGGTGGAAACATATCAGTAGCAGACTTTCAACTTAAGTTGGTAAAAGAACTTGTTGAAAAATACCATAAAACACACCACGCACTACAAGCAAAAGGGGCATAGATGGTGATTCTCCACTTAGACTGACTGCAAGGCACTTTCCTTCACAACTTCCAAAAGACACAACGCAGAAGCAAAAATATAAGCGTTGCGTGGTTTATTCCAAGCAAAAAATTCGAAAAGAAACTTCATTTTGCTGTGCGCCTTGTGATGTTCCACTGTGTCTTAAAAATTGTTTTGAAAGGTATCACACGGTCAAAAATTATTAAATTTCATTTCATGTTTGGGAATATTTTCAATTATTTTTGATATTATAAGCAATGGTATTATAACTTTTATTCATTTTAAATAAATATGCTACTGAAATAAAACTTATTTTGTGATCAAATATGTAAAAAATCGCATTCACAAAAATCGCATTCATTGCGGGAGACGGGTGTACACGTCCATACCTGACTTACGTATACCGGGAGACGGGCGTTCCCGCAGCGCTTAATTTTCCCCGTTTTGAGAGCACGACTATGGAAATTTTACCCGCAATGAAAGGGTTAAACACTCAATTGATTTCCGACCTGAAAACAGTTTGGCTCGCATTTTAGGGTTTTCGTCTACCCTTCTCAAACCCAACTTGCATTACGCATCAGATCTACCTGTGGATATCATTAAAGTACGCACCGTACACATAGATAGCCACATTACGTTTGGAGCATTCTACAACGACGTACCGTCTCATACGATATAAGAATTTGCTGTTGGTGTTGATCCTGGTTACGCAATCGACGAAACACCCAACCACCTCATTTATCTACCCATTGCTCATAGAGACGAAATAAACAATATTACGCTGCGAGTGCTCGACCAAAATTCTCAACTGGTTGATTTTCGAAACGAAGAAATAATCGTTCGTTTGGAATTGAAGAGAAAATATGGTGCTAACTATTCATAAGAATAACTCACCACCATACCCCAGTCTTCATCAAGACCTTCAACGTGCGTCAACTGCTGTCACCTGCAAATAAACTATTTTGGAATCTCTCGGTTATCATGTTGTCCAATCAAGTGTTCAACATTTTTCGAAAACCACACAACGATGAATCCATACAGAAGGTGGAATGGCGGACTTACTACCCGTATGTCAAGTCCTTTCGCAACAATGACGTCATTGAAATCAATATCAATCAATCTGACGCTTACGATGCTTTGTATGATAGTCTGTTATTCATCAGTGGAAAAGTTGTGAAAACCAAAGGAGATGGTCGTGTAAAATTCGTAAACAATGCTGGTGCTTTCATGTTTTAATCTGCTAGTTATGAACAGAGCGGTAAGGAGTTGGAGACGGTTCGTGAAGTTGGAATTGTTAGTACTGTCAGAGGCTTTCTCACCTACACCGACGAAGATATCAAGCACTTGGCCAATTCAAGTTGGACTTTTCCCAGCAACGCTGGGGTTATCAACACTACAGATCTATCATTCAATATGCTCATACCCATGAAGCATTTTTTGAATATTTTCAATGATTATCAATGTGTTTCCTATGGCAAACATACCATCCGATTTGTACGAGCTGCAGATGATAGCAACTGCTTCAAAATAGAGGAGACCGCTGGATCGCCGGCTGGTACGACAGCAGTCAAGTTGGAAATTGAAAATATTGAACTCAAAGTTAAGAGAATCTTTCCGCACGATCAAATTAAATTGCAACTCTTGAAGGCCATCCAAGCTGATACTCCTATTCTCATGCCGTTCAGAAAATGGGAACTTCATATGTTGCCTGCTCTCACACAAGGTGCAAAAAGTGAAATATGGGCCGTCAAGACTTCCTCGTTTCTCAAAAGTCCTCGCTATGTGATTGTATGTTTCCAAAAAGACCGTGATTACACCAAATTCAACAATGATCCAACAATATTCGCTCATTCGAATATCGTCAATATAACGCTCACTCTAAACGGCGAGAATTATCCCAAAGAGAATATGCATCTGAATTTTGCAAAGGGGAATTTTTCGCAGGCCTATTTCAACTATGCACAATTCGGTCTCAGCTACAAAATTACTAATCAACATAATCCTCTGCTGAGCTCCACCGAAATTGTTGGTAAGACTCTCTTTGTCATCGATTGTTCCAGAAGGGATGAGAGCATAAAAAGTTCCACTGTTGATGTGAAACTCGAAATCGAGGCATCTGAAGGATTTCCTCAAAATACTAGAGCCTATTGCATCATTGTGCACGACACTGTTATTGAGCATCTCCCACTCAGCGAAATCATTAACAAATTAAACTGAACATGTAACTTTGCTTCAGTATCAATCGCAGAGTCAACATGAGAATAGCTGTTGTAGATATTCAAGGCTTTACCATCGAGCAACAATTCCATCCTAAGGAGATTGCCATTAGGATTGGAATTCAATGTAGTAATTTTTTACTACTGCCAACCACACCATTTTCGTCTTTGAGTAAAGAAGATAAACGTACCGCCTGTTTCTTGGAGCGAAACGTTCATGGATTGAAGTATTCCTCTGGCTTTGTGGAATATCATCAATTGGATGCCATCCTCGAGAAAAATTTACAAAATGTTGATATCATTTATGTGCGAGGACTTCAAAAACGTGACTATCTTGCTGAGAAATTTCACCAATTGGACTTGCCGACACGTGTTGTGAATTTGGAGAACTATGATAATACATCGTGGATGGTTCCAACATTCGGAAACAACGATGGTGTATCACCTTGTATGCATCACATTGGGAACCGGACCAACTATAATTGCAGTCTCCGAAACGTAGATATTCTTTACAAATGGCTTTGTGATATGTTACCAAAATGAAACTGTACAATAAAATTTTTCTCCTCAAACTGTTTTATTTTTTACCTAAATGTTAGGTTGTTCAATTTGAAACTCTAAAACGCACAAAAATGTGATCTATATAGACGTTTTTCACGTTCCAAAAAACAACTAAAAATACGAACGCTTAAACGCATAAAATATGCGTTTTAGCGCCCCAAAAAACAAGTAAAATTAGAAGCGGTAAAAATACACTTTTTACATGTATTTCTTATGGGGATTTGACATTTTAAAGCATACAAAATAGTCGTTTTTCGCGTTCAAAAAAACACCTAAAATTTTAAACGTCAAAACGTGCAAAAATGTTACTGCAATAAACGTTAAAAATGACGGACCCCCTCACGAAAACATTTTGAATCCCCCCATACCCCCATTGGTATTTTCTTCGACAAATGGCCGAGGCAACCATGTTTTTTCACTTAAATATTATGTTGGTACACCCTGTATAACATTCGACAGCCGCCATGTTTTTTTTCCCCATTTTCCAAACACCACTATTATCATCACACTTTCAAACTCTGAATATTTTCATTCACAATCATTATTCTTTTTCTATTATACCCACGGCTCCAATACCAAATCCTTCTATACCCCCTTCAATCATGCCTGCCACATTCATACCCCATCTTGTATGAAGCCACCGTGGACTAATGGCTAGCGTCACACGCTTCCAAACTTTCGCCGCCGGTTCAAACCTCATTCTCCGCAACTTTTTTTATTTTTAAATTCAATTAATTTTAAATATTCAAGATGCGCGCTGTATTGGCAAAATGCTATCGGTCTACGGGATCTCTCTCGACTACGTCACACGATGAACGCAGACCAGCGAAGCGCGCGGTAGTGGAGAATTCTTATCATCAACTGGATCTATCGCGACTCGATGAACGCAGACCAGCGACGGCCGACTTCTACCGATCTCCTCTACCCAACCCCGACTATTTCCGATGGCCCGTGGCAAGCTCGACCGTACTGCGCATGCGGTCCCAAAACCCCCTTTGTTCATCTACTCTCGTGTTCTTGCATGAACTGATTCATCTGTCACCCTTTCTTGAATGAAATCGCCACCTTATAAATGGACGACTTTCGTATGTCACGCAAATTCAAGAAAATGTTTCTCCCGCTCACTGGTATCATATAAAATCTGAGAATAATCCAGCCGATCCAGCTTCTCGGGGTCTGTCACCAGCTGATTTATTACGCAATGAGTTATGGTGGTCGGGGCCGACATTTTTGAAAATCAATGAATTTTCCAAAACGGAACTCGAAAGAAGAAAGACTGTTCTAGTAAGTAATACCGTAGAACACCCCCTTTTAGCCCTACTTCACAAATTCAGTTCTTTAGCAAAAATTCAGCGCATAGTTGTTTACATTCTCAGATTTTTGGGTAAAGTAAAGCAGAGCAAAGTCAGAAGTCCTAAGGGATCAGGGTATATCGAACACAGTATCACCTTGTAAGCAAAAACATCGAAGTGAGGGTTCCATTGCCTTACGAAAACTCTCCGGATAAGAGGGTAACTCCATCCGAAATGGACTCTTCTTTGAACCTCTCAATTAAACAAACCCAACTTCAGGCATTTGATAAAGAGATTAATCTCATAAAAAACAATAAACGTTTACCCAAATCATTCAGAAAACTTACTCCATTTTTTGACTCTCTGGGTATTATTAGGGTGGGCGGACGCCTAGTGAATTCGACACTTTCCTATGATGAAAAGCATCCTGCTCTGCTTCCCACTAATCATCGTTTTACTCAACTTGTTATTGAATACACGCATTCTCGTTTTTTGCATCCTGGGTTACGATCTCTACACAATTTGCTTCTTCAACGCTATTGGATTTTTTCTCCGAAGCGTACCATCAAAAAAGTAATATCAAAATGCATGAAATACTTTCGCGTGAACCCAATTTCTCAACAGCCTTTAATGGGTAGTCTACCCTATGCTCGTGTAACCCAAGTGAAACCCTTCTCACATGTTGGTACTGATATGGCAGGTCCTTTCACCACTTTAGTAACTAGAGTTCGAGGATCTAAAACCTATAAATCTCACCTATGTATATTCGTCTGCATGGCCATAAAAGCCATACATATTGAGTTGGTCTCCGACTTATCCACCGAAGCGTTTCTCGCTGCATTGCGTCGCATGATTTCCCGAAGAGGAAGGTGCTCAGATATTTACTGTGATTCCGGATCAAACTTTATTGGTGCTTCAAGGTATCTGTCCTCTATTATAGAATCCGCAGCTCTTGAGGAGCAGATCAAATTCCATATAAACTGCCCAATAGCTCCCAATTTTGGCGAACTCTGGGAATCCGGAATAAAGTCTATGAAATCTCACGTAGAGTTATAGGAGATCAAGTTCTTACGTTTGAAGAGCTATATATGGTTCTTGTGCAAATAGAGGCTGTATTAAACTCGAATTGGCGAATTGAGTTCAGATCCGCGGGACCTGCAGGCTCTTACTCCAGCTCATTTCTTAGTCTTGGAACCACTCAATACACTTCCTGATCCAAAAATACCAGACATTAAATTGAATAGATTGTCACGGTGGCAGTTGTTACAGAAAATGCATCAGTCATTTTGGAATAGATGGCACAGAGAGTATCTGCATACTTTATTGCAGAGGAGCAAATGGACGGATATGTCAGCTCCAACAGAGCCTAATTCTCTTGTTATCCTAAATAGCACCTAGGTAGAATAGTATCTATTCATCCTGGCAACGATGGTGTTACCAGGGTAGTCTCAGTTAAAACAAGTAAGGGAATTTATACTCGACCTGTTAGCAAGGTGTGCCCTTTGCCCAACAATGAATAATTTCATATTATGCTCATATAATTGTTAGTGTTTGTCTTTAAAATTGGTAATTGGGGTTATTATTTTTTTTTGTATCATTCCGTATTTTGCAACGATTTCTCTAATATAATTTTATTTTTATAATGGGGGATTGATGACCTATTTATTTTGTGGAAATTCATGATCACTTTGATGAAATGAGTGTAAAAACACTTTTGTCTAATTTCCACTGGATATTTTATTTATACGACCGGTTTCGGGTTATCCCATTATCAAGTATAAAACTAATTAACCCTTTGAGGACAACTGGTCAGCTCAACAAACCACATTTTCTAAATTATGTTTCTGAATGTCTACCGAACAGACGGTGTTACTGTACTGTATAATGTGTTGCCTATATCAATATTACTCTTGCAAAGATTTTAAATCCGCCTGAACGTAGCACGTGTTACCATCATTCACGAATTCTTCAAGTGCAAGGGTTGTTCAAGACGTTATAGTTTTTCAACTCAATTTTATGAGTAACGTATCTTCAGGATGTCAGGTGAGAATGTGTTTTTAGGTTGAACTAAGTGATAATTAGCCAGTATTAGTGCCCACAACTCTGTACGTGTTGTTGATGATGTTTTATTGCATGAAATATTGTATGGCTTTCCAGGCTAACCACAAGGCATTGAAGTACGTTTTTTATTTACCTAGGTCACGCTAAGTGGAATTTTGCGGAGTTGCAAGAATTGAATCCTTCCGACTTTGAGGCACTCATAGATAGGATTCCTTCGGACTGCGAATCAGATGATTCGTCGGACATAATCGACGACCCAGAGGAATCCCTAATTATGAAAGGTCCAGAAGATGATGTGCATAGCCTTTTTGACATAGAATCAATGCATATTGATATGCTAGATGACGATCAATTTGAACAAGTTTGTCGGCGTGATATTGATGCATCACCTACCATAGCCAAAGAAACTGATGGATGGAACACAGAAGATGAAATGCCTCTATCACAATTACAACTACAACTATGGAGACTGACCACAGTATGGACAAGCGATGCCACATTCTGTACAAAGCCCTCTCCATTCATCCAGGAAATAGGACCAATCATTCCAGGAGACGTAGAGAGTCCTACTGATATATTCATTCATTTATTAACGAATGATTTGATTGAAAAAATTTCCAAACAAACCTCTATGCGCTACAGAAAAGCGGTGACAATTCTCGAGCTTTTTTTGCGACAACCTCATCGGAAATCAAGATTTTTCTCGGATTGAATATCCTCATGGAAATGAAATCCATGCCCAGCTATAGAGATCATTGGTCATCGAGAATTGAGCTGAGAGACCCTTACATAACCACCGCTATAGGGAGAGACCGTTTTGGATGGTTGCTCAGTAACTTACACATGAATGATAATGCAACTCAGCCAACAAAGCAAGACCCGAAGTTTGATAAACTTTACAAAGTTCGGCCGCTCATTGACACACTGTCAAAATCGTATTTGAAATCGTTCGCGCCTAATGAACATCAAGCCATTGATGAATCAATGATTCGCTACAAAGGAAGAAGCAGCTTACGACAGTATATGCCTAATAAACCCATAAAAAGGGGCTACAAAGTCTGGGTACGTAGTGATGAGACAGGTTATGTCTCACAATTTCAAATATATACTGGCAAAGTTGGTAATCTTACTGAAAAGGCGCTTGGAGAACGAGTCATCAAAGATCTTTCTAGAGAGTTAGTTGGTAAGAATCACAAAGTGTACTTTGATAACTTCTTCAATTCTGTACACCTTCAAAAAGATCTACTTTCTAACAAAATATATGCATGTGGAACTGCTCGAAAAAACCGTAAGCAGATGCCAACTGACTTACGAGATGACAAGCTGCTGAGACGTGGTGATTCAGATTACAGAGTTTCCAAAGACGGACTAGTGGCCCTAAAGTGGATGGACAAAAAACCAGTACTATTCATTTCGAATTTTCATGACCCTACAGAGTTGAAGAGTGTTTCTAGAAGAAGGAAAGATGGCTCTAGAGAGGAAGTCACATGTTCAGTACTTGTCAATGACTATAATCGTCACATGGGCTGGCTATGTCGATAAGTTTGACATGTTAAAATCACGTTACGAAATAGATCGTAAATCAAGGAAATGGTGGCACCGCATATTTTGGTACTTTGTGGATGCTACAGTGGTGAACTCATATATTATATTCAAGTCCCGATTACCAAGTAAAATGACTTTGAAAGAGTTTCGACTTTCTGTGGTTTCTGGCCTAATAGGTGCTATTTCTGGGGAATCAAAGCGTGGTCGGAAAAGTAATGAAAATATACCTAACAAATTCAAAACCATCGTGCCACAGGAATTGAAATTTGATAAGAACTCGCATATGCCCGTTCATACAAGTTCACGACGATGTGCACATTGCAGCACTACAAAAGAACCACACCGCACCGTTTGGATGTGTTCTACGTGCAATGTGGGATTATGCCTCAAAGACAATAAAAATTGTTTTTATGTCTTTCATCGGAACTAGATGATGCCTAGTGGTCACTTTATATAACCATATCATATTTTTTTTCTTTTGTCACGATCCCACGTTTTTTTGTTTTACTTTGTGAATAAATATATCAATCAATATATTTTTCCATAAAAGTTTGTTTTCTTACAAGAAAAACGAATTCCGTCCTCAAAGGGTTAATACATTTGAAATCCAAACCGTACCAAAAAATGTATACACCTGGTAAAACATTTTGCATAGACGAGACCATGGTGCCATTTCAAGGTAGATTACTGATCAAGCGGTATAACCCACAAAAGGGCCATAAATATGGCATCAAAATGTTTACCCAGTAAACACATAAGGTGTCTGAAACATGTCAACGGAACCGTAATAGGTACCATTTGAAACATTCAAAAGATACGTTCCAGAAATATATCGTAAACATTTCATGTGCGGAGCAGTGTGTCTGTAATGTTTCGGATGCACAGATAAAACACGTTAACAAAAGACATATATCTGAAAAATCCAAATATTGTGTATGAAATAACTGTAAGAAAAGTTATGTTTCTGACACAATAAAAATATACTCAGCAAATAATATAGATTCAGAAGTATGAGGGTTAGCCTTGTGCTTGTTCCATATATAATGTGTACTTTCAACCTTCACAGTCATCTCATTATTCTCAGCAGTCTCGGCGTGATAAAAGTTCCTTACACAGAATGAAAATGAATAAAACCCACAGAAGTATTCAAATACCGCGCGCTATTATGATTGTTTCGTCAGGCCAAAGGGCTACAGTATATCACGTGATCAGTTGCGACCAATGAGGACATTGACATTCTGTCATTTTCTCATGGGCCAATGAGACCATCTCATGCCATCATTTCATTAGTCATTCATTACCATTCACCATCAGGATTCAGAACTGTGGAGTGTGGACTTGTCATTTTCCATTTTGTTTCTTGTGTTGTGAGTTGTGACTTTTATCAATATATTAATATTGTCAGTATCATCGAAGGGATTATCCGTGAATTTTAATTTAAGGTGAAAGTTCAATGTGTTATGATTATGAATACTGGTCCGAAATATCAACAGGTATGTAAATAATTGTTAATACAGAAATAAAAAAGATGAATTTGTAGGTTAAATAAAATGTGGCGGGATTCATGAACTCTGTAAATGCTCTTGTATTTTTGTGTGTATCATAATAATACATATATCTCTAGTGCTAGTGTGCATGTTGTTATCATTTGAGAAGCTTTAGTTGTACATTACTGAAAGTGGAAATTCAATATTGTTTGGTTCAAACACTACATGAATTATCAGACAGTGCTATTGAATTGTTAAATAAACAATGGTTAATATATCAGTTAATTGCTAAATTACCTATATTTTTGTGGGATGAATTCTAGACAATCGTTCACTCCCAATTGCCATTTGCTATTTGAAAATCTGTTCATTATATTTTCATAAATTGCATTTATATTTACAGCTGTTGCACTGATGATACAATTATGGATAGGCAGAGAATTTTTAAAACAAAAAGACATTTGAGGGGAGTCGTTCGTTTTCAGATAGAAAAAGAAAGAATATTGATTAATGATATAAGGAAGTCTTCTGTAAAAGATAAGCATGAAATATCACCTATTTCTCCTGATAATTCTGAAGTTTCTGATGAGTATGATGCTGACATAAATTTCAGTACATTAGACGATAATAATAGTGATGTTTCCGAGAGTATTTCAATTCCATATCCTGTGTCCATGTAAGGAGAATGAATGAGCATGTACTTGCTCTGAAAACGCTTCTGGATGAACACACCATGAGTTTGAAGAAAATTATCCCATCTCAAGCAGCTGAGCCCATAACAGCATTCGATAGAATCCCACAAAATGCATTCATAAAATACAAAAATCTGATGAAATATGAAGAAGATCTGAAAAACCCATCAGAAACAAAAAAGCAGCTGGTAAGTTTTATGAGCTGTCTTAAAATTATCAGTACATGAATAATATTCTAGGAAACTCTGTTCTACATTGGTGGAGGGGAATGTCCCAATGAGATGATCAAACGAGGACTGATCAGGATTTTCACAAATAAATTGGCTAAAAAATTTTCATGGTTTGGCAGAAGAGAAAACTATCCATTAAACCAATTAGCAGTTATATCCGCTTTGAGGGGTGAGTCTACAATTTTATCCATTGTCACATGTTGAGTAAAATACAAAATTGTCATAAGACTTGTATAGATATTTTTGTATCTAGAATGCGAAATGATACTTTCACGTTTGAGCATGAAAGTTATTTTCCATTTAACCATTAACCATTCGAGAACGCAAAAGTATTTCACATTCGAGAAACAAACAGTATTTTTTCGAAAACTGCAATGAAACTAATATGGGAATGAAAAATCAATAAAGAAGTATCTGTCATTGTTAATAAAATGACATTTCGTGTTTGAACCAAAATGAACGATCTAGTTATTGTTTCCATGTCTATCGTAACAGTAGCTACGTAATAAATAATAAACAGGACGCGAAAGTCTTATACTCTCTAGAACATAAAAGTATAATCAGCTGAGTGACAAGAAAGACCAACTCCGCTAATTGGGATTTTAAAGAAAATTCCACACCAATAATTTTCAAACAATCAAATTGGGTTTTTTGACCGATTACAATGGTAACGTATGTACTTTAGTAGATTTTTTTTTCTCTTGGGTACTCAACTGCGAATTAAATCGGAAATTTTTTGACGTTTATAGGTATAATGACGTTTACATTTAACTTCAGATTTCATTGATATTAAATAGTACTTCCGATTCCTTGTGAGAATGATGTGAGCGTTTTACACTATTTCAGTTCTTGGTCTGAGAGAGTTTCTTGAAAATGTAATTCTCAAATTTTGCAAGCACGTCTGATAGCTAAGTTTGTAAGGCGAGCGGTAGAGAATTGAGAGGTGGTTATAAGAGTGAGTTCGAATCCCAATGCTGGACATTTTTATTGATTTTTTTTCCCTCAAGCATTTAGTTATTCATGTATAATTGTTATTCTACCTTATATTGCTTTTGAATTAACATACAAATACTATTTAAATTTCAAAACCATCAAAATCCGTCATTATCCTAGTAATTTTTTTAATAATATTTTGGTGTGAAATTTTCTTACCGAATACCACTCTAGCTCCAATTATTACTGGAAATTTTTTCTAGAACACGAATATTTTTTAGAAAAAATTTCCGGTAATTGAAACAAATGAAAATGTCAACATTTGAGTTGTTTCCGAAAAAATAATACTTTAGACAAAACGACGTTTTGAACGTGGTGTGTTGGTGGTTCAATATCCAATTTTAGGGCAAAATGCAAAAAAATGCTGATTTTGTAATTTGTATATATGAAATATTTCATATAGTCATTTCTCCACTAGTATCACATAACAAGAATATGATAATGAGCCATGAATGAATATTTTGCAGATGCTACTCGAAAACGATTTTCTGCAATGACTGACAGTGAATTTGAAAAGTCTATCTCAACATGGTTTCGTCAAGCAGCCCTAAGGTATAAGAGGGAAGGAAATAATTAAGTAATTATTTGTTTTGTTGTATTATGACTTAATAAAGCATGATAAAATCCTACCTTTTTTTTCGCACTACCTTTTCACATCCAATTCATGAATCAATGTTATACTGAGAGGCAATTCAGAAATTGCCAAAATTCATGCTTTTCTTCTCATGCATCATACATAGGATATGCTCTGTATCAACCACATTTCAGAAACGTGTCAAATGACAAGTGAAATGGTTGGTTTCAGCAATGTTTCATATATGTGGTATTATGTATTCATATTTAATTCTGTTAAGTATCAGGAATGTTTCACGTGAAACATCCCTCTTGAAACCTACCTTTTTTTTTCCCACTACCTTTTCACATCCAATTCATGAATCAATGTTATACTGAGAGGCAATTCAGAAATTGCCAAAATTCATGCTTTTCTTCTCATGCATCATACATAGGATATGCTCTGTATCAACCACATTTCAGAAACGTGTCAAATGACAAGTGAAATGGTTGGTTTCAGCAATGTTTCATATATGTGGTATTATGTATTCATATTTAATTCTGTTAAGTATCAGGAATGTTTCACGTGAAACATCCCTCTTGAAACATTTAATACCTAGAATATGTTCTGTATCTCCCATGTTTTAGAAACGTGTCAAATGACAAGTGAAATGATTGGTTTCAGCAATGTATCAGATATGTAGTTTTATGTATTCATATGCAGTTCTGTCACGTATCAGAAATGTTTCAACTGAAACATTCCTCGTGAAACATTTCGTACCTAGGACATTTCTGGTTTCTGCCATGTTTCACAAACGTGTCAGAGTCAAAAGACGAAACGTTTCAAATGGAAAATGATTGATTTCAGAAATGTTTCAGACACATATTTTGGTTTACTGGGTAAGCTCTGTAGTGAAAGTGGTTATACCTGAAATATGTCCATATATGCAGGAAAAGAGAAATATAATGATCTATTATCAGTATCTACTAAAATTGTTTTGAAATTAGCAACGAATCTTTTAGGGTGTGGTAGGCTTTGTGTAACTTATAACTGGTATACAAGTCTACAGCTTGCTCACATCCTCTTGGATAACAAAACACACTGTCTTGGAACTTTGCGACATAATCGAAAGGCAGCCCAAAAAAGGAAAGTAAAATTGTCTAGAGAGGCAAGCAAAGGTCAGCAAACACTGTCAGTACTCGGCTTTATAAAAAAGAGAGGTCCATCACCATCAAATGAAGGAGATGATGCTGCTAGCTCCTCTAAACAACATCCTAGCACCGAAATGGATATAACTGAATCAGTTAGCCCTCAATATCAATCTGTTGGCCATAAGATGATACCTAGAGATACTAAAAGTTGTGAAGAATCAAATAAATTACTTATGGAGAAACAGAAAGAGGCAAGTACTTCCTCCAAAGAAGGCGAAACTTTAAAGAAAAACCAAAAAGGTATTACATCTGAACAGAAAAAGCCATATGACCACGACATTGGCGATGTT
The DNA here is from genome assembly GCA_958502065.1 of Chrysolina americana. NCBI lineage: Eukaryota > Metazoa > Arthropoda > Insecta > Coleoptera > Chrysomelidae > Chrysolina > Chrysolina americana. The sequence goes on along the minus strand of OY293419.1, from coordinate 21,503,535 downwards.
GATTATTTATTTATTTCACCAGCTCAAGTGGATGAGATTATTTGCAGAGGTCCACAACAGATTCCTCGTTTTTTTCCAGATGACGCAACTGGTCATCGCTTCCCCACAATCATATTCGAAATCAGTCTCAAAAATGGCGAAAAAATTAAAAGAAACTGGTTAATTTGGAGTAAGAGCAAAAATGCTCTATTCTTATATCCTTGTCGCCTTTTCAGTAAATTTCCTGAGACCAAGAGATCTGCACTGGCTTTACCATCTGGATATTTAGCAGAGAAAAGTTGGAAAAGTTGCATGATCGAGTGCCCGAACATGAAAATAGCCATAACCACAAGGCCTGTTATCTCGAGTGGAGTGTATTAGAAACACGATTACAAGATCAGACTACCATAGATTTTTTACTGTCAGAAAATGTCAGAAGTGAGGTTGAACGATGGAAGCAAATATTGAAAAGAATATTGGACGTCACACTATTTCTCGCTGAAAGAGGATTAGCTTTTAGAGGCACTAGCAGTGCTATAGGCGATTTTAACAATGGGAATTTTCTTGAAATTCTGGAATTAATTGGTCATTACGACCCTATACTTCAAGACCACCTTCACAAAGTAAAAGAATCTCAGACTTTGAAACAGAGGATGCAGGTTCATTATTTGTCACCCTCCATACAAAATGAATTTATTGAATGTTGTGCAAGTCATGTTGTTCGTGCTATTAAAAAGGAAAGAGAAGCTGCTAAATATTATGCCATAATTGTTGACGCTACACCAGATTCAGCTCATGTGGAGCAAACAGTTTTTATTCTTCGCTACATTTTATTGGATAAAGGTAATAATCAGTATAAAATACATGAACGATTTCTGGAGTTTGTCGATATAGCTTCGTTAATTTCTATCACTCTAGAAAAACATGATATTCCTCTCTCAGAATGTCGAGCGCAAGGTTATGACAACAGAAGCAACATGAGCGGCAAATACAAGGGTGCCCAGAGTCATATTCTCCAACGAAATCCACTTGCAATATTTTCACCTTGTGCTTTTCATACTCTAAATCTGTGTGGAGTGCATGCTGAATGCTGTGCAGAAGCAATCACTTTCTTCGGAATAATTCAGAAAGTTTATAACATATTCAGCTCTAGCCTACAGAGGTGGGAAATTCTAAAGAAAAATATTGGTTGTTCATTGCATAGCATGTCGCAGACTCGTTGGTCAGCCCGTTTAGATGCTGTTAAGCCTTTTGCTGGACATATACCTGGTTTGAGACAAGCCATTAGCGGTTTGAAAACATTAAATCTTTCGGCAGCGATACAATCTGACTTAAAAGGTATTCAAAAATATATTAATTCTTTTGAATGCATCATTATGGCATCTATTTGGCTTAAAGCTTCAACAAGTATCAATTACCGTAACACCATTTCACAAGCCAGAGAGGCAACGGTGGATGTTAAAGTAGAAAATGTAAAAAGTTTAATTCTGCTGCCAGAAATCTTAATAAACCAGAAACTTTTCCTGATAAGAGAAGACAAACAAGAAAGCGGTTCATCAATGAGTCTCGAGATGAAATAGCTGAAACGGACCAAGAAACACAATTTAACCCTAGAATACGGGTCATTCGTAAATTTTACTACGCCCCTAAGACTTCGGGCATTTTCGGTAACTTACGGTTGATGTATCGAATTGCCTCATTGAGTACCTTCTAGTCTAGTATTCAGCTAGATTCTGTGGTGTGTGGTTGTTCTGGTTTCCTCCGACCCTAAAGCGATTTTTCGGCGATAAGTTCATTAATTTTACGAAAGTCCCGTGTTTACGTAATTTTAAAAATTAAACTATTTTTTGTACCGATTGTTAGTGTTTTCGAATTAGAAATTTCAGGTAATATGTTATTTGATTATTATTTGTTAGATACATTCAGTGATGGCAGTGACTTTGAAGACGACAATTTAGAAGTTGAATCATCTTTCTCCGACAGTGATCTTGATGAAGACAATGATTCGGCTGCTTGTCTCATCCAACAAGCATTTAGCCCAATTCAATCTGAAGAAGAAATAGAATCTCGTTTAGATGAAGATGATATTCCTTTATCGGAAGTACGTGAACGTTTAAAATATGTGATCAGCTTGAAAAACAAACGTCTGAAGGGCAAGAATGGTCACAAATGGTCATCTGAGATGCCTCAGCAATCCAAAAGAACGGCTGCTAGGAATATTGTACATTTTATAGCTGGGCCTAAAGGTGCTGCAAAAGAGTGTTCTAACCTGGATGAGTATTTTTTACATTTTTTTTTCTAACAATATATTTGATATTATTTTACAACACACAAATGCAGAAATCGCCAGGCAGTCCCAAAAATACAGGGGCCACCAGAATGTTTCCCCAACTACAAAAGACGAGCTGAAAGCCTTGTTTGGAGTTCTAATCCTTTCTGAAGGCAAAAAAAGATAATCATTTATCAGCAAGGCACATGTTTGATAGCACTATTTCTGGCAAGTTTTATAGATCGTGTATGAATTGTGACCGTTTTTTGTATCTGCTGAACTGTATTAGATGTGATGATAAAGAAACACGAGAAGAGAGGAAGATAAATGACACTTTTACACACATTCGAGAAATTTGGGAAATTTTTATTGACACGTGTAGAAATTCATATAGTACATCCTCATATGTCACCATTGATGAACAACTTTTGGCATTCCGAGGACGCTGTCCTTTCAGAATGTATATTCCCAATAAGCCCGCGAAATATGGGATAAAAATTGTTTTGGTTTGCGATTCCGTATATGTCAGATGCAAGTCCTTACTTAGGAAAAAAACAGAGACCAATGGTTTGCCTTTAGCCGATTTTTATTTAAAAGAGTTAACAAAATCAATTCATGGTACAAATCGCAACGTTACCATGGATAATTGGTTCACCTCGGTTCCCCTTGCTGACGAGTTGCTACAAAGTCCTTACAAATTAACTATAATAGGAACCATGCGCAAATATAAAAAAGAGATACCCAGAGTTCAAAAAAAGACATTGTTATCTTATATGCCAAAGAAAAAGAAATTAGTTTTGCTACTTTCGACTATGCATGAAAAGGCAGAGATACAAAAAGAAACCGGTAAGCCAATAATAATTCATAACTGTAATGAGACCAAATCAGGTGTGGACTCCTTCGACCAAATGTGTTCAAATATGAGTTCTAGCAGAATAACACGGAGATGACCATTATGTGTGTTCTATGGGATGATAAATATGGCCAGCATAAACTCTTATGTAATTTACACTTTTAATACATTGAAAAAGGGCAAAAACCGATTTCAAGATACCAATACATGATTGATTTGGATATTTGCCTTGCCAAACCATGGATGCAGCATAGATATAACAGCAAAACTTTACGTCGATATCTTCGGCAAGACATAGCTGAAATCCTCGGTATATTAAAAGAAAACGTTGTGAACATAGCCCAAGATAAGAAGAGGAAGACTTGTTATTATTGTCCAAGCAAAAAAAGGCGCATGACCACTAATTATTGTATGGAGTGCAGAAATCCACTTTGTGGTGAACACCGAGGAGATATTTGCACCGTATGTTGTGAAAAAGAATAAAAAAACTTGGTTTTATAATTTTAAACATTTGTTCTGATAATGAAGAATGCTGCGTTTTTTTTTATTTTTTTTTAAATACAGTTTGATAAAGGATTTTTTTTTAATTGAGTAGTAAAATTTACGATAGTCCCGTAATTACGTTTGGCAAACTGTTTTTTGCGTCCTTCTTGACAGCTTGATTGGAAACATGACAACACGCTGCATTGGAAAAATAGAAGAAAGATTTAGCTTTCTTTGGAAATACCTCACCCTTAATGAAGAAGAAATTGGCCTAAAAACAAAAAGTTTTTGCAATTACTACAACGCGGATGTGTCTCAAGACTTAGTGGAAGAAATTGTCCACCTAAAAGCAATTCATAATGTGAACCTGGGTCAAGATTATCTGTCACCACTAAAGTTATTAAATAAGCTTGTAGAACTTAAAATTGAAGTGTTATTTCCGAATATTGTCATAGCTCTAAGAATTTACTGTACCCATTCCAGTTAGTGTGGCCGAAGGTAAACGATCATTTAGTGTCCTTGCGCGCATAAAAAATGTACTACGATCTACAATGTCTCAGGATCGCTTTACGAGTTTAGGGATGTTAGCGTTAGAACCATCTTTAGCAAGACAACTGGATTTTGATGAAGTGATATCCTACTTTGCTGATCGGAAAGCTCGAAAGGCGCACCTAAATTAGATAGTTTTTTTAATAAACATACAGCTTCTATTATTTGTCTTACTTCATTTTTTAGTAAATAGCTTTTGTCGATATATTCTTTCTTGGCTCATTTTGTTTTTGCGTATTTTTCGTTAAACTAAAGAGGGCCCGCAAGCTTAGGTGTCCCGGGGCCCGTCTCAGCTCTCGACGGCCCTGGTTCTTTGTTTTTGTTTTGAATCACTGAAGATGTAAAACCCTAGTTAATTCACAGTTGAGTTTTTCAATACATATCCCTGAAAATTCCATTACAGCAAACCTGATATCAGCGTTTAACTGTGCAGGGCCACAGCGGACACGCCACCACGTTAAACTACATAAAAGCGTGTCCTCTCGGCCCGATACGAACTACAAACATTTAAAAGTCAAGAGGACACCGGTGTCCTTTCTGGCCCAGGAAACTGATCACACATCGGACACCGGTGTCCGCCATGGCGCTGAACCTGTTAAAACTCACGTTGAGCAGAAGCAAAAAGAGAAACAACAAATTATAAAAACAGCTGAGGGAATAACATCACATAAAAAAAACTGAATCATGAATAAGAGGACGATGAAGTGAAAAGGCCTAAAGTAAAGTCCACAACGAAACAGGCCAAAAGAAAAATGCGAGGCCTAAACTCAAGATGAGACTAGGAAAGGCAAAAGCGCTTTCAAACTTTGAAAAAAAAATACCGGAAGAGGATGCATTGACGCATTTTATTATTTGCGACGAAACTTTTGAAGAGGCCTTGATACAGTGCAACACTTGCAAAGATTGGGCACATATAAACTGTGAGCGGATCTTCAGGTTCAAAGTCTTTATTAGAATAGTGATAATTGTTTAAATGAAATATAATAAGTACCAATCATGATAATAAAATGCTTTTTCTTTATCTAAATCTTAGTTCTTTTTTTATGACCATGTAGGTGTATCAGCACCATATACTAATAAAAAGTTGTTTACTTATATAGAAAAAAGAAAAAACGATCTTTTTTTAACACAATACCATGTCTGATACAACCCTCCAGATGTCTGATACAACCCTCCATATGAGTAAAAAGTCTAAGAAAAACGAATAACCGTAACTCTGAAGTTGATGAGGTGCTTAAAGTATTTGAATAGCATGTTACAGTCCTCTGTAGAATACTGAATATTCAAATTGAATGATAAACAAATTTTATACAATTGAAAGAGCTCAAGTGATAATACCCGACCTTCTTCTTCAGAAACCAACCGAGGTATTGGGATCTCCACCACAGAACTTTATCCCAGAGAGAGAATGCCATTAAAATATCAAATCATTAGAAAAAACGTTTAGTTATGGTACCCAATATATAAGTATATAAAAACGAGTTTTTATTCTAGTCTCTTGATTGTTGTCCCGCAAGGGTACCATTCTTCCTGAAGGTTGGGGCGGAACGTTCATTTTGACATTTTTTTGCATAAACTCTCAGATGTTAATCAAAAAATGATTTGAACTCAATTTCATCTCAAAATGCGTAACGTTTGGAAAAAAATGCTTTCCTAACATTAGGTGTGCCATTCTGCTAGTCTATCTAGTCTTTTTAGTTTGTAGAAGCCCCCCAAAAATTTTCGTTTTGATATCATTCTTACATGTAAGTGAACTCTGCGGGGTGGTTAAGAACCAGAGATATTGTAGTTCTTTCCTTTTTATTGAGATTTTAATGGTTGAATGCAAAACTGAGTTTAAAAAGAACATTCACAAATTATTTTTAAATTTTCTTTGGAATCGGTAAACATCAAACTCGTTAAAATTTGATGCGATTTTTCATAAACTTTTCATTCTTGAAGTTGAATTTTTCGTGCTCGAGAACCGGAACATTTACCCTATCTTGTAAATTTACGCATTATTCTCCTCCAACAAATGCATTTTTTTTTGAAGCTTCAATACTCCTCTTACAATTCAAATTGAGGAAACAGTGATTCAGCGATAAATTCCAACTTCTGATAATCCTCAACCAATGATAGCTAACAATCCATGATCCAGTTTTGTCAACTGCTCATTCAAAGCCTTCAACACCTTTCCAAAATCCTGCAATGGTTGGTAACTGACTCTTTTTTAGTTTCTCCATCAGAATATTCTACATTAACCTACTCAAACGATTCGTAGCCAACCTCAAACGATTCGTAGCCAACCTCAAACACCTCCTGTACCTGATGATAAGACTGGCACTGTCAGGGAAAAATCGCAGATGCAATCTTTTCCAGTATTTTATCTTCGAATCAGTTTGTGATACGAATCATTTGAATTTTGTAGTTGTTAGTTTCCCGGAATAGTGGGATCGAGACCTTGATAAGAAAGTGTAGATCAGTATGTTTTCAAGTAGATTCGGTTCATTTGACCAAATATTCAAAATTTGTAGAAGAAAATATTTTATTTATAAACTGAACAACATCCTAATAATTTGAGGGCTATTATATTTCGGCTAGCATTATTTAGGGAAGACCACATTTAAAATAATAATTTTCACTATATTTTATAGATGATAGTTTTTTTCGGATAGGTACTAGACATCATAATCAGAAAAGACAATAAGTACTTTTCAGCTCATAAGATGAAGTTTTCTCCAAATACTAATCTTAGCATTGTTTTGAGCACTGACCCCAAAACTGGCATCACAGATAATAGGATTATTGTCATGATATTCTACGACTTTTGTAGAAGATTTCCCCGCCATCTGTCATCCTATAAGCTATTATTCAAATACCAGACATACCAAAAAGGCTAATACTCAATCAAACTTTCTATTCCTTGATATTATCGCTACAAATTACCACTTCTACCAGGAGTTCTCGTGTTTGTACGTATGCGAATTCGGTTTACTGTTTCACACCAATACACATGAAATATATATGTTTGTCTCTCCTAATCCTATAAGAACTGAAGCCGAAAGATTCGAGAATAATCTCCGAGTTCGTTATATTGGATATCACTTTTGAAAATAAACCAACCAGTTTGCATCCAAGATCCCCAGGTGAAATGTTAAATACTAGCGCGTTTCCTGTCTACCGTTTTAGGGAGCTAAATTCCAATTTTTTCAACAAACTGAATAGTTTTTTGGTAATGCCTCTGATGTGATGATGAGACAAAGCATAAACATTAAAATTGCTTCAAATATTTCTCTTGCCAAAAAACATTTCTAGATCCATCTATGACCTGATGTTTATGTTACCATTGACAATCCTAGAAGAGCAGGCAAAAAAAAACAACTAGCAATTCCAGTGAGTCACCTGATAGGATCAAAGAAGCTTTTTCTATGATTTCTCAGCAGACGGACTCACGGAAAAACCAGAAATTGATCATTTATAATGGCATACTTTCAACATGAACTATAAAATATAAAAATATCACAAACAAGAAAACTGTGAAGCCCCCACAGAGTACCTACTTAAATTTAAAATAATGGCTCTCGCTGGTGTATAAAATGTGCACATTTATAGGCTTCTGTAGAAGTTTGTCTGTACTATTTTCTTCAGGTTCTTAGTCAACACAGTTCCATCTCAATGGGTATAAAAAATTCTGAAAAAAAAAGTCATTATTTAGAAAACATGCCTGAAATAGAAATATTTTTCAATCACTACAAAACACTATGAACCGGATCTAAAACGTACTTAATGGTTCTTTGCAAATTCTCCTTCCAGCATCACAGTTCAGATTGCTTTGTAATATTCTATTCAAAGGAACTTCCTGAAGTATGTGGCATAAAAGGGGAATGGTGTCTACATATATTAATCAGGGCTGTAATAACAATCACTTGATAAATAATTATACATCAATGAATCAATTAGAGACACCTAGAAAACTACCCAAACGCCACAACCACGTTTCGACAACAAAGTTAGCATCATCAGAAGCTGGATTAGATACAAGTACATTGAATACATTGAGGTAATAGTACATAAATCAGACACCGATTCAAAATTCGACATATTTTTATAAAACGTTACAAAATAAGAAACCCGTCTCTGTAAGATTAATGAAATCTAAAGATATCATGAAAATCCCCCACATATTTGTGACAGATAGTAATTAGAGTCTGGAACCGAAAAAATCATCAGTGCTGCTCTAACACTGAGTGCGACTACAGTGCAACGTTTGCTTTAAGAGACGATCAACTTGCAAATAACATTCAGTCAAATGAATGTTCCAATTTTTGTATAGTAAGTACAAATGTTATATTAAATTAGGTATTTTAATATATTTTTTCGATAATTGACTTCTCTGAATAGAAAAAAACTTAATGTCGAATTTAGGGACAACCGAAAATTTGTACAAGGTAGTTCATTTTATTTTTTTGTGCCATCTCTCCCTATTCATCGTTATTTTTTTAAAAGGAATCAATTTACTTCCTTTTTTATTTTCATACTCGCCAACCTGAATCCCACAGTGTTAATGAAAATAGGTACATAATGTACATATTTTCGTCTTATGGAAAAATAATGTCAAATAATAATTACTTACTCAAGTATTTCTTACTTACTTACGTAAGCAATACTCAAGTATTTATATAGATGATTTTCTCATAACGTATTATTTTTAGATGTCGCTAAAAAATGATAAATACAACAAAGAAAATTTGAAAGCTGCTTTAAATGCCATCAAGAGTGGGACACCAACCGCAACTGCGGCTTCAACTTTTCGTGTTCCAAGAACCACCCTTATAGGTAAAATTTGTGGAAAATATCCAAAAGAGTGCAGAAGTGGTGTTTCTTCTGTGTTAACAAAGAAGAAAGAAAAAATTTCAACAGATTGGATAATAAACATGGCTAAAATGGGATTCCCTGTAACTAAAGACCAGTTATTAGACAGCGTATCCCTATTGGTCAAGTCGCTGAATAAAAAGCATACCTTTACCAATGACAGACCTGGCCAATATTGGTATTAAAGGGTTTTTCAAAAGGAACATCGAATTGTCTACAAGAATGGCCCAAAATTAAACAGCAACATGTACACTGGTTACAGAAAATAGTATACGAGGCTGGTTTAATGAAATATTTTCTGCAGTCTGGCACCAATGTTAATTACTGATCCTCGAAGAGGCTTCAATGGAGACAAATCAGCTTTTTTTCTGTGCCCTAAAGGCAATAGCGTTTTAGCCAAAAAGGGATCCAAAACGGTTTACAATAGAGTTGGTGCAGATGAAAAGGACTGCCTAACTGTTATGATAACACGTATCTTTTTACACGCCCTTGGATCCTGAAGTGGTCGACAAACAGATTCCAGCTCACCGAATATTTAATGTTGATGAAACATCTCTGAACACAGTACCAGGAAGAAATTCCAAAGTACTCACTAAGATGGGTCGTAAACAAGTTGCTCGTATTACCTTTACTTATATTCTCACGCAAAAGAATGAAAGAGGAGTTGAAGGATGGTGCTCCTTCTGGATCAATTTTTGCCTGCAATGAGACAGGACAGATGAAAATCGAAATATTTAGAGATTGGTTTGACCATTCTTTGTCTCATTCAAAACCTGCTGTCGAGAATCCTGTGGTTCTATTACTCGCTAGACACAATTCACATACCAAAAACTTGAATGTCATCGGGAAAGCAAGACAAAATCACCCGATACATCATCTGCAGCCTCTAGATGTCGGAGTTATGTTTCCTTTCAGCCGTTATCTGGATCAAGCTCTAGAGAAATGAATGAATAATCATCCGTGCAGAACAATTTCTGTTTTTCAAATGAACGCATTGTTTTGCGAAGCCTATTTAAAAGGTTGCACACCTGAGAATGCCATTAATGTGTTCAGAAAAACAGGTATCATGCCATTTGATGAAAACTTGTTCAGTGAAATTGATTTTGTAGCAGCTAAGGTGACCGATGAAATTAGGAAAAAAAAGAAACTTGGTACAGAAACAGATGTTCCAGAATCCGCTCCACAAAGTAATTAAGAACCATTGATTGATGATCAACCATTCAGCATAGATGTATCAAATATCCCCAGCACCAGTTGTTCTCGAACTCCAGAGCTAAAGTCTACTACAAAGTCTTCTCAGCCACCATCAAAAACAGGTTTTAATTTTGTAAGTCCTTAAGGACTCCTAAAAGGTTAAATCCAAGAAAAGCAACGAAAAGAAAGACTGGAGGATGTGCAGTTTTACCCAGCAGTCCTTATAAAAACCAATTAGAAGAAGGAATGAAGAAGCTGAACTGAATAAAAATGCGAGAAAAAAAAGAGAGAATACAAATAAAGAAAGGCAATCAGCAGATATCGTGAAAAGGAAACTCAAAATTGAAGGAAAACCTAAGAGAACAATATCAAAGACGGATGAAGAATCGGAAACCAGGAGCTCTGAAGAAGATGATGGAGATTGTTCGATTTGTGGATAGTCATATTCCAAATCAGCATCGGGAAAGGGTTGGATTAGATGCAGCCTGTGTAAGTTATGGGTACATGATGCATGTGCTAGAATTGACAAATATGATGTCTTCATATGTGACCTATGTCAATAATTTTTCATTGTTTTCTATTTTTTCATAATAAATCCATATAAACACACGACCTGAAATTTGCTTTTTGAATTTTAATAACAGCAATTTTTCATTGTGGAGATTGAATTGTTTCTCCATTTGATTTGCATGTGGGATCGTTTCACCCCATATGGCGGGGTGAAACGATCTTTTTGCATAAATTTATATAACCTAATTTCACTTAGATTCATATGTATGAAAATTCTAGGAATTTGGGTAATGGTTGTAGAAAAAATATATATCACATACGGAAAACGTAAGTTTGTTAATTGTCACTGGATAGGAAATATGTGAAGTTGAACCTTAAGGGGACTCCTTTGTCACGGTCTCTCCTAAATGCATTTTTTATGAAAGAAATATCATGTTTAGGCTACGGTATAAACTGAAGTTTTATATACCGATAAAAATAAAATCGATGCCATTGAAAACGCTCCGCAACCGGACAATTTGACGCAGTTGAAGTCTTTTTCAGGACTTATTAATTAATATGGACAATTCGTACCGAACCTAGCTGCGGTGCTACATCCCCTACATAACTTATTAAAATCCAAGGTTGTTTGGCAGTGGTCGTCCGATTCTGAGGCAGCTTTCAAAAAAGTCAAAAAGTTACTAACGCCAGCACCGATATTAACACACTTCAATCCAGAATAATCAATAAAATTATACAATGATGCATGTGATTGCGGTTTTGGATCTGTAATCACACTCATAATGCCAAACGGGGAAGATTTTGTAGTTTTTCCAATTGTGATATTTTGTTTTGATTAAATGAATATATCAAGTTAGCACAATAATCAATATGTGGCTGAATTATACAGTTAAATGTAGTAATCTTGTCATAAGTAGTTAAAAATTTGGAAATTCTTGAGAAGAAAATAATTTTCTTAGATATTTTTTGATTATATATTCAGCATGTTTATTTAACAATAAAATCCCAAATATTTGATTTCTTGTACTAATTCAATCGGTTCACCATTTATGTGAATATTAATTAAAACCAAGTCACTATGCAATAGTATGTAGCTGGAGGCGATAACCATCGCTTTGGTTTTACTAACGTTCGGTTTAAATTTAATAATTTTCAAAAAGTCTTGGATATGCACCAGTGAGTTATTTGTGCTGCTAATGCAGGTTTCTAAACTATCGTCGGAATAGAATAAGAGAGTATCGTCAGCAAACAAACTGAGTGAGTGGGCACCAGGAACACGATACATGTCATTCAAGTATATAATAAATAAAAGCGGTCCCAACACGCTCCCTTGAGGGACTCCTATATTATTTGACATCTTTTCCATTTGTACCATAGTATCTCAACTTATCCAACAATATTTTCCTATCGATAGTCTGAAAAGCTCTCTTGAGATCAAGAAACACTGCAACAGTAAACTTGTTTTGATCTGAAGCTTTTTCCCAGCTTGTAAATGTATGTTGAAGCCTGATTGAGACCGAGAAAAAAATTGTTGTCATTGAAATATTCCTCAATTTGTTCTTATACAGCAATCTCAAGAATTTTCTCAAGTGTTGGTAGGGTGGAAAGATTTGAAGATGAGGAACTCAAGAATAGTTTATCAAACAGATTAAAAATTTTGGAGTTGGGCAAGTGAACTTGGAGATATAATACATGAAGATTCATGTAGCCCTATGGAGGAACCCTCATTAAACAATTCTCAATACATTTTTTTATCAAAAGATGACAGTAGCAGTAGAAGTATCAGGTTTGTTTACTTCTTGAAAAAGATATCTTAAGGTTTTTTTTTTGGAACTTACGTAGTTTCGCGTCCTGAACAAACATTCAAATGAAATTTTTGGCGGTCTCAATTAATTTCGGAGATATGGGCCTATTTTTAAGTGATGACTGGCATTCTTAAGGACACGTTTCTGCCGCGGAAAAAACAATAAAAATTCTACCCAAAAATAATGCATCTTCCTATTCACCTGCAAATATGTCGGAGTAGGTTTTTTTAACTTATACCACACGGGGGTCGAATTATGAACACCAGTTTCAATATTCAAAACATGTAATCAGATCCACTTTTCTCGACCTTTGTCCATTAATCAAAATGCTCCCAGATCGGAATCAGATCATAAAATGCGTTTCGTTGGTTTCATTCCGATACCAGTTTGGGAAAATTGTCTGTCATTTTGAATTCATTATATTTGGAAAACCAAAACAGATGGGATTCCGTGCCCCTTAAAATTGTAGGGTTAGTTGGGGTTAACGTAAACAGGGGCAATTGCAAACAGGTTTAATATAATTCGAATTTGGCGCCTCCGAACATTGCCGATCAACGACAGAGATACAACAACCCTCATCCGCATTCGACAGTTTACACTGATTGTCAGTGCTACTGGTTCAGCTGAAAAAAAGTATTTTCGTTCTTGCTGTATAAATAGTTGTCGAGAACTGATCGCTTTGTGCCACAAAAAAAGTTGAAGTTAGTCAAGGTAAGCTGTGTTATACATGTATTCGTATTGTTTACAATTGAACTAATGGCTCGTTGGTATATTTTGAGGTTATATATAACGAAATCGGATCATAGATGCAATTAATGAGACCAAAAATATTATAAAAAAATTATTACCCGCGAAGGATATATTTTCTCCAGTCGTTAATATCTTAATCCAGAAAGTATCAAATTACAGTTTCAGTTTTCAACTTGATCTTTAACCTCCAACCCTCTAAACAAAAGTTACTATGTATTGTAAATGTCTGCCGTATTAACGTGCATTGCAAAGTTAAATATAAATTTGTTTGTGTAGTTCAAGAACTTATTGTGTAATTGTCAGCCCCTCTTGATCTCTACGCCGGTTAGAGGCCGGATGACAACGGATTTGTCGGATCAAGAGGGTTTTTAAGGAGAGAAGATATTGCCGTTCAACGTGCATCGCATTGATTAATTTATTATATATTGTGCATTTACTTGTGGTGAAAGGATTCCGGGCATCGTGGTATCACTTCGAGTGAGACTTCCACTTTGCCCACAGAAGGGGGGCCCAAAAGTGAGGTTGGGGTTCACGGTCCACGTGGCCCTCTCACAAATAGGCCTCCGAGGCTGGCAAACTAGCTTAGTAGCTAATGCCAAATACGGAGAGAAGAAGAAGAAACAAAAGTTACAAAGGATTATCTGTTGAAAAAACCGACTAGTGAGATTAGATTATTTTTAAATATCGAAGTTTGAAACGAAAGTCTCATAAACACATGGACATTTCTGATAAATTTTTATGGCTTGCATATGTTGATAATTCTATGAGAGGCAAGATATTTTGAATAGTCCAACCGTCGAAATTCGAAGGGTTCTTTAAAATAACAGGCAATCTGAGTTTTAATCATAACAAGCCAGATGTGAGCTTTAAGTTAGTTATGTATTGTTTGTGTAATTTCGAGTAATTTTTCATTAAATCTTCTGGTTTCAACTTTAATTTCAGAATGAGGAATAGGTATCTTAATTTTCAGTAAAAATATATTAGTTTCCTAAACAACCTTTCTCATTCCTCTGGACAGTTGTTTCTTCCAATCAACTCTCATATTAATCATTATGATCTTTTTATTCAACTTTTAGTGTAGTCAGCGTATTTTGATCAAACTAAATTATTGTTTTACATATCCTTCAGAAGTTAGTAACTAATATCTTGCCTCATTAGTATTTCATTTGTATTGTATTTCATTTTAATATCAATCCAATAACTGGTATTTCGACACTCCCAACGAACAAGGACGTAACTTATTTTTCATCATATTTCAGGAGAGCCAACATACTGATTATTTTTTTCAATATTCAAGTCGAAATACAACCGTTTTCAAGTAGATTTCTTCGTAACTACTTGGTCTAGAGACACGGCTTTTTTATCGTCAGCATCAGTTTTTTAAGCTGAATACGCCTACACCTATAACTGAAAATATCTGTAACTTTAGTTACGGCTTTGTTTGTTGGGGGTATCGATTTACTGAATGTCATTTATTAAATCTCATTCTTTGTTTTATTTGTTAATTAGTTTAATATAAATGTTCAAGTGTTGTTGAATCCTGTTTTTCATTTCTAAAATTTCATAAACGGGCTCTCCCAGCCTTGTCAAATTGATAATTGATTTCAATGAGTGGGAAACCAAGAAAGTACCGATTAACTTTGCGAATGTGGTAAATTTTCGATGAGTTCCAATTCCATCCTGTGAAGAGAAAAAGTAACAGCAGAACATCCAATGAAGGTCAAACGATTAAGAAACTAAGGTGAGATAAAAATCTTGAATTCT
This sequence comes from Chrysolina americana, assembly GCA_958502065.1. Taxonomy (NCBI): domain Eukaryota; kingdom Metazoa; phylum Arthropoda; class Insecta; order Coleoptera; family Chrysomelidae; genus Chrysolina; species Chrysolina americana. Next base: position 21,488,528 of record OY293419.1, on the reverse strand, counting down.
GTGAGGTATATGCTAATTTTCTTGACAAAAGAGCCCAAGTTCCCATATATTTAACATAAACGACTCTTATGTGACAAAGTTGATGGCCGACTTTTGGTTATTTTCCGGCTGATCTTCGGGACTCTTCCATTCAGTTAAATTGTCATTACTATTTCAAACAAAAACTTTTTTGCAGAATCAACTAACCTAATAATCAAAATGGTTCAAGAAAAGCGGGCGTTTTTCAAATATACCGAAGAGTCTGTGAATCGGGCTTTGATGGAAGTAAGAGAGAATAACACAAGCATAGGGAAAGCAAGTAGACTGTTTGGGGTGCCAAGAGCAACCCTTCAGGATAGAATAAAAGGAAGAGTGAAAGAAGGTCCTAGACAAATAGGTATGGATCCCGTACTCACCAAAGACAAAGAAAGAAAAATAGTAAAATGGTTGATAGATTTATCTAAATGTGGCTTTCCTCAGAGAAAATCTGACCTTTTAGATACCGCAGAGAAAATCATAACAGAAGATAAAAGACCAACTCCTTTCGCAAATAATCGTCCTGGACAGAAGTGGTACAAACCTTTTTTGAAAAGACATTAAGAGTTATCGCTGCGTGAATCTGAAGGATTGACCAAAGGTAGAGCTATTGTAACTGAACAATATATCAGAAAATTGTTTTCTGATTTGGAATCATATCCCTATGAAACCAATAACTCAGATATAGAATTTTGAATGGGGATGAAAGTGGATTTAATCTTTGTCCGAAAACTGGGAAAGTCTTGGATCTAAAAGGGGACAGGAATATTTTGGAGATTAAAAGGGGAAACGATAAAGAAAATATTACCACTTATTGTCTTTACAGCTAGTGGCAAGACTGCAAGCCCATGTGTAGTCTTTAAATATGTTCGAATACCTGAAGCTTTTTTGGACAGCAGTGATCCATCATGGCATATTACAAAATCCGAATCTGGTTGGATGAAAAGCCATGTTTTTTTTGAATATGTGAGCACTAAATTGCAACCGTGGTTACAATCTCAAAACATCAAATTCCCAATAATTTTTTTTGTGGATGATCATAAGTCCCATTTGACTATGGAGCTGAGCCAATTCTGTGAAGAACACGACATCATTTTGTACAGCTTACCCCCAAACACTACCCACATGATGCAGCCGGCAGATATGGGAGTTTTCAAGCCTTTAAAAACGGAATGGAAAAAAAATCATTCATCAATGGCTAAGAATCCCCGAAAACATTCACTAGGCAGTTACCAAGACAACCTTTTGTCCGTTGCTAAAGACTGTTCTTGAAAAGCCTACATTAGCCCAAAATATCATAAAAGGCTTAAAAAATGCGGACTCTTTCCTTTCAATCATTAATGCCATTTTGGAAAAATCAAACACTAGGAAAGCATTATTTGACCTGTATTTTATGGTGACTGAACAGTGACCACAACATATACATTTCAAAGTAGATTTGAGTTAAGAAACAAAATGCATTCATAAAGTCAGGTGCAGTTCACTTCAGGTTCAGTTCAGGGGTAGATAGCAAGCTCTATTGTGTGCTACTCCCCCAAAAGTATCTAGACCACTATTCTGTAGCATTTTCAAATATTTTTGTTGAAATCAAATCTCTGCAATGATCTAATAACATCTTAATGCCGACTACCTAGTATATGTATCTTAAGAACTCCTGAGAATCTTGCTGGGCGTTACTGTTGAAGCAGGGTGTGTAAAACTTTGGATCTGACTTTTCAAGGACACTGTATTAAACACTCAATCTGCTGAATCCTTCGACCACAGATCCTTGGTATTATAGTTATACTGTAACTGCATTGTTGAAGATACTTGGCTTATGGAGATAACAATATCATGATATCAATGTAATTTGCATGCCGAATTGAAAAATACTCCGTATTACGAATTATATTTGAAACATGTAGGTAATGTTATTTGGGAAACATTGAACTTCTTCCATGTTCAACTGTTATTTAAGTTATTTTAGAAAAAGGAAAAAACAAACAATTCCTAACACCAAATACCGAAAAATGACATGATATCATTCATCATTTACCCCCATTTTTTGCCGCATGGTTATGAACGTACATGCGGCGATTTTCTTGCGATTTGCGAATCGCACAAAACCTGCGAATATTCGCGAGGGTATGGACTAGCCTTAACTATGTGCTAAGCCACAGATTCGCAGATACAAATCAACAATACGCATACCTAATAGATGTGCCAACAGTAAAATGAAAATCCCAAATAAGTGTACAAAACTGTACAATCCAACATTATTCATCAGTACAATTCGAAACCCAATGAGAAAGAACAACACTGCACATACTCAGTTTTTGTAGAATTCTGAGCTACTTCATCTGATGCCTAAGTGACCTCATAACCTGCATCGGAGCAGAAATTTGCAAGTTTCTCAAAAACGGTTGCCCCTAGAGTTATTGAGCAAATATACCTCTTTTGCTTAGAAAAAGTGTAAGAATAAAAGTATGATTGAACATCAAAGAGGCAGACACAAGAGTCACTTCTTGTACAGTGATGTAAATATTGTTTGGTAATGCTCACCTGTTTTTCTTCTTCAACTAGCCATCACATCCCTATGCATATCCTATGTGTAACTAGCCTTTGTGCTGTTCCCCTAAATTTGGAGGATATTTGTTCAATTCCACAGCTTCAATTACTGGTCCTACTTAATGGCTTCATTATCATTTCATTGGCCCTGGTCCACACTTTCCACTAGAGCATTTGGATTTAGGCTAATTAGTTATAGAAAAATAGTAGCTAGGTAGATGATTATCTTCACCTTATACTAACACATGCAGTTGCGTTTCTCATTTTCATATTGGAATGCTTTTATGTAAATAAAAATGTATGCTACTTTCCACATACATTTTGTCCAAAAAAATTGATCTACTCTACAGTCATCAGAGCCGCATGCAATGTGGTAACTCCTGCTCTGATGCTCTGCCTGCTCCACTGGATCACGGGCCGACCAGAGGGGTGTGGACGAAATCCCCTGAGCCCGGACTCCAAAGGGGTCCGGTGCTTGCTAAAACGGTGTTCAACTTCCTTAGTAATTACGGTGTCTGTAACATTCCGTAGTTGATTACATTTTCCCAATTTTTTGTTTGATTGGAGTAGGTAGGCTGAGTTTTTATCCTAGGGGCTCTGCTCTGCTCTGGGTTGCCCTGTCCACTCTAGGATACTTTTCTCCCATCCTCACATTATCAATTTATATTATGTTATTAGGCATTCCTTCATTCCTTGTGCCTTCTTCCACGGCATGCGTTCACTACTTTCAACTTTCAACTTTTCTTTCACATTTTTCACGTGTTTACGAATATGGTTTAGGACAACTCTGTTTCCGTAATCTGTGTTTACGACTATGATCACAAAGGACTATGACCCTCTCTCGCTCTCTCTCTCTCTTCATGTTCTCTTATATTTATGTTCGTTGCTTTGTTCACAGGGGCATTTTACCAACATTCCTATAAAACAATCATTTGCTATGTAAAGGCCCACTCAGATACACGCGTGCCCTTGCAGGGTTTTAGAAGCACGGGTGAATTGAACACCTTTTACTGACGTTTCTATGACAGGAACAAATTTTATTTGGTTCTGTAATAATTTTGTCAATGCTGGATTAATGCTATTCGAGTTTTTCAAATAATCCCGATTTTTCACTGGATCTTGTATCTCAGCAGGGTGGGTGCGGGTGTATCTGAATCGCCCTAAAGGCTAGTTCATACCCTCGTGAATATTCGCAGGTTTTGTGCGATTTGCAAATCGCAAGAAAATCGCCGCTTGAACGTTCATACCCATGCGGCAAAAAAATTACGGTAAGTGATGAATCATAACATGTCATTTTTCGGTATTTTGGGTTAGAAATTGTTTGTTTTTTCTTTTTTCTAAAATAACTTGGTAAAATTCCGTTAACTAATATAGCCACGAGCTATCAACATTATTTTTTTTGGAACTTACGTACTTTGGCCTCCTGAACAAAAATCCCAATGAAATTTTTGGCGGTCTCAACTAATTTCGGAGATATGGGTCTATTTTTGATTGATGAATGGCATTTTTTAGGACACATTTCTACCGCGGAAAAACACTCAAAATTCTTCCTTCTTTAAACTAACACAATGTACACACCCTAATTGACCTGTTTCACACTCTTTCTTTATTGAAAATGCTACTTTTTAGGAAAAAAACTCATCCTTCTTTTATGATCACATAACCTACAAATCTAGGTAAATTGGTCAGTGAATTTTATTCATGTCAAGGTGGTTTCTGGAAAAAAAGTGAGTGAATATTTTTTTTATGTTGAAATTAAATGCATAGGAAAGTTGGCTGTGCAAATATGCAAATAGGCAACTTGACATAAATAAATTCACCAAACATTTTACATATATGTGTTGTTTTGATGTTTTTAAAAGAAGGTTGAATTTTTTGATAAACATTGCCGTTTTTAATAAAAAACTAGTGTAAAACGGGTGAATTAGGGTGTGTACATTTTGTTAGTTTAAAGAAGGAAGAATTTTGAGTGTTTTTCCGCGGTAGAAATGTGTCCTAAAAAATGCCATTCATCAGTCATAAATAGACCCATATCTCCGAAATTAGTTGAGACCGCCAAAAATTTCATTGGGATTTTTTGTTCAGGAGGCCAAAGTACGTAAGTTCCAAAAAAATAATATTGATAGCTCGTGGCTATTAGTTAACGGAATTTTACCAATAACTTTTAAATAATAGTTGAACAAGGAAGAAATTCAATGTTTCCCAAATAGCATTTCCTACATGTTCCGAATATAATTCGTAATAAGGAGTATTTTTCAATTCGGCATGCAAATGACGTCGATATCATGTTGTTGTTATCTCCAGAAGCCAAGTATCTTTAACAACAGTGCAGTTTCAGTATAAATGTAGTATCAAGGATCTGTGGTCGAAGAATTCGGCAGATTGAGTGTTTAATACAGTCATGTCCAAAGTTTTACACACCCTACTTCAACAGTAACGCCCAGCAAGGTGCTCAGGAGTTCTTAAGATACATATACTAGGTAGTCGGCATTAAGATGTTAGTAGATCATTGATCATTTGATTTCAACAAAAATATTTGAAAATGCTACAAAATAGTGGTCTAGATACTTTTGGGGGAGTAGCACACAATAGAGCTTGCTATCTACCCCTGAACTGAACCTGAATTGAACTGCACCTGACTTTATGGATGCATTTTGTTCCTCAACTGAAATCTACTTTGAAATGTACATGTTGTGGTCACTGTTAACCTTAAAATACAGGTTAAATAATGCATTTCTAGTGTTTGATTTTTCAAAATGGCATTAATGTTGAATGGGACAATAATATATGTAAATTCTATATAATACACAATCTCAGTCACAGCCAGAGCATTTCTTGCAGAATGTAATGGTTCCAAACCTGAAGACACCCTCTTCTCTTCAGTTTTGGCCCCACTGTGGACAACAGTTCGTCACCCGAAAGCCGAAAGTAAAAAAAAAATTTTGGAATCATACATCCCCATCTCCCTGTAATAATCTTGCTGAACTTTTTTTAGCATGGAATATTTGACAAACACTACAGATCTTTCATAAAGATTCAACATCCAAAGATATCTTTCAAGTTAATTGAATCAATATGGCGAAGGCAATGAAGGCATATGGAATAATTTGATATTTATTCTGTTGTTCCGTGGTTTGCGTGAATTCACAAAAAGTTAAAATATTTGAACTTTCTTGCGGCAAGTCTGGCAGCCATTTTATTCGCAGAAAAATCGCAAAAATCGCAGGGGTATGGTTTCGCCTTAAAGAGAAAAAGCCGAATTTGATGTTTATGTTGAATTGGCAAAGCTCACCGAGGGCGCATGCACGAAATTCATATTTAAAAATGTCAATCTCTCGATTTTCAAATCTACAAGTGATGTTTATAAAATTTCATAGGTATTTTCGGTAGAAATGATATTGTCATTTGGGAAATATTCGAGTACTTTGATGTAATATACAGCTAAAACTTATCACCCCCCTAATATCCGAACTCATGAAAAAAATTGAAAATCGCTCAGACCCGTCGATTTTTATTTCAAGGGGGAACACTCACCAAATACACCATCATTGTGTTGTCAACCCCAGCACCCCCTACTTCAGAATTTTCAATGGGACTACTATACTTGTGATACATCATTTTGAAGGGAATTCAATCCCAAATACATCGGTGTACTGAAATTGAGGATCGATCAAGTGTTGTTGAAGTTTTAATGAAAACTAAGTTTTATCCAGATATTTTAATTTTTCATCACCTCAAATGTTAGCGTCGTAAGAAAGGTTCACTGTGGGTACGCCACTGTATTGAAAAATAATATGCTGTCAGAAATAATAGTTTCGAAGGTGAGACAGATGTTTTTATGAAAAAAAAATTGCCCTCATGTGTTTTTGTATACGCATATCTTTGTTTACGCCTTGGTAATTGATGTATTTGAGTCACTGCATTCAACAATTTGAAAACATTCGAAAATGGTTTATACTGTACAAGAGAGAATATCCATTGTAGCTGCGTATTTTGAAAATGGACGATGTGCTAGAGCTACGGCTCGAAGTTTCAATGAAAGTCATCCAGGAAACACCACATCATATCAGTACGTGCTTCAATTGATGAATAAGTTCTTGGAGTCGGGAGCAGTGCTGAATAAAAAACATGAACGAGAGAAGCCTATGAGAAATGAAGGGTCGCTGTTGCAGTTGTAGGACATGCAGTGATGGACAACATTCAATCGTTAAGACAACTTGAGACTATTTCTGGAGTTTCGAAAAGCAGCGTACATCGAATTCTGAAAGACGCAAAATTCCATCCTTATAAAATGCAGAATGTACAAGAATTAAATGAAGATGATCCTGACAGACTTACAGAGTTTTGTGAAATCATGAGTCAATTATTGATTGGTGATAATAATTACCTCTACAATGTGTGCTTTTCTGACGAATCTTCTTTTTATTTTAATGGACATGTGAACAGGCACAACTGCAGATACTGGAGTGACGTAAATCCCCATTGGTACAGGGAAACTCATTCACAAACTCCCCAGAAATTGAATGTTTGGGCTGGTATTCTGGGAGACCATATTGTAGGTCCATATTTTATTGATGGTAACCTCAATGGACAAACGAATCTTGAACTTCTTGATACAACTGTGAACCCCAGAATCACTCAGTTACTTGAAGACGATGATAGGTTACTTGAAGGTCAGCTCACCTTTCAACAAGATGGAGCTCCTCCACATTTTGTTGCACCTGTACGTCAATTCTTAGATGACAATTTCACAGGGCGATGGATTGGAAGGCGAGGACCAATAGAATGGCCGGCTAGGTCTCCTGATTTATCACCATTAGACTTCTTTTTATGGGGTCATTTGGTATATAAAGTATACTCAGCTTTCACAGAGTGATCTTCTAACGCAGAAACGTTTCTTTCAGATAAAGAAATGGAGTAATAAAGATCATAAAAAATTATAGGAAGTATAAATTATTCTGAACTTTCTAATATTTTCTTAGACTGAACAAATTGCCTTTCTTTATTTAACCTTAACTTTCCAATATTTTGTTATACTGAACTGATTGCCATTGTTACTGTGTCTTGATCTCTGGAAACGTGGAGTAGAGAGATATTGCAATATCGCCAAAGGCAACTTTATTTTAATAGTGACTAGCACTATTCTGTGATGAAAAACAGAGATATTGCAGTTTTGTCTGTCCGTCGATCCCTTATTTACACAGGCGTTCGTTATTCATAACCTATAAATAATGAAATCTAGTTCCACACATTTTTTGTTCTGCATTATTAATTTATACTAAGATACAATTATTGTGATGACAATATGGCCAAAGTAGGCTCCGATATCGATTTGTGTTGAGAAAAATCATATAAATATTAGGCATGACTAACGTCATGTCCATGTTCTCACTCGAAGTGAAAATAAGGGAACCTTAAATCCTTTCCTTATCCGTCCTCTAATAAAGGCAGGCAGTATTTTAATAAAGTTGTCCTTATTCCAGATTCACATTGCGCGTGTGTATATGTCAAAATAAGGACAATTTTATTAGTGCCTGACGTTGAAATAATAAACTGCAATATCTCTCTATAACTCAAAAAATACTATTGTTATTAGATATGAATTCACAATTAGACTTATTTGTAATGATCCAGCTACGATTCTCTATATAGTTACTGTATCATGGAAAAATCATATAGGTCATCGCATTCAGCTATTCTGAAGATAAATAATAATAATAATAATATATTTATTCCAGTAAGACCATATTACATGGTATTGAACATGTCAAAAACAAATATGAATATAAATCTATACATTATATACATAAAAACACTTATGAGATCGTAAAGAAGTCCCGAAAGACACGTAGACACATAATAAATAACAGTTATTATACAGTTACACTTATTGTTCACATATGTAAGACATTTAAACACAATGTTCAATACACTTTTAGTTCAACTGTCAATACAATTACGGTTAAGAAAACAAAAACTCACTCGTGCTATAAATACATTTCTCAATCAACTTTTCAGTTGTTTTTCAAAACGTATTTTATTTCTTTCACTTTTTATTTTTTCCGGAAGTAAATTGAAAAATTTTATACCTCTGTATTGAGGAATTTTTTCATATAAGGAAGTTCTGTGATGAGGAATTTGCAGCAAATTGCCATACCTAGTGCTATAATTATGACTATGAGAGTTTTGTATTAGGGAAGATATATTTTTACAGATAAGCAAAATACATTTGTAAATATATATATAGGGGATCGTTAAGATGTTATTATTTCTAAAGTATGGTTTACATGAGTCTGTTCGTTTGATACCAAATATGAGTCTAATAGCACGTTTTTGTGAAACCAATAACCTACGAACCAGTGACGTTTTTTACCAAATTATAATGTCAGCTAATTCGAGAGTATACGAGCGCATGATAAACATTAAGAAGTTTTATTCTTGATTGTGAATATCTTTTTTAGTTGGAGTATAGCATATAGTAACTTGAGTTGACTTTCTTGCTAACATGCTTGATAGCAGTTTTGAAAGACCTGTCTGAATCCAGATAAGTTCCAAGAAATCGTGCAGAAAAAACTGGTTGTAACGAAGCTATTCCTATATTCAAATGAATTTGATCGCTCGATACTTTTTTTGTGTTCACTTGTAGAAAAACAGTTTTTGAAGCATTGAGTGTGACCATTCGGTGATTTTGTCAGCTAAATGATTCAACCTCTCTTGTAATATTTGGGGATTATTCCCATATGCTGCTAGTGAAACATCATCTGCATACAACACTAATCATTCATGAAATTTGGAAGATCATTGATAAATATAAGAAACAGCAGTGGCCCCAGTATTGATCTTTGCGGAACTCCTAGATTTACATCATATGTAATTGTTTCAGTACCATTCATTCTGATGAAAATTTTTCTATGCTCGCAAGTAGGACATCAACTATGTTGATATTTTCCCTCTAATACCTACCCACTGAAGCTTCGTTTCGAGAAATTTCAAATCCAAACAGTCAAATATGCTTTATAGTGAGATCAAATAAAAGTATCCCTACATGCTTCTTCTGATCCAAATGTTCATAGATATACTGAAGAAGACTATATTTAGATAGCACTCTCTGTCGCCCAGACAGCATATGATATATTCCTGGAATATTCCTCAGATGTCTCAGATAGGATATTGTAATAAAACTGCACTAACTAATTTTCCTAATTTATTTAAAACACTTTACAACAATTATTCACTAAAACATTTACTTCATTAACTATTTCAATTTATTTCTACTGTGGCTATCTATCAGCGAACTCTGGAACTGTATATAACTAACTCTGAACTCTGACTGTTCCCCAGCGGTTATATAGTCGCAAGGCTCTCTCGATTATTCTGGAGTATAGAACATTTCATCTAGATGGCTCTTCGAACAGTATCGAATTGATCGATTTTATTCCAGCTTATTTTCGGCGATAGGCCAGCAGATATGATGTTGTAGTTGAACGAGGGTGCATAATTAATTAGATCAGGGCCGGTCTCGGGGTCGGTCTCGAAATCGTTACATTACCCCCTTCTTAAAGATGTTTCGCCCCGAAACGTCATTCTTGGAGTGTGAAGATATCTGCAAGATTTTCCATATCTGCACCTGGGCGTTCGATGGAAGTAGCACTCCACAATCTTCAAGTTGGGTCGTGGAAGATGGTTGCAGCACACCAGAATGTTGATGCCGCTGGATCTGAATATTGTCTCCAACATGCTTCTTATAACTCTCCAGTCCAGCCCATCAAGCCCACAGGCCAATTTTGGGATTGCCAGGTCTACAATATTCTGGTCCAGCATCGTGTCTCTCAATCTCGTAAGGCTCTTCCAAGCATCTTCATAAGACGGCTTATCTCGAGAACGCTTCTTGGTAACCAGATAGTAGATGTTTCTCTGGCCTTTCCTCAGCTGTAACACCCCTCCAACTTCCGGGTTCTGTTCTCTCAGTTCCTGGATTCGACCGAACTTCTTGGAGAAAACTACTGCAATGCCTCTGGACATTTGGAGATCTTCTGCCACACAGTGAGCTAACGCGTAATCAGCAGGCACCTTGAAAAGATCTTGTGACTACTCTAGGGTTACCCCATATTGAACTTTCTGTCCGTTCGAGTACAGGGACATGAACCTCTGAAACGTCATTTCGTCCTCCGGTGATCTGACTGTGAGGACTTGATCGTGGTTTTCGGCGTAAGGGAACAACCTATTGAAGTGGACTACCCTAGGTTTTCCTCGTGGTGGCTTATATATGCGGTAGACGAGGTCGTTTATCCTTTTCATGATCTTATATGGACCTTCCCACGAGTTCCGAAGTTTCGGTGATAGTCCACGGCGACGTTTAGGGTTGTATAGCCAGACAAGTTCACCTGTCTGATATCCACCAGCATCCGCCTTGATGTCGTAGGTCTCCTTCATTCTGTCGCTGGCACTCTGGATGTTCAAACGGACCCGTTCATGGATGTCGTCCATTTTCTGTCGCAGTTTGCTGACGTAGTCATCTCCCGCAGTGTCTTGTCCTGGTGGCGTCCCAAACTTCAGGTCACATGGAAGTCGCAGCTCTCGGCCCATAATAACACTAGCAGGGGTTTGGCCGGTTGACTCATGAACTGCGGAACGATACGCCATCAGGAACAGATGGAGGTACTGGTCCCAATCCTTCTGGTGGTCAGAGACTACCTTGGACAGGTGGCGGTTTATCGTCATATTCATCCGCTCCACCATTCCATTGGACTGCGGATGTAGAGCTGTGGTCCTCGTTTTCCGGATGTTCAGTGTCTGACACATCTCCTGGAACAGGTTTGACTCGAAATTCCTGCCTTGATCCGAATGCAGCTCTAACGGGACACCGAATCGACAAATCCACTCCTTCACCAAGACGTCGGCAACGGTGATGGCTTCTTGGTTGGGCAGGGCATAGGCTTCGGCCCACTTGCTGAAGTAATCCATCGCTACAAGGATGTACTTGTCCCCGTGTTCAGATTGTGGGAACGGGCCAGCGATGTCAATGGCGATCCTTTCGAATGGGCTGCCCACATTGTACTGGCGCATCGGGGCCTTAGGTCTTGTTCGAGGCCCATTACTGGCAGCGCATACAGCACATTTTCTGCACCAGTCCTTGACGTCAGCTTGACAATTGGCCCAGTAGAACCGTTGCCAAACTTTCTGGAGGGTCTTCGTCACTCCCAGATGTCCTCCAGTGACCCCATCATGGATTTCTCGGAGCACTTCCTGTCTTCTGCTCCTGGGAACTACTACCTGACGTCTTTCTTCCCCGCCATCCGCCGACTCCAACACACGCTTCAAGACTCCATTGTCTAAGGTGAAAGAGTTCCATTGGGCCCAGTAAGTTTTAACGACTGGAGAACAACTGGCTATTTCCTGCCACGACGGTCTTCGCTCACTCTTCTTCCAGCCGATGACTAAACCAAGATCTGGATCTTTCTCTTGGTCTTTATGGATCTTGTGGTCATTCCAGTTATCATCGACCGCCGTGGTTCTGCAGAGTGTCGACTCCTTTTCCTCTGTTCGTCGGCAGTGCGAACAGTAGTCTGGACATGGTCTTCGCGATAGGGCATCCGCATTCTTATGGCTGGTTCCCGCCCGATGTTCGATCTCAAAGTCGAATTCCTGGAGCCTCTCAACCCAGCGTGCCACTTGACCCTCGGGATTCTTAAACTGTAGGAGCCATTTAAGAGCTGCATGGTCAGTTCTCAGTAGGAATCTTCGTCCATACACGTACTTGTAGAAGTGCTCAACTCCCTTGACAAAAGCCAACCGTTCCCGCCTGGTGACACAGTAATTCCGCTCCGGTTTACTGAGGGTCTTGCTGAAGTAACCGATGACCTTCTCTTGTCCTTCTTTGATCTGAGACAGGACAGCTCTAAGTCCCACGTTAATAGCGTCTGTGTCCAAAATGAATTTCCCGTCTGGAAGGGGGTAGCTCAGGATTGGTGCGTTGATTAAAGCTTCTTTCAACTTCCTGAATGAATCTTGACATTCATCTGACCACTGAAACTTTGTTTGTCCTTCCGTGAGCCTGGTCTCATGTTAGCAAATCCCAGCACGTATCAGCGATAGTAAGTGCACAAGCCAAAAAAAATTCGAAGCTGGTGAATGTTTTTCGGAACGGGCCATTCCTTAACAGCTTTGATCTTCTGCCATCTACTGCCACTCCTTTCCCAGAGACAATGTGGCCGAGATAACGTACTTCTTTTTGAAACAGATGACTTTTCTTAGAGCTCAGTTTCAGTGCGGAGCTTCTCAGTCGCTGAAAGAACTTTTCCAAGTTTTTTACATGGTCCTCGAACGATCTGCCAACCACAATAATGTCGTCGAGATACACCAGACACATCTTCCATGATAGTCCTTTCAAAACCGTCTCCATCAATCTTTCGAACGTGGTTGGAGCATTGCAGAGGCCGAATGGCATAACTGTAAACTGCCATAATCCGGAGCCGATGGTAAAAGCTGTCTTTTCTCGATCATCCTGGGCCAGTTCTACCTGCCAGTATCCGCTCTTCAAATCTAAGGTCGAGAAAATTGTAGATCCAGCCAGCGTGTCTAGCGTGTCGTCTATCCTTGGGAGAGGGTAGCTGTCTTTTTTCGTCACGTTGTTTAGTTGACGGTAGTCTACGCAAAACCGTGTTGATCCATCTTTCTTCAACACCAACACGACTGGAGAGGACCAGGGACTGTCGGATGGCTCGATGACTCCGTCTTTCTCCATGCCGCAGACTATTTTGTCAGCCTGCTCCTTTTTGGCGAGAGGAAGTCTTCTAGCTGATTGCCTGATTGGTCGGGCATTTCCATCTATCTTGTGCTGAACCACCTTTGTTCTACCGCCTCTGCCTACTCCGGTATCGAAGATGTCCTGATACTTCCTGACTAGTTCTCTCAATTTAGGCTTCTGTGCTGGCCCCATGTCCTTGGACGAGATAGCAACCAACTTCTCCAATTCTGCTGGCATGTAACTGGCTTGACTAACAGTGCCGCGCGCACTCCTAATCACAGAGGAAATTGACGAGCAGTGCCCCAAAATTGTTCCCTTCTTCAAGGTCACCGGGTAATAATTGACAATCATTACCCACACCTTTGTCTTGTCTTTGAAGTACAGCGACATATGCATTGTTAACTGGGGCTTGTTGGATACGGGCCGACGATTGCTCCTTCTTGACCTTCATCGTTGATGTCGATTTTTTCAATGTTGGACATTTGCTACGCACGTGCCCAAGTACTCTACAATTTCGGCATCGTATCAGTCTTCTCTCAGGCACAACTTCCTTCGGCACTTTTCGCATCACAGCTTCTATATTAGTAGGCTCCTGTCGGTCTTCCTCGATCATCCGGACTCTACTCTGGCTTTTGCAGGATTGCTTTGCTGCTTCGAATTCCAGAGCGCGTGCCAATGCATCCACGAGATGTGCGGGGCGAGCTAGTGTTAAGGCTTGCTGGGTTTCCTGGTCACGAAGTCCATCCAAAAATGCCTGAACCGCCAGTCGTTCCATTACATTTTCCGGTGTAGCTGGGTACGCAAGACGAACCAAGCGTGCAATATCTGCTTCAAATTCTTGCAACGATTCGCTTGATTTCTGGCATCGGTTCTTCAGCTGTGAGTGATATACGTGTTCAAGGTGGGCTTGGCCATAGCGAAGATCCAAGTGTTTTACCAGCTGTTCATAGTCTTCCTGTTGGGCGGTGAGCGTTTGTAAAAGATTTGTTGCTTCACCACGCAATGCCAGTGTCAATGCTAAAGCTTTTTCCCCAGCATTCCATCCATTTGCTTTGGCAGCAGCTTCGAATTGTCGGCGGTAGTTTGACCATGGAGTATTTCCGTCGAACTGAGGCGGTTTCAATGAGAGCTTTCCTGGTTCCGTACTGACCTTGAAATATTTGATGTCTTTTTGAACTTCCTCCAAGTTGGTACTCAGATCCGGCATTGGATTTCTGTTGGAAATTTCAGGAATGTGCACAGAATCCATTCGCTTTTTTAGCTCACTAAATTTTTCTTTTATTCCATCGTGGAGCGTTTCCTTAATTTTATTAATTTCTTCTTCCATTTCATCTTTGATTTTCTCCATCTCTGTTTCAACAGTTCCCATTCTTTCTTTCAACCGATTCGCCACACTGCAAACTTCTTCTTTCAAGCTTCTCGAATTTTCTAGAAGCTCTTCTCTCAAATTCTCCGAGTTTTCTAGAAGCTTCACTTCTAAATTTTTCGAATTTTCGTGAAACTTCTTCCAGGCTCTTCACATTTTCTTGAAGTTCCTCTTTTAGGCAATTCGAATTTTCTTGAAGTTCTTCTTTCAGGCTGACAGAATTTTCTTGAAGCACTTCTTCTAGGCTCTTCACATTTTCTTGAAGTTCCTCTTTTAGGCAATTCGAATTTTCTAGAAGTATTTCTTTCAGGCTGACAGAATTTTCTTGAAGTTCTTTCAGACTTACGGAATTTTGTTGAAGTTCCTACTTCAAACTATTCGTGGTTTCCTCGTGTTTGTTCATTATAGCACTCAAATCGACTCCAGAAACTTCGAACAAGAATGTTTCGGGGTCTTCTCCTTCTTCAATCAGTCCATCTGAAAGTCTTTTCTGGAGTACGGCCTTCTTTCCAGTTGTTACTAATTCCCGCTCCTCTAACTCCTGCTTCAATTCACTAACTTTAAGGTCAACCAGATGAACTCTCCTCGGAAACATTTTGTGTTTAATTGTCTTTGCCGAGATATCAATCTATTATTTATTTCACATACAGTTTTCAGTTTATTGTCCCGCGACGCGCAAAACTGTCCACTTTGCACTCAAATGTTCCACGGGTCACTAACTGTCTATTAGGCGCGATAAACGTCTATCCGTTTTTAAACGGTGAACACTTTAACACTTATTTATTTTAAACATCACACTTCTGACGCCAAATGTAATAAAACTTTACTAACTAATTTTCCTAATTTATTTAAAACACAATTTACAACAATTATTCACTAAAACATTTACTTCAATAACTATTTCGGCGATAGGCCAGCAGATATGATGTAGTTGAACGAGGGTGCATAATTAATTAGATCAGGGTCGGTCTCGGGATCGGTCTCGAAATCGTTACAATATATACAGGCCGTTTCTTTTATCATGTGGTAACATTGCTATATTCTAAACCGTAATAGATACAAAGACGATTAAATGGGAAAAAAGGTAGCTATTGTGGTGAGCAGTAAATTGGTCATAGAAAATTTACAGGGATTCTCGCCCTTCCCAACTTATACAGGGAAAACTGAAAATGCTGTTTTCGGTTTTTTACGAATATTGTTATTTCAGAAAATATAAAAAAATGAAAAAAGAAAGTTTTATTGTATTCAAAATGTACTAGAACTACGTAACGATAAATTTTTAATCAAACGTTTCGTGTCAACACCGCCATCATCAACTATTTTTTTCAAATACGGACCTGTCTATTTCATCACAAATATTGATAGAGCGATAAAATCAAAATAAATCTTTCCTCTTTCATTTTTTATATTTTCTGAAATAACCATTCTATTCGTAAAAAACCGAAAACAGCATTTTTAGTTTTTCCTGTATAAGTCGGGAAGGGCGAGAGTCCCCGTAGATTTTCTCTGACTAATGTACTGCTCACCACAATAGTTAAATTTTTTCCCATTTAATCGTTTTCCGAATAATCATGGAATATTCCTGGAATATTTATATACCCTGGCACATTCAAGAAACATACAAAGTAGAATATTTCAAGAACATTCTTGAGAGAATATACCAGGAATATTTCAATGTGAATATTCTGAGTTGAGTATTTCTGGAATATTACTCATTGTATATAAAGGGAATGTAATGCATGGAATATTCGTGGATTATTCTATACAAGACGTTTCCATATTTGGACCAAAGATTATTAATGTTTCCATACTAGCGCGTTGATGCATCTAGATTATTGTCTGATTTTAATATTTTAAGGAAAATGTTCTAGTTTTAACTAGACTTTTTTATTTTACTTTCCTCATATTTGACCTGTCTTATGTCATTATTTGATATTATGAAATCAATAAATTCTATTCTATTCTATTCATAAATTATTTTCATTTCTCTATGGCCTAATCTCTATTTTGATAAGTAATTAGCAAAGTTCACATTTGACAGAGAATGATTAATAATTTATACATTTCAACTCAGTTTGCATGCAGAGCTGCCTTGTTATTGAATTGTTTTTTTCATTAAGTGATTTGTGTAGTGTTATCATATAAGACGTAAGTAAACTAAATAGTTTTTGAATAATACTTTTATTCAGAATGAAATGGCTTGTAATGAAATAGGAACTTTTATCGCCACGGGCAGGTCGCGTGAGCCATATACCTATCATATATCTCTTCGATGGTAGAAACCATCTGAAGTTATGTCCAATAATTTCTGTGCATGAGATGTTATTAACAAAATTTGAAAGCATTCATTAGAATCTGATGATAATTAATATTGGGAACAATAATTATGCTATAATTTTCAGGTTATGTCTCATCGATCTGCTCTGGGAATACGATGATTAGAAATGTTTCATAGCATCGAAATTTGTCGAGAATGTGACGTCATATTCGAACGTTAAAAATGGGAAGCATAGTACCGATATTTCGAATATGACGTCACATTTCCATTCTATAAAATATTTCTAATTATCGGATTCCGGGGGCTGGCCTAACATTGTAGCTGTTGATTGTATATCATTTTCATTTAATTTTCAAGAACTCGTGTGTGATAATGATTCAGAAGAATCTGACGAACTCCATTCAGAAAAGCAAATTGAAAATGATAATAGCAGTATATAGTATAGATTTGGGTTCTGCTCTGTACCATTATTGCCATATAAATAAAAGAAGTTTTATAAATACAGTATAAAATTCACAAGTTTTTAATGTATTTGAAATATTCACACTAAATTAGATTATCAAGAAAATATTACAGTCCTAGCCAATCACACTATCAATGAATTTTTCATTTCTAGTACAATTCAAGGCTGCCACAATAGAATATATCTGAAGGACATTGAAGTGGTAGTATCTGTTACCTCGCAAAATCCTCCGACCGATTGAAAATAAATTAGTATAAGCTGCATAGAAGTTACAAACTTGTATATTTCTTCATTATTGATAGATTATGGTTACTAGTAAAATTCGAAGAAGACCAATATATTTGCTTCATATTTTTCAGTTACAATATATTTACTGGAGACTTATTTTAAGAGTTAATTCAAAACCTTTATAAATGAACAACCTCCCAGTCATTTTGAGATTTCTACACATTAAACACATTAAGCATACAAATGCACATATATTTTATTTACCAACATACCAAATATCAAATCGCACAATTAATAATTTTTTTCAGGGTTCTCAATTCAGCAGCCTTAACGGATGTCCCAGAAATAGACGAGTAAATAGGATTTGATTTTTTTCTTAATTTAAAATTAGATTTCACACTCTTTTGAAATTTAAAAATAAAACAATTGTATACCTTTGTAGAGATGAACTTTTCTTCCTGAATTATATATAACCCTCAAATTGTAGAGCAACTGTAGACACGTGTTTCAGACTGTTGGTCATCATCAGTACGGTGTAGCCAAGTGCAAAGATGTATAACACTTTTTACGAAGTCAGAAGTATTGAACATCTTCGCACTTGGCTTCACTGTACTGATGACCAACAGTCTTGAACATGTGTCTATGGTTGCTCTACAATTTGAGGAATATATCCATTGTATTTTTTCTATTCGATTATTCGAAACGGTAACTCTGCGAATATTACAGTAATATTTCTGGATCATACCATATATTCAAAGAATACTCATTGAATATTCTATGATTATTCTTCATTTGTATTCCTTGGATAATCTTGAAATATTCCAAATATTCTGAGGATGTTATAGGAATATTTTGTATGGAATATCCGTGGAATATCCCAGAAATATTCTAGATATTCATAGAATATTCTCTTGGGAATATTCTACGATTATCTGAGTGATTCCCATAAGCATGTTCAGGGAATATTCCTCCAATATCCTAGAATATTCTAGTATATTCCTAGAATATTTCAATATTCCAAATAGAATGTTCTACGTCTATTATACAGAGTGCTCTTTCTATTATTTTACACTCTATTTTAAACTCCTTAATCTACATGACTGTATCGGTAACTATTTTCACTCCTCTTGGTTCACCGATGAAACACAATTTGGATCATTTCATCTTGTTCCAAGAGTCACAAGTACTTACTTTTGTTCACTTAATCTCAACGTTTCTTTGAAAATATAATGATATGAATATATATATCGGAGACAAAGTAATAGTTGGGACTTTCCATGGAATACCTTTCGTCTAGATATTATCACAGTAGTTTTCTATAGATAGAACGTATGGCAATAATTTATAATTTGAGCCAATTAAGTTTTTTCAGGTATGACGGGCTTGAGTCTGAGGTGACATATCTGGTCCCTAAACACTACGTAGCGACGGTCACAGGATGGATGGTGGATTTTTATGATAAAAGAATGACGTAGATAGTTGGAGGCGTTTTGATGATTTTGACCTGAGAATGCACAAGGGTTGGTAAGGAGGTATCGAGGTACAGTTCTGGGAAGGCCAGCTCCTGCTGACCGTGGATTCGTTATCGAACTTACGGTTCAATTGTTATAAGTATGCATGCTGGTTATATTTTGTAATACTCTCAGCGCCCAGGAAAAGCAGACTTCGACATACAGTGTGTTTCACTTCTCATGGAAATACCCTCGTATCTTCTGTAATTTTTGACGAAAAATCATGAAATTTTCAGAATCGATAGATACACTAGAGAAGAATTATCTGCACAAAATGGGTTATCCTAAGTGATATACACTGCACGCCAGCAGCGATCAAACCCCCCACTTTTCTGTAAAGTTATATTAGGGGGTAGTACTAGCCCAGATAGCACAATATCATTCATAGAATATTTATAGAATATTTGCCAAGAATATTTGAATATTCACAGAATGTTCTCAAAATGCAATTCAAATATTCTAGGTATGTTCTATGAACATTTGCAATGGACTGTTTTGAATATTCTGAGAATATTTTCTGGAATTTTCTATAAACGTTCGTAGAATATTACGAGATAATATATTTGAATATTCTCAGAACATTCTGTACACGTGTACATTTAAAATTAGTGATATTCTGGGAATATTCCTGGCATATCAATAGGGAATATTCTTAGAATGAATATGAAATATTTCTGGGTACTGGGTACTGCAACAATAAAAACTCCTTCAATTCAAAATTAATTTATTTTCTCCAAAACACAGTTTTCTTTTCAAAAACATTTAAGGAACATACGGAAAAAAATGGAAACAACATGTCTGCATGAGCTAATAACTAGCTAGAAAGATGTTTTGATTTGATACTTACTGTTGATTCCTATAGTTGTTTATTGTTTAAATTTGGAATTCACACAGTTGACCAAAAACGACACGCTTATTCACGATCACGAGGAATGATTAATATAGTTAATGAAAATTAATTCAAATTAAAAATACACTGAACTTTGTTGTTAGGTTAATATAAATATTTGCATCTGGATGAGACACCATACATCCTACTTTGCAGGAAAGAAGATAATCCTGATTCGACGAACATCTGCAGAAGTTTTTCTGCCAACTCCAACTCTCCAGATGTGGTGTGCCCCGGAGCGCAGATTAATTATTTTTCATGTTGATTTTTCACTGTTGTGTCCAATTATGATGAAATACATTTTGACAAAGATCAAAAAACATTACAGAAACTCATGAAAAAACCCACGTAATCACATACACATTCAAAGGTCACTTGTCAATAATGTCAATTGTCAGATACTTTACGAGCTGAAATGACGGATTTTGCACAGTTGCCGCTTACGCTTTAATCTTAACAAAAGTAAATGCACAATGCTTATTATATCTTAAATGAAAATTATGTCATCAAAAACTCATCCAAATTATTATTGCATACGTTAAATAAACTGATCAAATTTCATAGTTTTGAAAAACGAATGGCTACAGTGCTGAGTCATTCCATATTTTTTATATGAGAAATGTGAGGAAATTGCTTCATGTCTGGCATCACCGCATGTGCTGCTATATTTCAAATTCCAACTTATTATTTCTTTAACAATTATAATACAACTATGTAGTTTAAGTAATTTCAGTACGAAAATACCTACCTTATTATATACCTTTATATAGATAGATAGGACGGTCAGGACAGGGGAAATATATAAGTAATATTATATTTAACCTATCTGAGAATGAAGAATAACATCAAAAATACGATTCAGTATATCCTCAGAATATTAGAACCGGATATGTTATTAGAATACATGGAATGAATGCAATATTCATAGAATATTTGCTACAGAATGAAGATATTCCAAGAATATTCTGAGAACATTTCATCAGAATATTCTTCTAGAAGGAGCGAGTTCCTTCAATCCTCCTCTTCGTGAAAGCTCTGGTAGGGCTGGTTCTCGGCCGGGCGGTGCGGCGGCGGAGAGTGATTCAATTACCGGCTACCAGTCCCGGGGCCCCTCGTTGGGCCCCTTTTGAGACAGATTTTCCAATTCTCGCAGCAAGTTCGAACCGCCTTCTCGTGGGAATCCTGGTAGGGCTAGTTCTCAACTGGATGCTACAGCAGACGCGGGTGATATTCGTTCACTAGCTACCAGTCCCGCAGCGTCTGATCCGAGGCCCCTCCTTGATACCCATCGGACACAGGTTTTCTAGTTCTCGCTGGGAGTTTCTTCTTTCCACCTCCTCAAGTAAGTCCTGGTTCCCAGCCGGGCAGCCGCGAGCGATTCGTTCACCGAATACCAGCCCGGCAGCTCCCGATCCGAGGCCCATCCTTGACTTCTATTGGAGACAGGTTTGGCGGTTCTCGCTTCCCTCTGTGTTGTATGAATGTGTATGTTTCATGTACTCCGGTTGTCTGCGGCGCCCCTAGAGTCCGCTTAACTCTCGTTAGGCATGACAGGTCATGCCGTTGCTCAGGATTCACCACGTGGAGGTGAGAGTAGCGTTGGAATGCCCGGACTCCAGCACACCCCTTGAATCTTCAATTTGTTTCACTTCCCATGGAAACGCCCCCGTGTAAATCACGTATAATAATACTCCCTCATAAACACTCGTTGAGTGTACCCAAAGGCATAGCCTGTGCGGGTAGAGGACGGCTATTATTATTATTTGCCGTGGCGCTCCGGGGCGACTTACTGATGTTTTAGGTGATGTATTCACTTTTCAGCTGTAGGAAAACCCGGAAAACCTACAGCACCACTTCGGGTGGGTCGTATAGTTAGTTCATTTCTAGTGTATCTAATTATCCTGAAAATTTCATGGTTCTACGTCGAAAATTACGGAAGATACGGGGGCGTAAAAAAATGAGTAATAGAGCTGATTCAATTTTATTTTATTTATTTATTCATCGGGTAGTTTTGTTACATAAATGGATTTCTGGTTCATCATGCAAGAAGAATTACCCGAAAGAATGACACCATAATTCAAATGGGATTGTATATAAGACCATCAGGGTTATTCGGGTGACCATTGAAAACGAGGCAATAATAAGTTATCTAACAGTAGCGTCTACCTAGAAAGTATCACTGATATTTCCTGAAATATTGGCATGCGTGCGAAGTTTTTAGCTGATGATAATCCCACATTTTTATCGAATTTAATCTAATCTGATGTTAGAACTCTGATGTTAATAATTGTTCATGGACTACAGGGAATATGAGTGACACGTACTTTCTATAGGTAGATGCTATTGTTAACTTATCAATGTTGCCTCGTTTTCATTGGTCACCTAAATAACCAGCATGGAAGGCACTCAATAATGTATCTACGTTGGCAACCTTTTCGAGTTGACGTAGAACAAAAACATATTTAGGTTTTTTTTTCTTATTTCATCTATAATACGGACCAGTTTAGATTTTCATCCAAAGTAAGTCCTAGGAGATTAGCAGTGCCACCCTCCGATAACGTATGGTTGACGAAAAATTTCAATTCGTCTGTTTTACTTCTATTCAAGCAAAGAAGATTATTTCTATATCGAATCGGCCTTCAAAACCCTGCATGCGTGCCTTCTACTTACGTTTCTATCACAAAAAACACATTTTATTTGGTTCTGTCATAATTCTGCCAATGCTGGGGTTTCAAACGTAGAGTTCACGCATTTTTTGTCTCAAGACAAGGCAGGTAAAAGATAACCTTACTCGTATTTAACATTGTTTTTCCTAGTTTGGCACATATTGGAAATCAACATTGGTTTTAAAGGTAAAACATCTGATGTCTTCTTTTAAAAAGGACCGTACTGAATTTAAAATTAGTGTATTAAGTATGAACATTGATATAGCTGTTTTTCAATTATTTGTAATGTTTACCTTTTGCTTGAATATCATTTTATCAGATGTTTTTCCGCAATAACATTTACTGAGTAATGTTATGAGACTAGCAGTAGACACACACCAACCACAAGTTTCATCATATATGAATAGCACTTTGTTCTGCAGCAAAGGAAATATTTTGGTTGACTCAAAACCTTTGAGACATAATAATATGAAGAATTTTTCAACTTAAACTTTTCCACAAGTTTAATATATTTGGTAAGCCAGTAAAACTATTTAGTTGCGAGTTTGTATTTATCAAGTCACAAACTGTGTTCAAATTTAGTGTACTGATATTTCATGAAATAATATTTTATGAGAAGAATCAACTTATAACATTTAATGAAAAACTTCTGCTGCAATCAGTTAGTTCATCTTGTTTCACTGCACTCTACTAATAATGCGTCGGTGCTATTTTCATGAAAACTATACTAGACGGGACATGCTCCTGAAAGATATAGATATCATTTTGACTTGATATAACATATGAAATGAAGAAAACTTTTACTCCCAGAGCAACTTTTGGCACATTTTTATTATACCTAGTCAAAAGTCTCTGCTCTGCTACTAGAAGTTTCATGTTCCGAGTTATCCACTATTGTAGAAATAGATGGTGAATTTAGTGAGCATAAAGAGATTCCTTGAAATACCTTTTCTTCAAACCTAGTTGGTCAAGTCATGAAAATTTTATTTGCCTACATATATCCTCATGCTAGAGCTGATTTTTTTTCAGATTTGGTTTCTATTTGCCAACTCTTCACTAAATTCATCTCTTCTACAATCTCAAATGTATTTTCAAGTTTTCCTTCTTGTTTTTGTTGGGAAACAGATGAAACCTTACGTTTATGTATGTTTCAACTCCTTTGGATTTACATCCAGAAACACTTTAATAAATATTGTTTTTATATTGGGTAAGTTTTTTGGAAGTGAATTTCAAGATAAGATCCGTATTATTAATGTAATAATTACGAAAAAACACTAAAAAATAAGAACAAACTGTCTCGAAATCAATGGTACAAATGGTTTGTTTACAAATCTATCTGCCCTGTTGAAATACCAAATTTCACCACCAGGGGTCGTATCGCTTGGCTTGAACCGCCTATCTGATTCGGTCCTAAAGGCAGTGAAAAATACTTAGAGATTATTTGAAAAACTCAAATAGCATTACTCCAGGATTGACAAAATTATTACAGAACGAAATGAAATATGTTATTGTGATAGAAACGTGAGTAAAAGGTGTTTAAATCGCCCGTGCTTCAAAAACCCTGCAGGGCACGCATCTATCTGAATCAGCCTTAAGATAGGAACTCTCGACTCAACGATTATAAACCACGAAGGATGGCCCACTTCCTACCTCCGTACATTGGACAAATTTCAGCGCGACGTTAGTGACGTCACCTGGCCTGCAGAAGTATTCGTCTGCCATAAGAGCCCGTGTATTTTTATATTTTTTGTGAGCGGTTTTTCTTCCTGTTGGTGAAATTTTTCCGTTGTTTTTTTAGTGTTTGTTTTTGGTGATTGATTTGACTTTCCGGTCATTGGTTTCCCAGTGCCGTAAACATCTTAGTTTGTCGTGAATGAGTGAAAATTGAATCGGCTGTTGGAGTGCGTGTTGATTCCAACTTCGTGATGGGACACTTATTTATTTGACTATTTTTCGATTCATTGAAAATATTTGAGGTGAATATAGCTCTCGAAAAATCTCAAGGGTTGACATAGTTCCTTAGGCAGTGTTACAATTGTGTTAATTCATATTTTTTTACCTCAAGAAACTGTCAAAAAAATGAGTTCCAACATAATATTTCGTTGGTTCCTAGAAGAAATTGATTTTTTGTGTCTTCCACCACTTGCAAAGAATGGATACATTGCTGCAAAAGAGCAGACAAGTTCAATGTAGAGACTTTTCTAGAATTTGCTCTGATCATTTTACATCAATATAGGTGAGTTAATGGCAGCAAACTCCAATGGTACCTATCAATCAAATATTTTTTTAGGCCTTCCATTGAAAATACTCAAAAAAACTACAGTATCAACCAAAAATTTGGAAAGAATGACAAAGGGTGCAATATAGCGAACAGACCAGAAAAAAGCCATCAAGAAGGAAAAAAGCACAAGCATGGCTCCGCGTTTCAATATAAATCCTACTGTTGGAAACTCTTTTGTTATCGTTGGCAGTTACTTTCCTCATTCCTCGCAAATATTACACGAAATTGAGCATTCTTTAAATTCAACTGAAACCCGGCAACACTTTTCATCGGAGGATGAAGCTGGGGATCATGAGAAGAATGAAAATAGGTTTAGAAGAAAATATGAAACACTCCTGAAAAAATATAACAATATGAAAATAACATCAAGAAAAATAATAAAAGTGTGTGAGTGCAGTGTCGACATATTAAAATAAATCCTACAAAAGTCAAAATACGGCAACAGATAAGACATCTGCAGCAGCAAAATTGTTGGGAAAAGTTCTAACAAAAAATCAGAAAAGTATACTCTTGACATGAAAAAATGGTTCACTGGACTCGAGAAAAGATATCGTTGGCATTCTCTCTGAGGTATTACAGCAGAAAGAGCTATGTGTTTCTCAGGAAGAATTTGAATTTTCCCATACCATCAATTTTGAGTTTGAAGCATTGGGCATTCCTTAGAGGTTGGTCCTGGATATTTTTTATGTGATTCTAATACATCTAGTGTTACCTGGATTAATTGGAATAAATCACAACAGCCATGGCATAGTCAGACATAAAAATCAAATGAAGTTTGGAATGACATGTATTTCATTTTCAAATAATTAATTTAATTCTCTCTGAATCTCCTGTGTGCAGTAGCTAGGTAGGTATATAAAATAACAACTGGAGATGGTTGGTAAAAATGGAAAATAACCGATCACGAGTTTGTTCCATTTACTACAATACTTCTTATATTCTGCTCATTCATATTAACTTCACGTGCACTTAACTGAATAATCAACATTCATTGATTATCATATAAACTCTCCAAGATTTTTGCTTGAAGGTAATAGTATATTATCGAATATCACCCCAATTTGTATTTATAAACATATCAGTAAAACTCATTAATTCGTTTTTATTAAAATAGACTCATCCATTACAACCATTTTCCACAAATATTTTCAGTAAATCGAAGTGCCTTATTACGAAATGACGTTCAATTTATGGGTTATCTACAGCAAACTAGGGCATCCAGAGTTCTGAAAGATCGATGAAGTCAAAGAAAATTAACACACCAACCAGAAACACCCAAAAAACTTACAGGTTTGCCTTATAAATATTGAGATAAAAGGTTTTGAAAATCAAGAAAAATGCATGGGCTCTTATGGCAAACCGACATCAGTGCAGGCCAGGTGACGTCACTCATAGCTGGTGGCGAGCAGGGGGGAAGGCAGATAAAATCACCGAATTGGGCCATCCTTATAGTCTATAATCGTTGCTCTCGACTGTCATAGTACTTTGGCTCATGTGCAGAGATTCCGCGTTGCCAATGGCGCTAATTTGTTTCGACATCAGCCGACTTTCCGTATTATCAATATTCGGGGTCGCCACGGAGTGGGCGACATCTACATTTTGAAACTCCGGGAAAACAACCATTCTGCCATAAGATCTCGTATTAATAAATTGTTGATTATTTCTTTATCGTTCTATATTTGGATCGATTTTTTTGATTTGATACAGAAAGCATAGCTTTGATATTACTAGTAAGTCAAAAAAAAAATTGTTCAGTGCCGCAGTGCAAGAATTATTTATGTGCGAATATGTCCATGCACTCTTTTCCCAGAAACCAGAAGTGCCAGAAATTAATTAAAGCATGGGGAATTACACTGAAATATATGTGTGTTTACAGCAAATACTTTAATTATTTTGGAAGATTTCATACCTAGTAAGATATATTTTGTTCACAATAATTAGCGTGAATCTATCCAGTAATTTTCTAGACACAAGAAGCAAAACATTCAAACGATTGATGAAAGGGGTTATTCCATCTCAAAAACTTTCAGAAACTAGTTCATCAAGGCAACGAAATGTTAACCGATCTGGGAGAAAATTGAAATAGGATTTTCTAACTGTAATTGTTTGATGATTTCAATACTTTTCAAGGTTGAACGCTGTTGATGGTGCAGAAGTTACAGAATTTGGAGTTGTTTTATCAGTTCAGTGCTTTTCATTGGAGTTAGCCAGTTCACTTAAAGTCTCGGAACAGATACAGCAGTATAATGAAAACCTGGACTGTTATTCGAATTATTTCGTATATTGGGTACAGTAACATTTATTTTTTATAGGTAATACATGAAATGAAAATGATTTCCAAAAAATTGAAAAATTAAGATGAATAGATGGATGGTACTGTGGTGTCACAATAATAAATTTCACTAGTAACGAAGTAACCTTTCCCAACATTTCAACACCAATAGGTAAGTGCACTTAGATAACAAAATGTGCATATCGGTGTTGATGTGCGGTGAAGTGAATACTTCAGGATGATGAAGAATTTCACAAGTTAGGTATTTCACACGATCCCAAATAAATTATACACTCTAATAATAAGTTCAAATTCTCTATTTCAAATCCTTCATTGGATTTGAATTCATGTCGATGTTTCTTTACGAAATGGCAGAAGTCCACTGCTCTTTCAGCAGCACAAACTGCTTCAACATTTTCTTCCTCTGCCCCAAGCTTGCTTGACATCAGTACAGCTCAACTCGTTTAATTCTTCATGACTGCAACTACATGTTTACAGAATCCAAATTGGCCCCCTTTGCAACTGCATTCACAGTTCCACTTCATAACTGATGGTGTATCTGGAGATCCCATTTCAATGTTCAGTTCATGAAGAAAATTTCAAGACGGAAGTTTGCAGAGAACGTCCAAAAATTCGTCGCTCATCGATATTCTCTACCTCAGATATAAATAGATAAAACAAGATTGGCATTGAATACTGCATCCCCTTTAACCACAGGCCTACTTTTTCCGATTGAATATTGAAAATTTTCAGCCAAATGAATCTTTACCACAGGCATTTTAGAGAAAACAAAGTTGAGACGTAAATTAAAAGCTGAAGTATTCATAAAAATAAAATAAAAAATATCAAATATCAACAAAACATCCAAAAGTCGTCAACTGTCACGTGACTGATGTGACGTTTGCTTTATTTTCCCGGAGTTTTGGAGCGCTCCCTGGTGCCATTGGTGACCGCGAATTCGTGGTTAAATGGAAGCAATGACCTTTATATTAGAAGAAGAATTTGTTGAAACTTGTGTCATTTGTCGTTTCTCCTGGAAATACTGGTAACGAAGAATGACTAGCTTCTATGGAGGTTTTTTTTCCATTGAAAATGTTTTTTAGACTATAAAAATAAGTGTAAAAAAATTACACTATTTTCCATATTCACTAGTAAGATTTAGAGCGGTGTAATCGATAATGAAGCAGTGATGGAATAAGCTGTGGAACTGAAAAATATCCTCCACATGACGATATGTGGTGGTCGGTTACAAAAAAAGGTAAGCCTTAGGTTGGAATTGATTAATATTTCTAAAAGGGACTTATATCAAGAGTCCGGCGTTAGCGTACTTATCCAGTGCTTTTTTCCCAATGCGCTACCATACCATGTTCACTCTACTTGTTTAGCTCAGTAAATTCTGAGAAATAATTGAAGTTTTATGTTGTAGCATTAAGGGCTGATTGTACATTTGAGGCTTGAACCTGTTTTTCTTGAAACGCAGATGCACTTGAGTTCAGAGAAAATGTGAGTTGTACATTGATGGTAGAGCTCGACCGCAGCTCAAGCTGAGCCACCAAAATTGACGGTTTAAGGGCGGGTTGTACATAACAAGTTCACCAATAGTTCAACCAACTTGAGTTCAGTTTCTAAGGAATCAATAATTTCATTAGCTAATCCCTAGCAACTGAACTGAGGTCACTTAAACTGTTGGTGAACTTGTACAATCCGCCCTAAGCTTCGGCGTGACAGGACTTAGATTGATCTACAACAGTCACAATGGCAGGATTGGATTAAAGATTTCCATTTCAGGATGATCATATTTTTTATAACAAACATGAATTTTTTTATGGTATAGTTGAGGGAAAGATGCTAGAACTAGTATATTGTCCCTGTGAAAACCATTTCAAGGAATCAAATGATGTACAGTCGTGAAAAGATTTCGTTCAAGAACATAAGTGCTTTAAGACAAATACAATTAAAATGAGTAAAATACATTGTTATTCTATCAGATTTTCCAGGTATAAAATAAATACAATCATACAGTTTGTATACAGAAGTTATATGAACAAACCTTAGCAAAGAGTAGACTAGTTTTGAGTATATTAAATGTCAATATTTTAAAATTATGTAAATTTGTACAAATTAAAAACATTCAGTTAGTCAGTTATAGTTTTTGCTTATATACTTATCAAGCAAGTAGGAAGCATCCACCTTGTGGAGTTCCAATTATGATATCGTAGTTGTCTGACTGCTCATCTCTGACCTGCACCCTGAGTTCTGTCAGGCATGTATGAATCGATCCACCGTTGTGTGCTTCCAGTTTCGTTTTCAGGTATATTTGATTGATTGTGTCAAAAGTGCCAGATTTGAAATGTTTAGGGTTTGAGAGCGACTTCCTAATCTCAGGCAGTAGGTTAACAAAGCCACCAGAATATGTAGGCGATTTCTTATGTAGCATTCTGTTTCACTGTTGTAGATAGAAATAATTTTTCGTTCTTGTGTTATAATTACTTATTATATTCATTGTTCTTTTCTAACTTCTCCTTATTGCAATGGATATAACTGTCAGAATTCCGTTTTCAACAAAATATTCCTGCATGACTCTATAACCCAGGCCAAACAGGAGTCTTATGAATCTTTTTTGTATGATGAACACTTTAGATGTTTCCATGGTTCTTCTTCAGATAATTGTTACAGCTGATGGTGGAGTAAACTAAGGTAAAATAAGGCATAGTACATCAGATAGTTTCTATGCACATTTGATTTCATAGTGCTGAACGCAAAGTAAAGTCTGTTCAGCTTGTTACAGACGACGTTAACGTGATTGTTGAAGTAGAGTTTATCGTCAATCTCTAGGCCTAGATATCTCGTCATATATGACAGATGTGAATATTCTTGTGTGGCATATATTGAATGATTGTTAATTTTAAGGGGGTGCTGAATTCACTCAATACTTTTTTTTCCAAGTCGATGATAAGGTTATTACGATCACACCAATGTTTGAAACTTTTTGCAGCTAACTCAGTTTGGTTTTGCAGTTCAGCAGCAGTATCAGTCACAACGATAATTGTCGTGTCATCTGCATAGATGAAAGTCCGCCCTTGGCCGATATGGTTTGGGAGATCCTTTACGTAAAGTAGGAAAAGTAGAGGCCCTAAAACTCCACCCTGTGGAGTTCTAATTACGATATCGTAGTTGTCTGACTGCTCATCTCTGACCTGCACCCTGAGTTCTGTCAGGCATGTATGATTCGATCCACCGTTGTGTGCTTCCAGTTTCGTTTTCAGGTATATTGGATTGATTGTGTCAAAAGCCGACTGAGGTCGAAGTATAATCCCACTACACGTTTGTTTTAATTGATGTTGTTATAGATATATTGGATCATTTCAGCTGATGCTGTCTCAGTTGGGTGGTTAGGACAAAAGCCATGTTGGTATGGGATCATTATATTGTGTCTGTCTAGGTAGTAGACAAGTTTATTATAAACCGCGGTTTCCATCACTTTTGAGAAGCAATTCAAAAGGCAGATCATCCTGTAATTCTCCACACTTAAAGGATCACCCTTTTTAAAACTTGGAACTGTTTTTGAGATTCTAAGTTGACTTGTAATTGCCCCTCGGTTTCAGAGTGGTTCACTATCTTGGCTACATAGCTTATATGGACCCTGTTATGCAAATATATACGATTGTCCGAAAAAGAGGATTAAGCTGAATGTAATTAAAGATTTTTTTATTGAAAAATAGTGGTGAACAAAAAACTGTTATTGCTAGGAATCGCACGTTAAAAGGTAAGACCTCGTTAATCCTTAACTCGCACAAGTTTAGACTTCTGAGGGCTGTTGTTCGTAGGGGGATGACAGCTAGTTAACGGAAAAAACAATTTTTTTTTGTTAAATACTCTATCTCTGATGATTCACTGCAAAATGTGTTAAGGCACTTAGCACATTAATGCATTGTGTCAAATTACTAGCTGTTAAAGTGATTCAAATGACATAAAAAACCATAATAATTAGTTCAATAAATTTTGTACAGAATATGTTTAAGATTTCAGCAACAATAACTGTGATTCAAAATTTTTTTTTTTTTATAAAAAAATCTGAAAAAGCAAAATGTATTTCCTAATGTGGATGCAATAATGATCAAGCATATTGCGGAAACTTCAATGTTTGAAAAATATTTTAACAAAAAAGAACATTGCAGAAGTATCGCTAAGATATCAATTCTTATAATTGAGAATACACATGATTAAATAATAGCCACTGCAGATACTAAAATTAATAATAAAATTTGAATGAATAATAAAATATTGATTTTATATAAAAAAATATTGTAATTTCAATATTACCAAAAATTGGGACAGGAAAATCTGTTTACTTGAAAATCTTTTAATGTGGAACATGGATACATGCATGAAAAAAAGAATATGTTTATAAAAAAAATCTAATTTCATTAGAAAATACATCTTAGAAAGATTCCACTATAAAAATACGAAAAACCTTTATTTTCTTTTGATTTTTTAATTTTCTTCATCCTGGATTTTGAAGTCTACTGAAGTACCAAATCCGTCAACATAATCAGTGAAGTCGTTTGTTGGTACATGTTTGAGGAAACTATGGAACTTTTTGCAAGGAGGTACCAGTTTAATGAGATCTTGGAGATCTTTGATGTTAGTAGTGGACAATGCTTTTCCATCGGGCCATAATGGCAGCAGCTTAATATCTTTGATGACTGAATGTTTTCTTCAAGCTTTTTTCGAAATATCGACAATTTTAGGCGAACTCTTGAGTGCCGACTTCATGTATATTAAATTTGGAGTTTCTATTTTAATTTTAATTTCAAATGTGTTTAACCATGATATCTTCGTTTTCTCTATATAAAATTTTCTATTAGTGATTGCTTTTAGAATTGGATCTGCTGACACAAAATCTTCAGGTTTCATTCTTTTAACAATGAATTTATTTTTACGGCGATAGTTGGCCATTACAGTTATGTAGTCCCAATCTGTGTAAAGTCTGATGTTAAATTTTAGGGCATATTCCACATCCCCAAATTCTGAATCATTCGGCAAGAATGTGTGACCTGGTTGTAAATATCTTATCGTGATAACTTTCAGTCGATCATGATTCTGTAGTATATCTAGTAGCATAGCAATCATTTTTATACTGCGGTTCTGTCCACCACAGGAATCAGCCCAGATATTTAGGTTCTCTGCAGTTGGCTTCAAATCTTCTAAGACAAATTTTCGTAAGCATGAACCGACTTCTTGCGTCCCTCGACCTCCTTCATGCTCTAACCAGACATGAAAAATTCCTTTATTGGTACTGCCACTATGGATACCTAAGTTATACAAATTTAACTGTCGTTTGTGATAAGCTATACCTGTAGAAACGCAAGGTTAATTATGAGTTTTCTGAAGATCTACAGTTAATGTTTCAACCAAGAGTTCCAACAAATCATATTTCATTTGCGTCTTCAAAGAATTCGCATGTTCTAAGTGGTCAGCATGTTCTAATTCTATTTTCTGCAATATTGATCCATTAGTTCCTTGCTTATTAGTATTAAAAACATCACAGCGCAGACATGTGTCCTTATGGGACTTTTTAAAACGAAGGTCAAATTTCTCATAAAATATTTTTTTAAATGTAGCCAGACTAACATAATTCTCATGGGACTCTTTATAAAGGTCATATACTTTCTGTAAATTCAAATTGGGAGCTAAATATCGTGTTTCTGATTTACTGCGGCAATAATGAGACTTGTATTTGGGAATTTTTTTCATAAATATTAATATATCGCTCACCTTGTTATCTGGAAGCTTATTGGTATCTCCGGCTGTGCCTCTGCAATCTTTAATTTCGTGTTTTAGATGTTTAGTGAGGGCTACATCGATGCGTGACTGGCTTATACCAAAAGTATTTAAGAATAACTTTTTGCAAACAGGTATATCACCAATTATGTATCTTCTGCTAAATTTTCTCTTAGAGTTCTCAGAACCATAACTCCGAATCTTTTTATATTCTTTAACATAACCTTGCAAAAGGCTACAACGAGTTTCATAACTTCCGGATTTCCAAAATTTTTCGAACTCTGCTCGTCTTGTTTCAACAGATAATTTATCTGAACATTTGTTATGGCAATTAGGGCCGCAGTGGTCATGACGGTAGAGCGCTAGTCTATCAATCAGAGGGACGTGGGTTTGATTCCCAGCATGATCACTGGTCTCGTGCTAGGAATCGCACGTTAAAAGGTAAGACCTCGTTAATCTTTGGCTCGCACAAGTTTCGACTTCTGAGGGCTGTCGTTCGTAGGGGGATGACAGCTGGTTAACGAAAAAAAAAAAATGTAATTAAATTTTCCCCAACAAATTCTTTTGGTTTCACAATAACCCCTTTATTGTCAATATAGGTATTCTTCATTGTTGTTGAGCCGACTCTTTTTGATATTCCTGTTTTGAAATTTTCTTTTTCTTCCCTGTTTTTTCGTCCTTCCTGATAGGCACATTTTATATTTTGATAACTCGACTGATCGCTTGATGATTTTGTTGGAAAAGAATCATTGTCTTCTATGTTAATATTGCATTTCATTGTTTTGTTCCCGTCGCTAATGTCAACTACTGAAGAAGAACGTACATTACATCCTGAACAACTGGCTACAGGTGCTGCAATTGGAAATTGACCAACTACATGTTCTTTATTTGTGTCTTCAGTATAGTTGTCCAGACATAAACATTGTTTTGAGTAGAATGTGATATAGGTGTTATTCGATTTACGTCACTCTGTTCAGGATTAATAGGAAGAATGTGCGAAGCCTCATCTACAAATTCAATTATCATATCGTTGGATATATTTGAACGTGGAGTGTGTAACGTAACCTGGGATACTTTGATTGCTCAGAATGCTCAGCAGAGAACGGCGTAGGTTCTTTGGACTGTATTGCCAGTTTCGGATTTTTTATGTGGCAGGCAAGTGTTTTAAATTTTGAACTTCAAGAATTTGACTGGCTTGGACCCAGCAATTTTTAATTTAACAGGAATAAAAAGTACAAAATACCTAATGACAGATAATTGAAATAAGATAAATTGACCTCCTTCTGTAACCAGACCAACAATAAAACAATATTTCAAAACAAATATATATTAATAAATTTAAGAAAATGTAGTGTCGAAGTAACACGTTGATATTCAAACAATATTATGAGGTTAGACCAAATATTTATAACAAATCTGTGAAAAATTACTGAATTTGTTTCGAGGACACAGGTTACCTTAGTTAATACAGTGTGTAGATTCACAGGCGAGTGATAACTGGAACATTGTGATGGTTGGTCTGCTAACAGAGTACGAATGAGATGACACTTCAGCTAACAATTTCAGGCAATCCTCTGGTATGGATTACGCCTCCAGGTTGTACTAATTTCCTTGTGTTCCCTCGTGGATAGTGGTCGAATGCATGAAAAGGTTTGATAGATGTTAGTTTATCACAGATTTGAAACTCAACAGTATAGACTTTACAGAACGAGCTATCAGAACGTTGAAAAGATTTACTAAGCCAACTGAGAGTGAACATGAATAGAAATGATTATTTTTAGAGGACCTAAAATTGCTGATTTGTGGAACACCATTTCGTATATTGAGGGAACCTCAACTATTCGATTAATAATAAAAAGCGCCATTATAATTTTATATAATGTTCTTCATTTTATATAAGCAGAAACTCTAAACTGAAAATATATCAAAGTAAAACTACACATTACACGCTCTGGTGTAAACCATATCTCGATATAAGTTGAAACTTCATAGGTAGGTACACCTAAGGGTTCTAAATAACGAAAAATATAATGGAACAACCCCCATGAAAATGGTTGCTGTGTATAGTAGGAATACTAACAGGCCATAACAAACTAGGCAGACACCTGTCACTAATGGGTATAAAAGACAGCCCCACCTGCCATATGTGTGAAGAAGACGAAGAAACATCGTCGTACTTCCTTGGCGAGTGTGAGGCGTACAGAAGGCCTAGATTCGAAATCTTCGGAGTTGAAAAACTCCAACAAGAAGAACTCATCGAATTAAAGTGGACGGACTTACTGACCTTCATTAGAAGGTCACAAAGATTCGCAAAGGAAGACTAGGAGAGGTAAGGTAGTTATGTGGAGAGCGGGGAAAGCAAAAAGGGCCCATTGGGGCCTACTTGCCTGGCTGCGGCCTCCCCATTATTACTACTACTAGTAGGTATATAATAATTTTTGTATTTAAAATTGCAAACAAACTAAAATGGCAAATACCAAGCTCATCAGAAATAACATGAAATCATCAAACAGGTAAACATTTTTAATCCGTAGAATTCAATTCTTCCTTCTTGACAACTGAGTTTTGAATCGCCCCACTCAAACACTTTCAATCGACAATGAAAATATTGTGTATTTTGAGGTTATATATAGAATAATCAAGAAAGTTGATGTTTACAAAACAATTATTTTACTTACCTGATAAGTAGAATAATAAACACTATTATATCAAAGGGATTAAGACCGATGTACGCACTTGCTGGTTTGTAAATGGGGACAGGTAATATTTGCAAAACTGTGTCAACCCTCCTCTTGACTGATAGCTTTCAATCAACTGCTTTGTTAATAAGCGTTCCAAACCAATAAACATGAATTTGAATTACTTTGTCATCAGTTTCTATTACATAAACGTAATTCTGGGAAGGGTCACCTCCAGTTCCTCAGGTCTTCCGCAAACTTTTTCTTTGCTCATTTTTTAAGTTGTACTTTTCTACCCTGACATTAAAATCCATTTTAATTTGCACCCATACTTTTGATTTTTCCGAATGTGTCCTACTGGACTCGAATATGTTTGTGTGCTTTGACCACATCTATAAGAAAAGAAAGAAAAAACTCTGACATATTAAATAATGTTCGATTTATCTTGGAATTAGCATTTTGGAGGTTGATATCACTTGCTGCGAGCAGCGTATCATCAGCAAAGAGATTGATGAATTCACAGTCTTTGATAGTCGATATCGTTTAGATATAATATGAACAAAAGAGAACCCAGGACACTCCCCTGAGGCACTCTTGTGTTAATAGGTCTTTCACTAGAGATAACGTTTTCAACTTTTGTCCTCTGCGATCTGTGAGTCAGGTAACTCTCGAACCATTGCAGAACTTTCCCAGATATATCAAAATATTCTAACTTTTTGAGAAGAATGGATATGTCAATGGTTTCAAATGCCCTTTTGAAATCGAGAAATACAGCGACAATTATTTTGTTGTTATCGATTGATAGTTTCCACTTGGACAAAGTGAGTTGCAATGCAGTTTCACAGAAATGTTTTGCTCTAAAACCTGATTTATGATCCATTAGTAAACTATTTTCTTCAATATATGCACAGAGTTGTTTATAGGCTGCAAGTTCCAATACTTTTTCGAATGATGGTAGAGTATTAATTGGCCGAAAGTTAACAGGTTCATTGGCATTATTGATTTTAGGTACAGGGACCACTGTACTAACTTTGAGTTGTTGAGGAAATTGCCCAGTTCTTAGAGATGTATTGAAAAAATCCAGAACAACATGACCAGTTACTGAAAATATACTTTTTAAGACCTTGTTGTTAATAAAGTCCGAGTTACATTTATTGTCCAAACTGTTAACAATTGAGCTTAGATCTTTCAAAGTCAGAGGTAAAAACTCAGATAATTTATATTAAATAAGGTAGATCAACACAAGTCCAAGGTCTAGCTGGCTGAATTGTAGCTTTGATATTTGTCATGCTTTCAATGAAAAAATTGTTAAAAATTTCTGCTTTATCGTAGTTTGAAGCGATTACCTGTCCATCGAATATGATTTCTTTAGGTATAGTACTATTTTCAGGTTCGACTAAACTTTTCAATGTTTTCCACATTTTTTTCGAATCGTGTGTGTGAATAATTGTCAATATTTTGTTCATAATAATTTTATTTTTTTATTTTAAGCATATTTACCACTTCATTTCGATAACTCTTGTAGATAGCCCAATTGAGTTTTTCATCGTTTACATTTCAACTATTTTTAAAAAGTTTGTATGCTTTATCTCGCTTCTTTTTAAGAGCAAAAACTTCATGGTCGTACCAAGGGAGATGATTTCTTCTTATTTAATTTACTTAATTATTAATTAAAAGTTGCTATAATAGCAAGTCGCCGAAGCAGATAACTCGTCAAGAAATTAAAAAAAGGAGAATAGTTTATTTAAAACTTGAAGTTTTGAGAATTTCTTCATCAATCATTATATCGGTAAAATGATCTGATTTTGCCCGAAATTGAATTATTAGTGGCAAGAACCCACTGGGAAGTAGTTCTTTTGTGGCTTTCAAAGCACAACTCTTTTCGTCGTCTGTCAGAGGTAATGCTAATGGATGTTGTGGTTTTGTCGGATCTAGAAGATAAGCTAACAGATGATATGGAGTTCGTATCGGTGGCTAAATTTTTGTGTTTGACTCGAAGTAAAATCTGTCTTCTCAAACAATGATTCGAGATTTTTGAATTCTTATACGACATCAGAAATGGTTGCATCAGTTCTTTGAAGCCTATCAATGGCAACAGAAATAGGCTTCAAAATCGCTAAATAGTCTTTGGCAGATCTTTTTAAATACATATTAGAAATTTTTTCTCTTACGATGGCATCGATTTCATTCTTATGTTTCTCGCAAATTTTTAGAAGTTTTGGCCACGATTCAATGAAAACTTGTAAGCAGTCAGCCAGTGAATTCCACCTCGTCATTAGGTAGAACAATTTTTTTCGCTGAAGCAAAGTGAGTATTTCGGTAATACTTCAAGACAAACACAACATGCTCTTGATATCCCGGATCTCCAAATCTTTGCAAAGTAAATTCAAAATATAAGCAACGCTCATTTCAATTTATTCTTGTATTTCATTTTTCATTGCGTTCATATTGGCTGCGTTATCGGTAACAATGCTACTCACTATTTTCAATGTTAATAATGATAATAATAAATATGCTTTATTATCATAAGACAAGGTCTTGTTGACAAAGTAATTGTCTTAAATATTAAATATGGTAAATCATAAAAATGATAATTCGTCACAAACAATAGTAAAAATTACAAAGGTTATAAACAGAAATAAAATAGACAATAACAATTATAGTTCGTCTAAAAATTATCATTAAAATATTCCTGCAAACTATAATAGGGTCTATCGGATAGGAATCTTTTGACTGCCTCCCTAAATTGGAAACACTCAGATCAGCAGATCTAATATACAGGGGTAAATGTTTATACATTTCCCCACCATTGTAGAATATAGAGTCTTTTGTGATATTTTTGGACGGCAACGGTAGTTTTAAAGTGTGGCTGCTGTTCCGGGTGTTATAGTGAGATGTGGATGCAGCGAGATTCAAAATATGTTTATTCATCAAACAAACGGATTCTAGTATAAATAGTGCAGCTATCGTCAGAAATGGTTATTAATGCAAAATTTTAATATTTTTAAAATATTGAGGTGCACATCATAATCGAGTTTTTTCAGGATTGCCCATGGTACGTTATCAAATCCAGGAGCTGAGTTTCTTTGTTTGTGTAAGATTCTGAAATATTCGTCTTCATCTAGTTCAAGTTCGTTATTTTCTGGAACAGTACTGAAAAATTCTTCATACCATCTGTTGACTAGTTCAAAGTTTTCCTGATCATAATTGGGGTCGTCTGTTTCAGTGAAATTCTCTTCAAAAATATATTTGACTTTTCAGTGTCTCAGCTATAAACCTGTCTGTTTTCTTCTATAGTTGCAATTGTATTACGGGGTTTATAAGAGGGACATTTTCCTATTTTTTGCCAGTAATTTCGTCCTTGTTGTTGATTTATTTCCTGACATGTTTCCAACCACTTGCTTTCTCTGTAATGCTGAATTAATTTCTGAATGTCTTTATTGTACTTGTTGATTTGCTGATTCATTGCTGGTTCAGGGGATGTTTTATATTCACGGTACTTTCTTCGTTTGATTTTGATTAGACCAATTATGAATGGAGGTGGTTCATGCAGGTAATATTTAATATTCACCTTAGGCGAGTGTTTTACCACAGCGTCTTCAAGTCTTTCATTAAACTTTTGAACATACTCCCTACTAATTTCTTGTTGTTGGCTGCATATAAACCTTGACATATCTTTATTCACTTTCTCGATGTTGCATTTGTTGTGATTAATTCTATATTCAATTTCTTCTGGAATGTCTCTGTCTAGGTCAATGTTCAGATGGATTGCTAAGTGGTCGGAGCCCAGATCTACTAAGGTTTCGACTTTGGTTATGCTATTTTCCAGATTGTTGGTGTATAATATTATATCTAGGGTGCTCTCTGGATTGTTTTGCATCAGAAAAGTAGGTGGTGTTGTCAACTTTTTTGAAGTTTGAATTCTGCATGAAACTTTTTATCTGTCTATTTCGATTTCTATTAACGTTGAAATCTCCTATGATCAGAGCATATTTGCACAATGCTACTTTGTTGAAGATCGTATTTTCAATGCCATCTGATGTACATTTCTGTATACGGGAAGCACACTATCCTAAGTACATTTTGTTGTTTCCCTAGAAGAACCACATATTGATAATTATTACAATGTGACCTTAAAATAGGAATTGAGAATATTTTCACGTGTGTCTCCATTTCTTTTATGTCTACTTAGGATTTATACTCACCTCTAAATTTGTAAATCGAAAAACTGCGAGTAAAACTAAATGTAAGTAAAAATTACCTGAAATGGACGGGACAGTGTGCTTCCGATATGCAAATATATTAGGAATTTGTGAAGTTTATCTTCTTTATATGGTATGGAGAAATGTAATGCTTCAATCAGTGGGTTGTATATCTGGGGTGCATTTTATTTTTTCATCTGTAGCGTAGGGCAAACCTTTATCAGACTTCCTCCTCTGCCATTATCAATGGTGTAACCAGTTTTTTTAATATTCCAGTTCCTGTAGCAAGTGTTACTGTTTTCTTAAGTTTTTGAATCAACAAATAGAGTGCTGTTGATGTCATTTTTTCTATAAAGTGGTTGATTACGTGTTTTTTCGAGGAATAGCTGATTATGTTTGCATAAAGAATATTGAGGAGCTTGAATGTTAATCGAAGGTATTGCACGAGTTGGGAATGTCCAGGTCAAACATGAATTCTCTGTTACCTCCGGGAAATGTTACTTGGGTGTAAATGTATTCCCTTATGAATCTACGGTTGAGTTTTTGGATAAGTTCTTGTCTATTGTTGTTCTTTGGTCTGTTGAGTTTGCGAATATAGGTGTAAACGATGTGATCGTGGATGGTGATATCTGAGTGGATATTTGTGCCCTTTCTTTGATTTATATCTATATCCCGAGAAGGTTTTCCCAATAACTAAACAACTTTTATTTTTAAAGAGACTATTCATTTTTTCAATTACAGCTCAACGATTCAAAAATCAGACAGATTACATGACACATGTCATTCAATATTATTGTTAGGATTACTGATTTTCACAACAGCTGGGCAGTGATGAACTCCAACAGGAATATACTTTACTGATGGTAGACAAATCATTTGTACATTAAATGATAGTGAAGTTTTTTTATAACAACTCGGGAAACAAAAACAACAACTTTACATCAAATGATTATACAAGGTGAATGACGAGTTTGCATATCTTCAACAAATATAACTAATGATAATCGGTATTGTCATCAATAGTACTAAACTTGCATTTTTTTAGTTTTATTCCTCTGCTTTTGAACAAAGTTATAATAATTAAAAAGAATGATTTCCACGTGGTTGAAATATCCTTGTCCACACTTCATTCCAACAAAGTGAAATATGATTAAACTACATCTGATAGATATTTGTGCAACGTTCCCCAAGGAGAACACTTTGCGAGGGCTTATTGCAATAGATGCAAGTGCTTGGTTACGTCAGCACTGATGAGAGCCTAGAAGCCTGTCTGCAGGCGGTCGTCCCCAGCTACTGTTTGAAGCACTTGCAATAGTGTCCTTAGGAACGTTTTTAGAAATAACTGTTAGATGTAGTTCAATGTCCGTCGTCGTATATTAGCCAGCGAAGTAGGCGATTGTCGTTAGATAATTGCCTCATATTTAGGATTGGGTGGAAATGTGTGGAGAGAAGGGCATTCGTTTCATTTATTCCACTGATTGAAAAGTAATTAGTATTCGGACTAGTTTAATGATTATTTTTTTTTTATTTCAGAAATCTATTCTATCTGTTGAGATAAATATTTGTTGGCCCAACACCTGAAGGAGAAGGTAGAATCCTCTACAGAAGCTGAAAAAAATGTGGATATTTTATTAATACATGAAATCATTGTGATTTTATCAGCAAGACATTAATATTTTCATATTTTTATTTAATATGTATTGTAGAGAATCTGTTATTATATATTATAATTTTCTGTTTTTTCCATAAGTCCATCTGCTAGCAAACTATAGAGAAAGCTTCTTTGATTTGTTTCTAGCAGGTAACTTACTGGAATGACTATTGTGTTTTTTTGTCTTCTCTCTTCCAGGTTTTCGAAAGGTCTATCAGCATCAGGTCATAGATGGATGTAGAAAATTGTTTGGGAAACTTCTACGTAACAGTTTAAAAGGTATATATTTATGCTTGGTGTCACGTTACTTGAAGAAACTATTTAACCCTTTCAGTACCGAACTCAAATTCTGCTTGCAAAAAATTGAAATTTGGCAGTTTCATCAATTGATTTTTTCTTTTATTTTTGGTAAGAAGAAAATTACTCATATGTTTTTGGTTGCTCGGTTTGAAAATGTCCCGCAGGAGGGACAAAATGACTATGTATCAATTACGTTGAAAAAAAAGTTGTAAGATTGATTAGATTTTTTGTCATCATATTCTGCTAAGTGGTTGTATCCGTCATATCTGGATCTGGCAGCGGTGCTGTTTCTCTTTTCTTTTTCTCTGGGCCAATATTTTCTGCATCTGCTCTGGGTCGACCACGTCTTGGTGCAGCTTTGTTCAAAATAAGACTCTGCCACACTCTGGCGAAAACCAAGTAGTTCTAAGATTTGTTTTTTAGGCAATCTCATTGCTTCAGCCTGCTCTTTATATTCCATCCATGCACAAACCAAAGCTAAATCAAAGGCATGAGTGATCATTCTTACTTTCCATTTTTTGGACCGCACATATGATCTATAAATGCTCAGCAAAAAATCTAATTTATCTACTCCACCCATGTTGTTATTATATAATTTCACAGCTTCGGGTCTCTGCACTTCTATGTATTGCTTTTGTTTTTTGTCCCATCTGCATGTATCTGTTATTTCCGTCCCAATAAAATTTGATGCAACTGTCACTGGCTTATTGTCATACCATTTGGTTACCACGATACTATCTCTGCTCACAGTTGTATCAATACTACCTCCTCTTTGTTTTTTCATCTCTTTGTTGGGAAGCAAAGGTGGATTTGCGAATCTACTCACGCGTATAGTCCCAACGGCAAAAAATTTTTTTGTTCAAATATTGGAACAAATTATTCGTTCCAAAATAGTTATCAATATAGAGACCTTGATTTGGTTTATCGATTCTCTCTACTAACTGCATTACCATTACTGCTCCAGCACCAAATTTTGAGTAAGTTGTATTTATTTCAGTGGTGGACCCTTGATAAAGAACGAAATCATAAATTTGTCCACTTTGTCCTGCTAACACAAAAAGTTTTATACCCCATTTTTTCGGCTTATTTTTCATGCATTGCTTCACATTGATTTGTCCTTTGAAATGTATAATTTGTTCGTCAATGCATACATTAGTTTCATGCTCTAGCTGTCGGCATCTAATACGAATCGAATCTATCTGGGTTATTTCTGTGGTCTGTTATATCGACTTAGTGTATCGCATTACGTAACTTGAAAAATCGATTACATACCATGTTATTTTTTATCAGAGCAATACCAATTTCTCCATTCCATATCCTAACTCTAGGAAATTGCAGATTCCCTATAATTACGTGTATTCCAATGAAATTTTTAATTTCTGTCAGTGATGTGAAAGGAAATCGATTTATATTCTCCTGAATTGCATATAAAGGACCCCGCACACCTTATATGGGAAAATGGCTCTCCGTCAAATTTCTTGAATTTTTGATATGTTGTAGAATTGATCATTCCGATGAAATGTTTCAACGGGCGCAACACGATCCTATGACTAGTTTTCGAGATACAGGGTGTTGAATATGAGAAACATTCACTTTTCATCACTCTGTATCTGCCAAGTTACGATTTAGTTCGGATTTATCTTTTGTGGGATCATCATCACATCCGTGTATGATGAATTCATGAGAAATTCATTTCCAAATCATTTCGATTTCACTTGAAAACAATGCTATTTTGAGACTTTCGTAATTTAGTTGTTTTATAAAGAGAAAATGCGAGAAAAGGTAGAATTATCACATAATATTATAAATTCATTTCATCTAGCATCACAGTTGATACAATTCATACAAGGTGATTCACAAATATGGAAACAACGAATTTTGTTTTTTGGGACACCTTGTAGTAATAAACCAACTTAAAATGACAAAATTCACTTGAAGAATGTTAAATGATATGTTCCATCGTATACAGAGTCGAATGATATCAATTTGAAAAATTAGTTATACTTTAATAAATAAAAACCTTGATTTTTTAAATCACCCTATATCTCATAAGGGAGTCCGAAAAGATAGCGATATTTTTTCACGGTAGAGCTCGAAATACTTTCATTCATATCGTACAAAATTTTCATCAAATTCCTATGACAGGTTTTTTATATACAAGGCGAACAATTTGTGAAAAAGTCCATATATTTCACTATTTTACCCTAATAAATGACCACTCTACCTATCCATTGAAGTCTCCTGATGTGATTGAGAAGATACTTATTTGATATTTATTCAAAACGTAAAAGTAAGGAATTCAGTGAAGTGAAATCAACATTATTTCAACTCATAACAACTTGTACGGCCTTGCCAGATGGCACACATAATATGTATCCCATGGCTATTGGGAATTCAAGATAAGGGATACTCCCTCTGGTGTCGGGTTTTGAATCTATACTTACGTGAAAATGAGTTTGACTATGATTTTGACATTTTGAGCATTTCTACAACAATAGCACAGAGCAACCATAAAGCTGTCCTGATGAGTGGATGAGTGGGAAACCACGAAACAGCTGTCGACAAATGATGGTGGCTCTCTGAATCAAAACATAAATCACTCTATTTACTTCTATATATAATCTATACATGAAATGATAGAAGTTCAACGGGATGTGATATATCTTTCGGATATTGGGTTGGCACGAGCATGTGCATGACAATACAACAAGGAAAATACATGATGGATAAATGAATTTTTCCCTAATTAAAAAACATCAAATACGAATTAGAATGAGATTCTTACCAATAACCAATAAAATTAAACTATTTCTGGACCGATATCCATGTCCTCTGGAAGCATTCTATTTGCAGCATCTCCTATGGAATCTAAAAGACGATTGGATGGAAAATGTATGTTTTCTTGATATCTAGCGTACCCCAAAAACCATATCACGCTAGCAACATGCGCACAAGTTCCTAAAGTCCTAGCACCGGACTTACAAGTACAATAATACCCCGTAATGGGGAGAGCAGGATCTTCTAGATTTTCGTCACCTCTTTCAGTGAAAACAACCCAAAGCAT
Source organism: Chrysolina americana (assembly GCA_958502065.1). Lineage (NCBI taxonomy): Eukaryota > Metazoa > Arthropoda > Insecta > Coleoptera > Chrysomelidae > Chrysolina > Chrysolina americana. The sequence continues at coordinate 21,443,586 of OY293419.1, read as the reverse complement.
GTGTTTAGCAGCATTCCTGAACCGAGAAAATATTCTGAATCTTAGGAAATTGGGTTCCCCATGTAACTCATCGACTTCTAAAATGTTGTCTACTTCACCATCTCTACGAGTTGTATCTTGGATATATGACGCAGCCAAGTGTAAATGATATGTTCCAGTAAGTAATTTTAAATATTCAATATCAAGGCGAGGAAACGATTGTATATGATATTGATTTAAACGAATCCATCGACCATTCCTAGTTCGGAGGTTTTCAGCTTCAACTCGTGCCTGAACAATGTTGACATCATCGGAATCAACCAACATTTGTGTGGCCGTATCCAACGTTCCAGGCATATTTATCAATGGATGGAATTTATTTATAAGAGCACCAGCAATCAGGTAATAGTCATGTAGCTTCGCAGCATGTATTGCTGTTATGGGTTGACGAAAAAATTTGAAAATTGACTTAAAATGTCCATTTCTAGCTTCAACAATCCATTTAGTAGTGGTTATTAAACGTGCCTGATTGGCTTCATTTGTCGTTAATTGCCTTTGATTCGGCGGTAGAAATGGTGGCATATAGTAATGCAAACCAAGTTCTTGTAGACTATTGATTGAATCTCTATAGCCTCTATCGACTATCACAATATCTCCTTCTTGAAACCATGTTTTCATTCCATTCAAATCAACTTGTATTTCGTGATTTAGAACACTTGCATCATTATTCCTAGCATCTGCGAAGTACGGCCCGTTGATTGCTAAGATATATCCATCGGGGGCAACTATGATCTCTGGTTTGACCAAGTGTTCATTCTTGTGGAAACAGTATGATTGCCTCAATACCCGGAAGTTACTGCTTTTTTCTATTTCATTGTAGGTACAATCTATATAAACTATTGCTTTGGGAATATCTGGTGTGGGATTGTACAGTTGATTCGTATAAGGGGATACATGACTGTTAATATAATTTTCTCTTGTTATTGAATTAAATCCAATATTGTTCGGTACGAACCTTTGTGAAAGAGATAATCTCACATTAGAAATAACGAAGCTTGCTGTTTGTCGAGAAGGATAACTGAACAATATTTTCAAAAACTCATCTGAAACTCCATGTTTCATTTTGATCAAAAATGTCAGCAAATGTTTTCTCTCGACATTTCTTCTCTTGCCACCTTGTTCAACAATATCACAAAATTCTAGTAATTGTCGAAAATGATTTTTTGAGATTGATGTCAGATACTTAAAATCATCTTCAGTGAAACAATTGATATCCTCCCAGTTACGGAGTGGCCTGTTTCTATTAGCAAATGTCCTCATTCTTTGAAGAAAATGTTGAAGATTGGAAATTATGTATGGTTTATTCACAAAATTCAAACCTCCATGCAAGTAATTTGGAAGGAAACCTTGATGATCAAGATGGTGACCACAAATTCTCAAGAAATCTGGGACATAGATATCAGAAGCAACAAAAATATCCACTCTACATTCTAAAGAAAGTCTTTGAATATTTTGACGAGCATTACAAATAATGCACGCACGACTTTATACGCGGGACAACACATTGAGACGAAGGCAATTCGGGTTATTTTCCATAGCAATAATGTCATTCATTACTGTGTTATTACAATTGAAACATATTTTTGTATCATCCTGAATATCAATAGGTGGATTTCCCGCAGTTTGTCTTCGATATGTTGCAATTTGCAAAACATCAATATTATCTCCTCTATTCAAACGCATTGAGAGTCTAGGAATAACATTTCGGTCACAAACATAACAACTCACTCTATTTGCGAAGGCCATATTGTTCAGCAAAGTTCAACAAACACTGAAAATCACATAAACTTGAACAGTAAAAAAGAAACTTCAAGTAGTCCAATAACCCAAAAAGAGTTCTCGGGCTTTATGACAACAAGAAAACGACTATTGACATAAGAATTTTGTTGATTTTATCCTCTTTCAATTGTTCTCCATGCCTACTACGAAATAAGAGGAATATATTAATAAGTAGGTATTCGAAGATGATTCAGATGATGTTTCAAATACAAGAAAAAGAAAGAGAAACGTTCTCTGAAAGGGGGTATATACTATATACAAACATATATACGATTCGAAGATACAAGAACATAATTGAAACATAAAACGTTAATTTGGTGTAAAAATATGCCGAGAATTTGATTTAATATATATGTATATAAGCCGATAGAAATAATTACATACAAATTATGATTTTTTTCTGATTTATCCTATGTGGTATTTTCGTTATGTGACAAATTCATGAGATATTCATGTCCAAATCTTTTTGTAGTACAGGGCGATTTCCTTTGATAATAATGATATTTTGAGACTTTCACTATTTTATTGTTTTATAGAGTGAAAATTCGAAAAAACGAACTTCTGCGGATGTAATAAGTATAATATAACTTCTGAGAAACACTAAGCATGAAAAAATAACTTTTCCATTGAATCGCCTACTAGACGATGCTGATGCAGATAATAATTCGAGTTATGGCTTTTTTTCGAGGGATACGGTACGCTATTGTACGGTATAATAACTGATCACTATTTTATTGAAATATTTTTATTTCGAGTAAAAGCGGCCGGACGAGGAAGAACTACAGCAAACCCGCCGAAAACTGGAATGAAAATACATTTTTCGCCTTGTATATGAAAAACCCGTCATAGGATTCCGCTGAAAATTTTGTACAATATGGATGAAAGTATTTCGAGTTCTTCCATGAAAAAATATCGCTATCTTTTCGGACTCCCTTATGAGATATAGGGTGATTTAAAAAATCAAGGTTTTTATTTATTAAAGTATAACTAATTTTTCAAATTGATATCATTCGACTCTGTATACGATGGAACATATCATTTAACATTCTTCTAGTGAATTTTGTCATTTTAGGTTGGTTTATTACTACAAGGTGTCCCAAAAAACAAAATTCGTTGTTTCCATATTTGTGAATCACCTTGTATGAATTGTATCAACTGTGATGCTAGATGAAATGAATTTATAATATTATGTGATAATTCTACCTTTTCTCGCATTTTCTCTTTATAAAACAACTAAATTATGAAAGTCTCAAAATAGCATTGTTTTCAAGTGAAATCGTCCTGTACTACGAAAAGATTTGGAAATGAATTTCTCATGAATTCATCATACACGGATGTGATGATGATCCCACAAAAGATAAATCCGAACTAAATCGTAACTTGGCAGATACAGAGTGATGAAAAGTGAATGTTTCTCATATTCAACACCCTGTATCTCGAAAACTAGTCATAGGATCGTGTTGCGCCCGTTGAAACATTTCATCGGAATGATCAATTCTACAACATATCAAAAATTCAAGAAATTTGACGGAGAGCCATTTTCCCATATAAGGTGTGCGGGGTCCTTTGTCATTGCAACCATATTCTGAAACACAGGATCAGGAAGATATTTTTGGAAGAATGCTATAGGCAATTCAAGTGCAAGAAATTCGTGAACATCTTGTGTATGCATTTTATTTGTGAGATATGTATTCAGAATTTTGTATCCATTCAATGTCTTTTTTTTTCAGTGAGTTCATTATTCATGAAAAAAATTCTGAATAATAACTCGTTTTTTTTTGCAACTTCGTTATAATCCGATTCCGTTTGATCATTGCCATGTAACTCATTTTGATAAAAAATTCCCTCACATATAGATACATCATTCTCTTCCTTCACCTCTCCACCGATATATCCCTCATTCATTTCTTCAGTATTATTATCATTGATATCCTCTTGATACATCTTCCTCCAGAAAGCAATTCTCATCATCCGACAATTTATCGAATTCCGATAAATTATCCCGATTTATCATCTCTAGAAGTTGCTCATCAGTTGACATTCTGAAAATTTTCAATTTTCATTGAAACAGAATTCACAAATAACTCAAATAATACGCTACAATCATCGAAACATAATAATTCCATCTGGAAAAGTTTCGTTGGTCATGTTCCCGCCAATTTGAAAATCAGAATACTTGCAAGTAAATTTGTCCTTCTCTAGGGACACGCATTTATACACCAATATTTAGGGTGATGAAATCATATTATGTGTTCAATTTGTTTATTAACAAGAATAAACATGTTTTGCTTACCTGCTGTCGAATTTTCTAATAATCAACAGAGTGGTAATTCAATGAAAACAGCACTTTGAAGTATGCGAATTCGAGTGTTTGTCACCATGCGCTAAAGTCACCATATTTGTCGTTGTGAAAGATTGTAGATAGATCTAAGAGATGTCGCTACCGTATCTACCCGACATATAAACGTCCCTCGTGCAGCACGAAGCATCTGGACGGAATATATCGAAATGCTCTCTCTATTTCAGTTGATCAAAGTTATTGTCCCGCAGGAGGGAGGCTATGACTGAAAGGGTTAGGGTAAAGGAACTGGAATTCGGTTACAGACACTAAAATGAAGAAAAATTGTTTGATATCTAAACAGGAGAATCTTAGTTACAAAATAGTTTAGGAAATGAAAAAAGTTTCATTCACCAATTTCGAAAGTAATATCTAAACTATAACTAAAAGGCACAAGATACAAGTTTGGAAACGACAGAAATCCTTTTTTTTTGTGGAGATGTTGGGGTGATAAATCAATACAAAGGGCTTTCTCTTAATTCACTGAATGTATGGTTTTGGAGGAGAGACTGAAAAATGTTGTCAGGTGTGTCAAAGCCATAGAGAATTAGAAAGTATTGGAGAATCGTTTGTCAAAGGCCTTTCAGAAGACAGTGTAGATTGTGTCCAACTTGCGCCTGTGTGAAACATTAGTTTAGTGACCGTATATTATTTACTCTCAAAGCAATGTTGGTTTTTGATGATATTTTTAGGTTTGGAAATATGGCAATTTTCTATATATCCCCATACACCACTAGATATTCCATGAATAGTCCTAGAACATTCTTTTTGGAATATTGAAATATTCTAGAAATATACTAGGATATTCTAGATTATTGGAGGAATATTTCCTGAATATGCTTATGAGAATTCCTCAGATAATTAAACTTTTAAGTTATCCATCTTTGCACTTAGCTACACCGTATGATGATGACTAACAGTCTAAACACTTGTGTACAGTTGCTCTACAATTTGAGGGTTATATATAATTTAGGAAGAAAAATTCATCTCTACCAAGGTACAATTGCTTTATTTTTAAATCTCAACGGGGTGAGATATCTAATTTTGAAATAAGAAAAATCAAATCCTATTTACTCGTCCATTTCTGGGACATCTGAACTGAAAAATATGAGGCAAATATATTGGTCTTCTTCGAATTTTACTAGGTACCATAATCTATCAATAATGGAGAAATATATAATTCTGTAACTTCTGTACATACTTACTAGGGTAGAAAGGGGTTATGGGGGTCACTTAACCCTTTAGGGTGCATCCATATGAGTACGTGATCACGGATCCGTTGTAACCACGTGACTACTACTAACCAATCAGAGTTCTGGATGGTTTTACGTGCGTCCGTGAAGGTCATCACGGAGAAAAGTTGGTTAATTTCAACTTCAGTACGTGTTTTCTGTCCGTTTGTTTACATTTTTCAAATTGATTTTGGCGGTTTTATTTTTGGGGTTTGAAACTTTTTTAGTTTGTGGTTTCTGATGTCGGCTGAACAAACGCTGTTCAAATGTGGATATTGTGGATTTCTAATAAATAGCCACTGCGAAAATTATCTGGAACACAATTGACAATTTGACAGTATTGACAGTCACGGATACGTAACAACGGATGCTCTATTTGGAAGGCATAAAATTCACGTATACGTTTAACGGATACGGATGTCCGTGATCACGTACTCATGTGGATCCAGTCTCAGTGTACAAGGTTAGTGAACATTTTTTTGAAGTTTTTTTTGCAGAAAATACATTTCCGTGATGAATAATACACTTTTTGATGAAAAATTGACCAATATTTATTGGGAAGAAAAAAATTGAGTACCGTAAAACGTGGTGAATAGGATCAGTTTTCAATTTCGAGCGCTCATATCTCCGCTAAATATGAAGATATTTTTTTTCTTTAAACGTGAAAATATGAGTTAGTGGTAGTATTATATGGTATTCGAATTGAATATTTTATAGGGTGAACCATGTTTCATATATATATTTTTTTGTTGTCTGATCCTATTCACCACACGGGCGTGGAGAATAGGATCATCAATTCATTTATGCGTTAGATTCGATTTGGCAAGGTGGTAGGGTGAATAAAACCCCAAATTGTCTTTTAAAAAAATACAAATAATTTATTTACTACTCAATACAAGAATAAATTTATATAATCAACAATAAAGGAACTTGGATTTTTTGGTAAAAGTTACAACATAAAGTTATAAAATAAAATAAAATAATTCTCATTAGGTAACAAAGACTAAGTGGACGAGAATAAAGAATTGAAAAGTTCACTGCAAACTTCAGGTACCCTCTCAAGTACTTTTCCGGGTCTTCCAATTTTCCCACCACCTGGTCGAACGAAAATTCTGTCAATTCTTCGATGGCAGGAAACTGATAAATATACCTACAGTTATTTTTAGTTTCCTTCTGTCTCAAGAAATTGACTACAAATTCGGCATTGACGATACGTTGTACTTGACATACAAAAAATTTAACAGTCTTGCTTGAACCAGATTTTTTGTTTCTGTTGGAAATCCTACTAACAACTATTGATTCAGTTTTATCTCATTTTCGTTGATTGGAGAAATATTAGCAAAAGTTTTGCCAAATTTGTGAACAGTTGTAGCATCAGTTGCTTCTGGCATTTCTTCTTCATCCGTATTATTTGAGTTTTCAGACGATTCATTAGAGAAGTGATTCTCATCCTCAGATAGGTGCTTCTGAGGAATCAGGAACTTGTAACCTCACAAAATTTCAAATTGCAAATTTGGAATAAATCCTTAAAATTATGAAAGTTAGCACTTATGCTGATAGGCTGCTCAGATTGATTCGGTTAGGGTGTGGGTAGGTTTCAACTAATGATTGCTCAATAGCATACTACAGATTTTTTTTTTTACTACTAAACAATTAGGGCACCAGTTGACCTGACTAGTTCAGATAATCTGGGCGCCAGGTTGCAAAAGACAAAACCGAAGATAAGAAAAATTGTATCTAGCTTAAGTGTGAAGGCAGAATAAATAAGCAAGAAACAATTAACAACTTTATTTTATAAGAAAAAAACTTACAAGGGCTGAAGGCCACAAAATTAAAATGCTGAAGGCTACAAGTAATAAGCTGAAGGCTACAAAAATACAAAGCTGAAGGCTATAAAAATATAAAGCTGAAGGCTATAAAAATATAAAGCTGAAGGCTATAAATTCAGAATATTTACACTTTTGAAAACAAATCTGATTCAACCGAAGATGGTCCTGTTGGATAATACCTGGAGGCTGGTTTTAGCGTAGATGATCCCTACGACGAGTTGTGGTTGGATTGTCTTTGGCTCAGTCAGTCAGAGACCTAGTGCTTGTCTCGTATGGACTTCGACCTTACTATTGTTGATTGGTCTTCACGAAGATTGCCAGTTAACTTGACTTGACTTAGAATTGAGCCCCTCGGATCTGTGTTGGACAACTATGGGATCTCCTAATGGTTACCAGTCCTTAATCCAGTGTATGGCTTCCTCGAAGGCATGCGAAGCAGACGAAAGGAATCAGAGTTGATAATAACAATATTGTGGGGGACAAGAATATCCTTAGAACCTCAAGATTATATTCTGAATTTTTAAGGTAAAGATTTCAATAATTTAACTCAGAGTTAAGAAAAAATAACAACATTTAACTCTGACTGCTTGGTTAAATTATGTTAGAGAGATAATATTCTCACAAAATTATAATAATTATACAATTCTAGATAAGATAATTTCTCCAGATAAGATAAAAAATTATAGAAGGGAAGCAAATATTATTCAAACAAAATGAATAATTAATTATGGAATAGTAATAATAATAATATTTATGAAGTTATTAAAAGTTAATAATATTTAAATTTAAGCTTGAAATTATTCAAGAAATAACATTGAAAATTCCTCCAATGAACTGTCAAAAATATGGAAGGAAAAATAAAGAAATATCCTTGATAAAATGTTAATTTATCAGAAATACATGTACCAGAAGGGTACTATATAAACAATAATGATAGATACTTTGATGTACCATAAGAGTACTAAATAAATGATAATTATAAATGATAATTTTACCCTTTCGAGAAGAAAGGAGAGAAACGGTAAGGTAGAGATAAAAAAAAAATGAAATAGAAGGTGGCAAGTCCTTCGCAAAGATTGAATACTGGTTCTGAATTCAAAGAAAATATGCTCAATGGTTTCTGACTTTCAAATAGGGTGGCAAATCCTATGCAAACTATGCCAGATAAGTCAATGCTGTGCACGTTTGGTTGACGGAAAGGAAACACTACCTGGTAGACCTTCAAGATACTTAGGTTACTGAGATCTGATCAAGTATAATCGTAATGAACAAACAATTGAACCAAGAGACGATACCCTTGTCTACGAAGCAGAAATAAGTGCTTTCGCCTGCATAGGCAGAATCGTGGTCGAGTGTGGTGCAACTCCACAGGCCAGAGAAGAAATTCTGTCAAGCTAGCATTTATTTCTCAAAGATAATAAGTGAACTGAACAAAGCAGTACAGAACGAAATGCTCACCTGAAGAATTGTTCTGATGATGTGCTGCCTGGAAGTCACAAGCAATCAACCCGCTTCTCCTCTACAAGGTTCAACTCTACGTCCTGGCGGTAATAGTATTGTCACACTGCAGGTTGGTGGAAGTCCTCCACAGGAATCAATTACGAATTAATTACCAATTATCTGGTACCTGAAATTTGGTAGGCGTAGAAACTGATTTCAACAATACAAATTCTAACCTCTCCACAGGTATAATTTCCTCAAAATTCAATTTTGACAAAAATATGTTATCAAATAATTTATTCGATGAATCCTGACTCTATTAAGAGCTTCAAAATTTTATATTATTTAGTGATTATTTAAATAAACGAAAATACAGGATTTTAACCTCTAAAATGTGAAAATAGGAAATAACCAAAAATATGATATTAAAGAGTCAATTTAGGACCTCTGAATTATGAAAATGATTTTGAAATTGATCGATGGCTAATAGCCCTAATAGAACAATCGAAATTAATCTTTCTTCAAACCATGCAGTATGGCGATACCAGAATCATGCAAATATATGTACTTTGATAAAGCAATCTCATGCTAATTAAGCAAAATTATTTAGGAATAACGATATACTTAACCGGAACTAATCTGTTAAATCCAATAGAGAGATTATAAACAATTTAAGATGTCCTACCAGATAATGTTTTTCAAGTTCACTCAACCAAAACCTTCCGTGGCCGATGCCGGAAAACCAAGAGAGAGAGTCCCCGTGTTTCGCGTCCGAAACTCATCTTTTTTTCCTTCGCGCAAGACCAACTAATCCTCGATCTGATTCGCCCTCCGAAACTAGCAGTGACTAAAGATCCGATGGCGCGTAGCGGAATAGATGAAATAATGATTGAAATTAAATGTTTGGTATTTGAGTATACATGTTGGTCTACTTGTGATGACGAGAGGAATGAAAGTATAATTATAAGAGTAGGGAAGCGTATAACAATTGACAATTCCTAAACCATTCAAATTAAGATGATTAAATGAAATTGTTAAATTTACTTGAATGGAACGAATTATCGTTACACACCACCTCTTCCCGGTGAAAAATTTTGAAAACTCTAGGAGTTTTCCAAAATTTTTTTTTATTCGATTAACTAAGCCAACAAGTAAACGAGTACCAAACCAGTAACAGGCGTGAACACGTAGAGAACTAGTAAGCAAATAAACAGATAACTAGTGAAGATCAAATAACTAATTTGTAGTAATTGCCATACGATAAATTTTAATACAAAAGTGAAACAGTCAACAACACTTTGTTAAACTGGTGCGCATGAGTCGTTGCGGAAATTCTCCACCTGAAGCAAAGAAAAGGATGGCCGTTCACCACTGAACCCGGATCAGGCAATCTTTTCGCTGCTGGATAGAATTGCTGCGCCGGCGATATACCTGATACCACTCGTCCCCCAGTTCAAGGATGGACTAACCCTCTGTACCTCTCAGTACAGCAGGAATAGAGAAACCCCACAAGAACCCAAGTGTGGAAACAAAAAAAGAAAATTATGGAAAATTGAAAAATAACCAATTGTCCACTTCAATTGGGGTGAGATATAGCTCTACCAAGCTGAAAATGGCTAAGCCATAAAGTCCCAAAAATTCGGAGATATTCCTAATTGTGGCACTGCGAGCAAATTCCCCAATCGCGACGAATCCATGGAGCTGAGGATCCCCCAGTAGCGACCGACCTGCCGCCCTTAGGCGAGCTTCACACGCTGACCGGCCTAGACCTCCACGCTAGCCTGCCGACACCCCCCAAAGTTCACCCTTCCATGGACCCTGCAAAACAGTCTCGATCTCGAAGGAACCTCCGCGGGATCCTATAAGCCATGTCTGCTGCCCGAATGAGCCATGCTCGCACCCAACACAACCAAGTCTCCTACCAAACAAAAAAGGGAAAAGGCATTTAAACGCATAACCAAACCGCCTACGTTTGGTATCTTAGCGGACCCTAGCAACATTCTACAAAGAATGGGAGGATTAAAAAACCCAATAGAAAACCTCCTCCAAATTTCCTATCCCACGCAGATCAATGTGGAGTGGACCCAACCCGTTGAATCGATTCCACCGAAGAAAATCCAGCCAAAACCCCAAGGACATCAGACATGGTGACCTCGTCTGCAAAATACCCTTCCAAGCCTTGGAAGGTTTGCATCGTACCACACTAATATCCCAAGAGAAAAAACTTGGAATTCCAACAGCCAAACCGACCCCCCAAGAAAAATCCACCACAAGGATCGTCCAGCATTACGGGAGCTGCCATCCCGTCAACAACACCATCCAAAACCCAAAATTCAAAACCCGAAATGTGGTGAAGAAAAGAGAAGGGTATGATGAAGACAAGATAAGGATAAGATAAAGATAAGATAAAAAGATAAGAAAAAAAGATAAGATAAAGATAAGATAAGTAAGATAAGATAAAGATAAGTAAGATAGAGATAAGATAAAGATAAGAGAACATTAAACAGAAACACTCAACTGATAAAGAGATAAATGCCAAATAAGACAATACATCTACAGTAACAAAATCTCAAGATATATGAAAGTCAAAAATTTTGTCAAGTCATGAATATTTCCTAGATATCATCAAGGAAATGAACGGTAAGATAATATCAATGAAACTAGTATTTCACTGATCAAAAGATAATTTTAATGGAGACAATATTCCATCAAACAATTGTTCAGACAGTTACAATTCAGAAGTACATCACTTCCAAGCAAAGATAAATAACTGTCTAACAACAAGATAAGAGATAAAGAGAGATGAAGAAAACATTGATGTGAATTGTAACCAGAAAATTTGAAAGATTTACTTACTGAATTTTTTCCAAAAATATGAATCAAGAAACTTGAATGAAAAAATCACAATAGCATTTCATTTCAACAGGGTTGAAAAATTATTTTCTGAAATTTCAAAGGTTCCAAAAGGAATTATCAAAGATAAATAATTTCAAGAAATATAATCATAACAACAGTTACTTCCTACATCAATGTCAGCAATTCTCTCAAGTTTGACTTTGACAAAATAAGGTAAATAATTGACAAAAGTTATGTAAGATAAGTGAGGTAATCTCAAGATAAGTAAGATAAGTTACTGCAAAAGTTAAATAGGCAATAAGATAAAGTTAACAAGGTATATCGATATAAATTCTCCACCAGAAGATGTAAAGTCTCTGTAAGTGGCCAGTCGTAGGACTTTTACCTACCATCTGGTAAATGCCATGGTGGAGTTAGTCTTAGGCCCTCTCCACGGAGCCTAAATCAGAGAAAAAGGTTTAGCAGGTATCGCCAATACCAACAGGGCTCATTCCGGATAAATGCGTCGGCACTACATCACAATAAAACTGAAAATTCCCAGATACGATCACTGATCAGAACATGCCACCTAGACACTAGGATGGAATTTCAGCTCTAAGGGTGCAGCACAAACAACACTACCCAAAACCTCCCGAGTGATTGTCACTGTAAGCGAACCGTGAAAAGTTAGTAAATGCTAAAAGGTGGCCAGTTGTAGGATTTTTACCTACCATCTGGTAAATGCCATGGGAGAAGCTAGTCTTAGGCCCCTTCTCCTGAGCCTAAAACGGAGAAAACAGGTTCGCAGGTATTGTCAATGACAGACCCTGGACCCATTCAGGATTAAGGCATTAGTACTACTACATCACAATGAAACCGAAAATTCCTAGATAAAATCACACTGATTAGATAATGCCACCTAGGCATAAAGATATGGAATTTCAGCTCAAGTAAAGCAGCCACTGCATGACTAATATTACCCAAACATTCCAGCTGGCTATCACCGCGAGCATAACTCTGCAAAGGATATTATTAATGCTGAAAAGTGACCAGTTGTAGGATTTTTACCTACCATCTGGTAAATGCCATGGGAGAAGCTAGTCTTAGGCCCCTTCCCCTGAGCTTAAAACGGAGAAATAGGTAGAGACAATACATCGATATGCCAAGTAAAGATAAAGATTAATAGACAATATGTCAGATAAGATAGTTAAGATAAAAGATACGGAAAGGTAAAGAAAAAAATACTCAGTTATCTGACCCATCGGAATCAGCACTGAAATATTCTTCCTCAGTTAAATCTGCCTCATTATCAACAAAAGCAGATTTTAGATCCTTAACATGCCAACGACCTAGGTTTTTACCATCCATGTCTTTGAGTTCATAAACAAGATTTGATATAACTTTTGAAACAATACAAGGTATGAATTTAGGAGCCAGTTTTGCAGAATAATTATTAGGAGCCGAAGATAGAGTTACATTTTTCTTCCAGAGCCTGTCACCCACATGAAATTTAAGTTCTCGCTTTCTCAAGTTGTACTGACGAGCATTCCTCAAATAAGCTTGATGTAATTTCTTACGAACATCCACAAACAGTTTAGGAAGTTCTTGCACATCATCAATACGCTGAGATTTATCAGAACCAGTGGGAATGTTATTTTCGTTCTCTGAAATTTTGCCATAAAAATCTCCTGTAACAGGAACATTCCGAGCAAAATTCAAGAAAGCCGGAGAATACTCAGTTACATCATGCTTTGCTAATCGGATAGCCTGTGCAACTTTGTAGATGGAAGAATCCCAAGTTCGATGATTCTCATGAATATAGCAGCGAATGGATGTTACTATAACTTTATTTGCTCTCTCAGCAAAATTGACTTGTGGATGATATTTGGCATTGTACCAAATTTTCTGAACTCTATAATCTTCCATAAGCTTCTTAAATTCTTTACTAATAAATTGACTTCCATTGTCAACGACAAAAATTTGAGGTACTCCATAGATAAGAAAAACATTATTTTCAATGAACTTGATTATACCTTTCGAGGTAGCTTTAGACATAGGATGAACTAAGACATATTTGGTAAACCAATCTACAACAACTAAAACATATTGGTTGCCACTTTTTGACCTTGGATAAGGACCCAATAAATCTGCGGAAACACATTGAAAAGGAAAATTAATATTTTTGTAAGATCCCATATGACCAGCTTGAGGTAAATTTGAACTTTTACAGGCAGCACAAACAGGGCATTTTTTAACATATTTATAAACATCTTTTGTGACATGAGGCCAGTAGTACAGTTCTAAGATACGAGAAAAGGTTTTAGATATTCCTAAATGAGCGGCAGTTTCTCTATCATGATAGAATTTTAAAATTTCTTGTCGATTGGCAGAAGGTACCACAATTTTCCAGTCAGTAAGATTACTTACTATATTGTGACGGGAAAATATATGTTTATAGATAATACCATTTTCGACACGGAAGGAAGGATAAGCTGCTGGATTTCCCTCGATTTTCTTAATCAAAGAAGTATACCAGTCATCAGGCTGAAAGGTAGAAACGCCGATAACAGAAATTTCTGCAACAGAACGAGATAAGGCGTCTGCCACTACATTTAAGGAACCCTTTCGGTGTTTAATGGTAAAATCAAATTGTGACAGTTTCACCGCCCATCTGGTCAAACGTCCAGAAGGGTTAGATAAATTGTGAAGGTAGATAAGGGAAGCATGATCAGTTTCAATTGTAAACCTCGTGCCCTCGATGTAGCTTCTGAACTTCTCTATGCCAAAAATGACAGCTAATAGCTCTTTTTCAGTGACTGTATATTTTCGCTGACAAGCGGTGAGAGTTTTACTTGCGTACGCCACTGGATGTTCAACACCGTCACATTCTTGGTATAATATACTACCAACACCTGTATCGCTGGCATCGCATTGTATTATAAAGGGTTTTGTGAAGTCAGGGCTAGCAAGCACGGGAGCAGAAGTAAGACGAGATTTTATTTCCTTGAAAGCAGTCTCTGCCTCAGGAGTCCAAGTTATTGGTTGACCCTTTTTTCGACCATGAAGAAGATCAGATATGGGGGAGCAAATGGAAGAAAAATCTTTAATGAAACGACGATACCAACTGACAAGACCAATCAAACGTTTAATTTCAGTGGTGTTTTTGGGAGTCGGATAGTTAACAATAGCAGAAACCCTTTCAGGATCTGTTCTCAAGCCTTGTTGATCAACAACAAAACCAAGATAAACAAGAGAAGGCCGACAAAACTCACACTTATCTAAATTAATAGTAAGATTGGCATTCTTAAGTCTTCGATATACTTCCTTTAAAATTTTAATATGAAGCTCAAAAGTAGGGGTGGCCACGATGATGTCATCTAGATACACGAAACAATATGGAGCCAAGGAAGGTCCAATGACTATATCCATCAATCGTGCCATCAGTTTCGGACTGTTATTCAGACCGAACGGAGAAACTGTAAATTCAAAGAGACCTTTACCATATACTGCAAACGCGGTCTTTGGTCTAGAAGATTCTTCTAGGGGAATTTGAAAGAAAGCTTTAGTCAAATCAATTGAAGATAGATACCTAGCATCTCGTAATTTATTCAGAATACTATCAATTAATGGCATAGGATAATTATCATTGACTGTGACTTCATTCAACTTTCGACCATCGAAGCACACGGAAATCTCCTGAACGTTTAGGAACCAACCATAATGGACTACACCAGGGAGATTGAGAAGGTTGAATGACCTTGAGTTTCAGCATCTCATCAATTTCTTTGTTCAAGTGTTCCTGCATAGTAGGAGACAAAGGATATTGTCGTTGAACAATAGGTTTAGCATCACCAGTATCGATGCGGTGTGTCAATAAATGAGTGCGACCAAGTCTATCCTTGGGAGCTATAGATTTAAAACATTCAATGACCTCCTGGAGTTCTGTTTTCTGAGAACCAGTGAGTTCAGAAAATGGTTGGATAGTGTTCACGGAGCAGGTAGAGTTTGGTACAGAATATGATAAATTACAGAAATTTGCTTCAATTTTAAAAAGCTGGAAAAAATCCATACCTAAGATAAGGGAATGAGTTACTGATGGAATTATTAAAATTTTTAATTCTTTAGAGACACCGTTGAGAGAAACAGGGACTAAAATATATCCAAGAAAATCTTGGGGTTTACCATCTGCAGTGGTAACATGAACAATAGATTCATATTGAATAGAGATATTAAATTTCTGCAAGAGATTAAAACCTGCAGAACCTAAAATTGAAGCTGTACTACCGGTATCAGCAAGAGCAAGAATTTGCTGGCCACAAATTTCAACATTAAGATAAGGACGATTATCATTAGGTTTCCTAACAAAGATAGGATTGATATTTACAGGATGCAAAAATTCTTTAACAAAAGATAACCATTTTTGCCATTCCACTAAAGAAGTTTTTAAAGGTCCTGTTTGTTTTGCCTTTTGTTCGACCTTTTGGATTGAGATTTGGCTGTCTGGGGTTCTGGACTTTCGGTATGCTGACTGGTGACAATGTCCAGCTTTTCGCCACCCTGTTTTCCGTTTTTTGGACGGCAGTTAGGGCACTTTGGTTTGATGATGTTTTTCAAACCACATCCAAAACAAAACATTGTTCGTGGTTTCCTACACTGAGGATAAGTGTGATCAGCCAAATCACAATTCCAACATCGAGAGTTCGATAAAGTTGAAATATTGCTTGCAGGGAAATTATTACTTGAGTTATGATGGTTGCTTGAAGAAAAATTTTTCCTATATGACTGTTGTGAAGTTGAAGGAAAGAAAGTACTATAAGGACTACTAAAATCAGGCTCCAATAAACCAGTATTACGACTGGGTGGTGCTTTGTAGCGATCAGCCCATAAGCGAGATTCCTCTAACTTCTTACACAACTCAGAAAGTTCAGAAACTGTTTTTGGATCTTGCAAGGCCAAGTTAGAAATATAAAAAGGTAATAAATTTCTACGAATTTTTTGAACTCTTGTTCCTTCATCAGGCTTGGTAGTCAACCTGTTAAAGAGACCTTCCATGGAAGAAATATATAGGGCTACCCTTTCAGTAGCACCTTGAGTTCTGGAATTTATTTCTCTTTCGAGATCTTCTTCGTAAAAGTAAGGTAGAAAATCATTTTTTAGTGCTTTTACAAGATCATCCCAATTATTGAATTTATTTTTGTTGTTTACAAACCATGTCCAGGCAGAACCTTTGAATAGGTCACAAGCAGACTGGAAGAGCTCAGGTTTGGAAACACCTCGAGCTTCTCGTAATAATTCATCTTTTTCAAGAAATGAATTTACTGATTCTTTCTGATTTGATCCAGTAAAGAAAATATTCCATTTGTATGGAGCAACTGATTTGTGAGATACTACAGGGGTACTAGGAAATGTTTGAGAATTACTATTTTGAGTGGGGGTAGAGGTACTTGAGAGTTACTTTTAAATCAAAGTCAGCTTCCAACTCTAACATAAGAAATTGAATCTCTTTTCTAGCAGATTCTTCTGCTTCATCGTCAGCCTTAAGAAGGTGAAAACGATTAGATAAGTGAGCCAAACGACTAGAGATTCTTTTAAATGCAGGATCTTCCTTAGATCCACTAAATGAAGCAATAATGGTGTTTAAGTCAGTTATAGTTTCTTTCATTTGAGTCACCTCTACAACGTGTGCATTGGGTGTAACAAAACCACCTTGAAAACTACGATTAGCATTCTCTTGACTTAACAGTCCCCTCAAAATTTTACTTTTTAAATCAACAGTTCCAGAAGGATCGATACCTCTAATACTCAACTCATAATTTAACTCATTAATCTTCAAGTGATTAGGATCCATTTTAGATAAATTAATAGGAAAGATAAGATAATCAAAAAGCTAATAGTCTTGGGAACTTCAAAATTTTTCAGATAATATACGGTAAACAAAATATCAAAGATAGATAAAAAAATATATATATAAAAATATTCACCAAGTTCTTTTGGATCAGATTTTTCAATGTGCTAGAAGAAAAATTTATTATGTCTTCCACCAAGCTAGAATAAGATACAAAAGATAAAGAAAGAACAGTCAAGTTTTCGGGGCCCCACGTTGCCTGCGCCATATGTGTAACCTCACAAAATTTCAAATTGCAAATTTGGAATAAATCCTTAAAATTATGAAAGTTAGCACTTATGCTGATAGGCTGCTCAGATTGATTCGGTTAGGGTGTGGGTAGGTTTCAACTAATGATTGCTCAATAGCATACTACAGATTTTTTTTTTTTACTACTAAACAATTAGGGCACCAGTTGACCTGACTAGTTCAGATAATCTGGGCGCCAGGTTGCAAAAGACAAAACCGAAGATAAGAAAAATTGTATCTAGCTTAAGTGTGAAGGCAGAATAAATAAGCAAGAAACAATTAACAACTTTATTTTATAAGAAAAAAACTTACAAGGGCTGAAGGCCACAAAATTAAAATGCTGAAGGCTACAAGTAATAAGCTGAAGGCTACAAAAATACAAAGCTGAAGGCTATAAAAATATAAAGCTGAAGGCTATAAAAATATAAAGCTGAAGGCTATAAATTCAGAATATTTACACTTTTGAAAACAAATCTGATTCAACCGAAGATGGTCCTGTTGGATAATACCTGGAGGCTGGTTTTAGCGTAGATGATCCCTACGACGAGTTGTGGTTGGATTGTCTTTGGCTCAGTCAGTCAGAGACCTAGTGCTTGTCTCGTATGGACTTCGACCTTACTATTGTTGATTGGTCTTCACGAAGATTGCCAGTTAACTTGACTTGACTTAGAATTGAGCCCCTCGGATCTGTGTTGGACAACTATGGGATCTCCTAATGGTTACCAGTCCTTAATCCAGTGTATGGCTTCCTCGAAGGCATGCGAAGCAGACGAAAGGAATCAGAGTTGATAATAACAATATTGTGGGGGACAAGAATATCCTTAGAACCTCAAGATTATATTCTGAATTTTTAAGGTAAAGATTTCAATAATTTAACTCAGAGTTAAGAAAAAATAACAACATTTAACTCTGACTGCTTGGTTAAATTATGTTAGAGAGATAATATTCTCACAAAATTATAATAATTATACAATTCTAGATAAGATAATTTCTCCAGATAAGATAAAAAATTATAGAAGGGAAGCAAATATTATTCAAACAAAATGAATAATTAATTATGGAATAATAATAATAATAATATTTATGAAGTTATTAAAAGTTAATAATATTTAAATTTAAGCTTGAAATTATTCAAGAAATAACATTGAAAATTCCTCCAATGAACTGTCAAAAATATGGAAGGAAAGATAAAGAAATATCCTTGATAAAATGTTAATTTATCAGAAATACATGTACCAGAAGGGTACTATATAAACAATAATGATAGATACTTTGATGTACCATAAGAGTACTAAATAAATAATAATTATAAATGATAATTTTACCCTTTCGAGAAGAAAGGAGAGAAACGGTAAGGTAGAGATAAAAAAAAATGAAATAGAAGGTGGCAAGTCCTTCGCAAAGATTGAATACTGGTTCTGAATTCAAAGAAAATATGCTCAATGGTTTCTGACTTTCAAATAGGGTGGCAAATCCTATGCAAACTATGCCAGATAAGTCAATGCTGTGCACGTTTGGTTGACGGAAAGGAAACACTACCTGGTAGACCTTCAAGATACTTAGGTTACTGAGATCTGATCAAGTATAATCGTAATGAACAAACAATTGAACCAAGAGACGATACCCTTGTCTACGAAGCAGAAATAAGTGCTTTCGCCTACATAGGCAGAATCGTGGTCGAGTGTGGTGCAACTCCACAGGCCAGAGAAGAAATTCTGTCAAGCTAGCATTTATTTCTCAAAGATAATAAGTGAACTGAACAAAGCAGTACAGAACGAAATGCTCACCTGAAGAATTGTTCTGATGATGTGCTGCCTGGAAGTCACAAGCAATCAACCTGCTTCTCCTCTACAAGGTTCAACTCTACGTCCTGGCGGTAATAGTATTGTCACACTGCAGGTTGGTGGAAGTCCTCCACAGGAATCAATTACGAATTAATTACCAATTATCTGGTACCTGAAATTTGGTAGGCGTAGAAACTGATTTCAACAATACAAATTCTAACCTCTCCACAGGTATAATTTCCTCAAAATTCAATTTTGACAAAAATATGTTATCAAATAATTTATTCGATGAATCCTGACTCTATTAAGAGCTTCAAAATTTTATATTATTTAGTGATTATTTAAATAAACGAAAATACAGGATTTTAACCTCTAAAATGTGAAAATAGGAAATAACCAAAAATATGATATTAAAGAGTCAATTTAGGACCTCTGAATTATGAAAATGATTTTGAAATTGATCGATGGCTAATAGCCCTAATAGAACAATCGAAATTAATCTTTCTTCAAACCATGCAGTATGGCGATACCAGAATCATGCAAATATATGTACTTTGATAAAGCAATCTCATGCTAATTAAGCAAAATTATTTAGGAATAACGATATACTTAACCGGAACTAATCTGTTAAATCCAATAGAGAGATTATAAACAATTTAAGATGTCCTACCAGATAATGTTTTTCAAGTTCACTCAACCAAAACCTTCCGTGGCCGATGCCGGAAAACCAAGAGAGAGAGTCCCCGTGTTTCGCGTCCGAAACTCATCTTTTTTTCCTTCGCGCAAGACCAACTAATCCTCGATCTGATTCGCCCTCCGAAACTAGCAGTGACTAAAGATCCGATGGCGCGTAGCGGAATAGATGAAATAATGATTGAAATTAAATGTTTGGTATTTGAGTATACATGTTGGTCTACTTGTGATGACGAGAGGAATGAAAGTATAATTATAAGAGTAGGGAAGCGTATAACAATTGACAATTCCTAAACCATTCAAATTAAGATGATTTAAATGAAATTGTTAAATTTACTTGAATGGAACGAATTATCGTTACAAACTTGTTCTTCGCCTAAATCTCCATCGTCAGTTTCTGAATCCTCGTTGCCCTGCACACTTTTCCCTGCTTCCACTGCAATTTTCTTTCCAGATTTTTTTTTGATCTGGTTATCTCCATACCTCATTTCTTTCAGGAGTGCACAAACGGAGTTGTCTACATTGGTTCCAATTTCTTCATCTTCGGTAATTTCCTTAGGAATCATGTCTAATACCTTATTTCTGTTGAAAGGAATGAGTCCAGCTTTTCAGAATCCTGCTTGAACATTTTTAGCAGAATTAGTATCAATTTCTTTTATTAATTTTGCCAAGAGCCTGGGAAACACACTTTTTGGAATGGACGGTTCCTTCATGCCTGGACACCGTTTCCACTCTAGTAGAATTTTACGCCAAGCTGCCTTTAGTGGTCTGAAGAAAGCAAGGTCCAAGGGTTGTGTTAGGTGTGTAGAGTTTCCTGGCAAAAAAACAAATCTAATATTGTGTTCATTACAAAGGCCACTTCTGGGGATAAGTGAGATGATAAATTGTATCCTATTAAAACTTTCACACCATCCAATTTTGACAAGTAGGGAACAGCAATTTTTTTGACCCATTCTGTGAAAGTTCTATTGTCAAACCAGCCACTATTAGTGGCATTGAATCGGGTCCCTTTCAATTTCCATTTCTTCAGTACCATTTTGGCCACCTACTTCAATTTCCATTTCTTCAGTACCGTTTTGACCGCCTATTTCAATTTCCATTTCTTCAGTACCGTTTTGGCCAACTACTTCAATTTCTATTTCGTCAGTATCGTTTTGGTCATGTTTTTCAATTTCTATTTCGTCAGTACTGATTTGACTAACTACTATTATTTGAAATAGTACAAGATGCTTCTATTTGCTTGAATCCACCAAAGTCGGGTGCTGATTCTACAACTGGTAACAAGGTAGTCAGCGAAGCCGGCCCCTCAAGTATATTCGCTGGCAATAATTCAGGTAGTAGTAGTTGTTCTGTAACAGGCATCAGCGTAGTAAGCGAAGCCATCTCTTCACATTCTTCTGAAGGAAGTTCTGGTTCTACGACACGTAACAGGGTTAGTTGAAGAAGTTGACTCGTCAAATGAATTTTCTGGTAATGGAATGAAAGAGCGTGTAATTCAGTTGCTAGTCGACATGCAATATGATGATGATATCTCGACAGTACGCTTCTTTGAAGCTAACTCCAACATAAGACGGCTTCTACCAGGACTCATATTTCTGAAAGACAAACCTGATATTGTAAGCTGTTATGGTATCTTACACAACGAGAGTTGAAAGTGGCACTTATCACATGCACGAGTATAAGAAAATTCACGAGTGTATGAAAAGTCACTTTCAACACGAGTTGTGTACAATATTTTTCTTACGATCAATAAAAAAGCAGGTATTGTCTTTCAAAATTAGTACCTAAACACATTCTAACATTGGAGATTTGAATAGATTGTAACAACACTAGAATTGAAAAGTACATAATAGCACTAAGATTGAAAAGTGTAAAATCCATCTAGGCGCAAGCAGTCATTTTGAAAAGCACTTTTCAAAATGCGTGTGTCATTGGATCGTAGGAAAACATTATTTCACTCAAACTACTACTCAAAATACATGTTATATAGTGAAAATAGACTGTTATATGCTGGAATTGCGTCTCGGACAAATCCCAATGTCAGGAGAAAGGACTTGCTGATTTAACGACGCCAGCGAGAGACCACCTGCACTGGAACAAAGGAAATGCTGACAGTGTATAATTTACTTTATAAATACGACCTGCGAGTCGATTGAAGTCAGTCTGTATTTTATATTCGTTTTGATATTAATAACTTTGTATACAATATAACAGTGGTACGTACCACCCATGTATAATTTGTTAAAAGTGTATCAGTGAAATACTGACATAACAACTGGCGCAGTCGGTAGGATTCCTAAACGGTGCTAGAACAAGACGAATCTAACTGGTAGCGGTGGATCCAAATCCTTCAAGGAATCAACGAACTTGCTGAGGAGTCATCACTTGAAGACCACGGAAGGAACACCCAGTGAAGCCCCTGGTATCATGAACAAGACGAATCACCCATGAAACTCATACTGTAAGTAACAAAGAATCATCTCGTACTTACAAATACTTTTATTCCCAAATAATCATACTGAGTGATTATTTTTACACAGAATCAATTAAAAAAAAAAAATAAATAAATAATTGAACTGTTCAATTATCCCCAAAATAGTCGCTCTGTTCGATTATTCTCAGAAGGTACAATTTGTTGAATCGATTATTGAGCAATATGGAGAACCCTGCAAATAATGTTGACAACAATGCCGAAAAATCAGGTCCTGTTCCTGAAATCGAACCTTATAAATTATCAGAAGTGTTCTCAATTGTTCCCGAATATGAAGGTGATCAAATATTTCTGACTACTTTCTTGAATGCTGTTATTGCGCGTATCAAATGGCAACGCGTGATCAAAGAATTTTGTTAAATATGGACATGAATGAAAATCGTATTCAAAGAAACGTGAACAACTTGGCAGTCGGATGTTTACGTAATCTCACTTTTGAAAATACTCTGCAACTCGGCAGTCGGTTGCTTCGGTATCTATGCATCAGTCATAAACCCTGAATGTGAAAACGATAGGCATTTGTACTTACTGCCACTAGTATGATTCGTGTCACTTGAAACGTCATTTATGTGTATGACTCGATCTCTCCTTTGTTTTGCTTTCCTTCCGTCCTCTTCCTTATTCAAACGATCCAATTTCCGCAATAAACGTGATCGTTTCCGTTCCAGTTTGGAATCAATGTCATTATCACTATCACTAGTCGATCTTTGCCTTCTTTTAGGCATGTTTCACTAATTTAACGACAACGTGCACACTCCATAAAGCACAATAATGTAATGAGCCAGAATGATGCATGGTCTTGGAGATAGTGACGAATTTTGAGTCATTGCTTAAAAATGTGCTCGATAAAGTGATAATAGTAGAACTGCATGTGTAATATCTATTTGGACGAGTATACGAGGTATAATAGCACCTTTTTTCCGTGTAAGCGCATTCTATTTTCGTTTTATTTCCGGTGCTCTCTATCGAAATATTTTTTTCTAAAATTTGTCAGTGGTAGGTTTGGTGTTCTTTCTAATCAAGTTCTTTTGTTTTGTTGTTTTTGACGGCAAATTTAGGGATTCAGTTTGTGATGTTTGAGTTCTATATTCATTGGTTTTCTTTGTTTCATTGCGCTCTTCTAGTTCAATGTCAAAACTATCTGGAATCTTTGACGATAACTTTGGAGATTCTGGTACAAATTATTCAATTATATTTGATATATCTTTGGGTTGCTTCATGGCATTATTTTCATCCACTTTATAGAAAGTAGCCGCGTTGATGATGTATTATTTGCTTCGGTAATGACCATTCCGTCTTCTGACATAACTACAATATTATCTACTGGTATACTAGTTAGATCATTCATTGTCACAAGAGTCCCAAATAAAATTTCTGCGTTAGAAGAATAATAGAATAGAATAGAAGAGTATTTTCCGCTATTGCAGCAGGCAAAAGAGAATTCTCGAAAATCTGAATCTCTTCAAATATAACATTGATACCGTAACTGAACAATGAATATCTATTTCAGTGGAAAATCAGGAGCAGCAGTGACATAATGTAATTACGATAGTTTTTCCATTTGGTAAAGACTTCATAACATTCAATGTTGTCCATTTCCTCTTTTCGATAGAAATATTGAGGTTTTCTGTAGATACAATCATGGGAAGCAAAATGAAATGATAGTAATATTTCAATTTTTTGAACATTGTATTCCACAACGATTTCGATCTTGAAACTCGAACAATTTTCGAACATTTGACACTATAATAAAACAAAAACTTTTGGTACAAAAAACGTTGAATATTTACAGTATACAGAAATTATGGAAGATATATTCCAATAATAATATTCCCTCATAAACTCATACATTGTACCCAAAGGCATAGCCTGTGCGGGTAGAGGATGGCTATTGTTATTATTTGCCGTGGCGTTCCTGGACAACTTACTGATTTTTGGTGGCGTATTCACTTTTCGGCTGTAGAAAAATCTACAGCACCACCCCGGGTGGTCGGCGCGAACTCCAAGCAAGCACCAGACGTTGGAATTGGCATCAAGACAAATTACGTTTTCTTTCGACTTCTATGAGATTGAGAAATTTTTTCTCGTTTTCCGGGATTCGAACGTGGTCTAATGCAAGCGGAAGTTTCGTAGGCCGGCATCTAACCGCCTCGCTACCGAACACCCGCAGAAACAACTTCACTCATTTGGTGTCCAAACCACTAAATAGCATTTATCTCATTTTGTCAATTGCAGTTGCCTTTGTATTTGCTGGTAATACTCATGGTTATAATTCATGAGGATTTCATCCTCTTCTTTATATTTGATAAAGGTTTTATCGTTTCTCAATGCCTCATTCAAGCTAACCGCTCTGACAATAGCAGAATCACCATACAAGTCATCAGGTGAAGCACCAAGGAAGCTGCTGTCCTACAACAGCCCTGTCAGTACAATATTAATATATCACTGAATGGCTTCAGTGCGATGTTTTCGTGTTCTTTACCCTACTGAACAGCTATAACTGAAGAAAGACAATATCCATTTAATAATTTTTTGAATAGAGATGGAGGATATCGTTAACGCTTCTCTGCTGTCAAATATACACCAAAAATTGCTTGAAGTGAAACGATTTTTTTCTGACTGAGCCAGTTTTCATTCTTAGCTTGGCCTATTGTTTTTGTTCCCAACCTCATTAGTTTTATTTTGTGTGAGGTTCAACATTTTTCTCATGAACAGGGCCCCTGTCCGACATCTCTAAATATTTGAAATCTCTCTAAACATTCTTTGGAAAACTTCAAATTTTCCACTGATGGATATCTTCTACATCCATTTCAGCTTCAGGTCTCAATCTAACTATACCCGACAATATTCCCCTGTCCTAGTTTTGATAAAATTTCTTGATATTTTCTTGGGGTATATCTCACAAATTGGATAATCTTGTTTCGGTTTTGGATATAGTTCTGCTATGGTTTTTACTTCTTCAGTAATTGATGCTGACCAGGCACATGGTTGATCAGTGATACTCACATTATGATAAATACATAATGCAGCTAAGTGGAGCCCTGTCAACCATGGAGACCTGAAGAAGTTCGGCAGAAGCAAGCCATTCGGCAACGCCTTCGTCAGCTTCAACAGCTTTAAATACATGACTAACTGTTTGTTCTATGTTTCAGGAACAGAACAGATGGTGCCACATTCAAATCACCAGATCACCTGGCCCTCAGTCAGGTAAAACACTAGATCCTTCAGCCAGTTTTTGGGGAGGTAAAGTCATTGCATTGTAGTTCTGTCATGAGTGGATTCGCGTGAGTTTCCACTCCGTCGAGTGTAGTCCCCACGTGGTTGCGAATCAGTCTGTCTATGATGGGCCGTGATGGTCATGATGGTAGACCGCTTGTCTCTTAGCCTAAGGGTTATGGGTTCGATTTCCAGCATGATCATTGGTCTCGTGCATGGCATCACACGTTAAAAGGTAAAGGCTGCGTCTTCCCTAGCTCGGACAAGTCTTTCGAAGATTTTTGAGGGTTGTACTCGTAAGGGTGTGCAGCTGGTTGAAGGAAATAACAACAATAACAATGTAATCAGTGTAAATGTCAAGGTCTCGATATATAAACCTGTTGGGCATATACCGAGGTGCGTTCGTGGCCATCTTGAGGGAAACGTTGAAGTTAGACTGAAGTTTCTGCATTGACCCCAAACAGTCGAAGCGTAAAACATTATAGGCAGAAGTACTGTCTTGATTAGGTGTAGTTTCAACTCCAATAGTTATATGAATAACCTACCAAAATGCAAAGGTTACAATTTTATGAATGTCAAGAACCTAAATAATTAGTAACAATATATCAGTCATAACATCAACACTAAGAATAATGATATTGATGCAAAACTAATTCTAATATAAACATATTGTTACGTTTTTGCTGAATAATAATGCCTAGCACACTACTAAACTGTTTATTTTCTAACTTCACTAAAAACATACAACTAAGTACTTCACTGACTAATAAAACACTAACATCTATCTATACAACAATACAACTAGCTAAATATTCCAAACACTTATTTACTTGTTCAAAAACTTCTAATCACTTCTATATAAAAACTTCTTCATCAAACTTCTTCCTTCGACCCAAATGTTTCGTCTTTTATACTCATCGTGTAGACTGGATTATTCACGATGATTTCGAGAATACTCAAAACGGAGAACTTCTACACATTAACAGGAATTGAGCGATGACTCGGCAGCATTCTGAATTTTCACGGAAATAATGAATCTTCCATTCCGCATGTTCTCTCTTCCTTCACTACTAATCACATTATAGGATCTAGGACGACCACCACCTTCCGCTACTTTGCCTGTGTTGTATGTTTGGATTAATAATTCAGTCAAGTTCAGCCCAAACTCCAGGTCGTACAACCTTCAATCTGGCATCTGTCCCTACATACCTGATGTGTCCACACTTCTATACACAGTACATTCAGGCCTACAACAAGAAGTACTAAAAGCAAATGGGTACTTCGACAAAATTTAGTGAAAAATGTGTAACATGTCTCAGAACAAGTATTTTAAACGATTCTAATTATATACCTCAGGTAAAAAAGAAACGAGAATATCGTTTACTTCCTATCAATAAGCAGCACCAACTGTTAAATGCAATTCATCTATTTTACATCGATTCTCTACGCAATCATAAATTATTTGGAATTGAAGAGGCAGGCCATTTTGTCAATTTATTTCATTTGGCAACTTGTACGGGACGCCCCTATTAGATAGAAGTTATCAGTTTAATGGTCTTCCACAATGTAATATCCCACTTGCCTGGCTGTAGTGGCAGCCTTAGCATAACTACTACTAACCTAATATCAACTTTTTCGTTCAGAGTTCTTCAAAAGACAGTTTGTCTCTTCCTTTCCAGTTGAACTGTCTTGCTACTTCATCGGTCAGAAAGTAATTGAGTATTCTTCTGGTATCGCTTACTGTTCCAGACCCACCAAGAGTGATTGATCTTCGTAACTTTAAAACAAATTATTTATATCAGAGGTTTCATTCGAAATGCAGAATAATGCAATGTCGAGAACTGAGGAAAAGTATCAACGGATGATAAATAATACCTATAACTGATGACTTGGTTAGCTACAACTAGTGAAAGCGAAAGTAAGAAAAAGAGATAATTAAAGGTTACATTATTTCAAATATATTAGTGCCCATTGTATTTGATATTAATTTTCATAACATCCTCTATATCCCTAACATGCCAGCCAGTTCATGATATTTCAACGTTTTTACGTTTTAAAATCTTTATCTGACAGCTTAAATTTTTTTTTTGTAAATAATTCGTCTATCGAACGTCAAAGTTCTGCTATAAGAAGTTGGTCACCCTTCATTACAGAATACTAAAATCTATGATATCCAATCAGAAGCAGTTAAAACAGAGGGGAAGTTACTAATCTTTCATTTTGACAAGATATTTTTCACAATAAGGCAAACATCCTAACTCACCCTGTAAGTTCAACAGATTTTTGAATGGGAATTCAGGTATTTCATCAGGTGGTATCAAGTTTTCAATTCCAGTCATACCGGTACGACTATTTATTTCAGCTATCATCATCAACCGTTAGGTAACACAGGCAGAAATCTTGCTCAATGTGCGTAAAACAACATTTTCGATTTCTTAAAGAACAGGCATGGACCATAACTAAAAACTAAACTAATTAGGAGAAAAAAAATTTATTCATTGTTGAGTAGATAGATATACATGTCAGTAAGTTCACCTGTGCCTTTGTGTAAGGTGTGAAATGCTGCTTCCACCTCCGGATCTGCAAGAAACTATAATTGAAGAGGGCGTGGAGGACATTTCCCTTCGGGAAATTGCGAGAAAATTGATGACTATGAGGATTGAGACGATGGAAAAATATTGTGATCTACATTCAGCCGCATTCTTTTGGTAACTTCATCTTCACAGGTAGAGGGTGAATCATCAACATATACTATCTTGGATTCTTCTGATATGAAAGAGGTATTTGATAGGGATAGACTTCCAGAGCAGAGTGATTCATCTGATTCATTAAAAATGCTTTATTAGAATAAGCAGATTCATAGTTGTCTGTCAAACGGTCTGCTTGTTCATAGGTTGCTGAAATCAGTTTCAATTAGATCAGGATATGAATTGTGAACACTCACAACGAGTAAAATGAAACTTTACTATATAAGTAGGCCAACTCTTTTTGAATGGGGTGAGTCTTTCAACAAATTTTACTGAGTACATGTTTCGAATCTATATAAGTACATCATCAGCTGAAGTTGAAATTATAGGGAGAAGCGAATGAGGAAAATTATATATACTGGGTGGGGCACCGAAAATGAAACGGATAGAATATCTTCAAAACACATGTGTTGTAAAGAAAATGCAAAAACACGTCGATTTTTAATCCTATCATAACCTCAACTGTCGTACCTCTCCCTCCACCCCTTGGTCACTATCACCCAAACAATTTGAATAGGGAAAGTAGTAAGTGTGACATCATTAAAAAGTTAATTTCATAAGGAATTCAGCCATGTCAGTTTTCGCTACCTAACATTATATTTTGGTGTCCCCTTGCGGGAAAAACAACTGTTCCGTATTCCAAATTATGATACTTCATTTGCTAGCTAACTTGACATGAATTCAATGACAATGCTTTATAAAATTTTTCTAATGGAAAAAACAAAATTGCGACTCCAAAATGGCGGACAAGATTTATAATAATGGTCCGATTTGATTCAAAATCGATAATTGATTCCTTCTGCTCATCAGTTGGATTTTTGACTCTTGTCATACGGTTAAGATCCATATATTCGTCTATGAAACGTGTATACATGCTACGTAACCTTTCGTTTCTGGATAGACGTTTTTCCAACGCTTGAAATCGGATCTTTGCCTTAGATTCGGATTCTCCCAAAATGGCAGGAGCTTGCTTATGCGGCAAATTGATTATTAATCGCCAATTGCGATCTATAGTGTTGGTTTCGGCAAATACCTTTCCACACAAGCTCATCTGGACAGCTCCTAAATTTTCCAAATCTTCAAGATTGTCTGAAGACAGGCTAGGCTACCGTTGGGCTGATTGCACTAAATGGACCAGAAACGATCCATCCAAGTTTTTTTTTGTTTCCTGTAAATAGGGATCACGCTTGCATAGCACGATTTTTTCGTCACCTAGAAGATGCCAAAATCGATCAGCACCTATCAACATATCGACAGGACCGGGCTTAAGGAAGTCTGGATCCACTAGAATGACGTGAGAAGGAATTTTCAAGTTCTCTGATTGTATGGCAATTTTGGGTACATGGTTAGTGATTTCAGATAAAACATAACAGATTAAGTTTGCGGTAAATGTACTATCCTGTGATTTACCCTAAAATCACACTTCCTTTCTACAGAGGAAATATTATTGGCGATACAATATATAGAAAGATGGCTGTTCTGGCTTGAAATCTTGAATTTTCTAGTTGCTCAGTGATAAATGACTTGAGAAACGCAGTCTAGGAGGGCCCTTTCTGAATGAAATTTACCACTGATGTCTGATAACAGTACACGAGCAGTGGTCAATATTGTTTGACCTATCGAAAATTGAAGTATACCACTGCTCAGAACTTTATAAGTTCCTTGAATATTATTGCTTTCAATCGGCTGCACCGATCTGATATTTTCATGTTAGAGGGAATTGTGACGATATCTGCATTTCTTACAAGGGCCTGATTTAAATTTATGTACAGGATGTCCTTCTTTCAGACAGTTCGCGCACATAGATGAATTTTCTTTAACAAATTTATTTCTCTCGACTATCGACAATTTCCTTTTTACACCTTGTTTAGAAAGCTTAGGGGTGCTGCCACTTCACTCGCAATATATTTCAGTGTTTCTTTCCGAATATCATCTATTCCTGGTGCTTTTTTATCTTTCAGAGATGATATAACCGAAACTATTTCTTTTTCATTATTGTCTCCCAAAAATAATGAATTTTGAATGATTTTTCTGCTATTTCTTGTTTGATCGACCTTAATCTGTTCTGCCAACTTCTTACCAATATTCGTAAAAAAATCTACAAACGCTTCGGATATTTCCTTCTTATTTTTTACAATATGTCTTGCACCGTTTTTTATTTCATTTATCGTTGTATCTTTTTGTTTTGAGTCACAAATTTCATTGACACATGACCATAGTTCTTTTGCAGAATTTTTTGATTTCACAATTCGCGACTGAAAATAATTTTTTTCAGCTTGTTTCAGTAGTCCGGTCAATCCACTCCGATATTTTTTGAACCGTAATTTGTTTTTCATAATGGGGTCATTTTGCATGAGTTTGTACATTTTATCACGCTCTCTGATAGATGCAACCAATCCTTTGGTGATCCAGGGTTTCTTTTTATTTTTGAATCCTCTGACTCTAACTTTATTGGTAGCCTGTTCAGTATATTGTTGGAGTTTTAAAATGAATTGCTCTGTGCTGAGAGAAATGTCCTTTCCACTATATACCTCTATCCAAGTTTCATTACGTAATAGGTCTTTGAGTTTATATTTATCTAAATTGTATCGATATTTTGGTTCATCATAACTATCATTCTGTTTCTTTTCAAGTAAGGATATTTTGAGAGCAAGTGGACAATGGTCAGTAATGAAAGTTTGCATTACAATGGGCGTGAATCCAATATTTGAAACGTTTGTTTTGATGAAGCAATGATCAAGACATGCATTATTTCTGGTAGGTTCGTTAATACTCGACATACGACATACTCCGTTTCCAGCCATGACGTTGAGATAGTTGTCAGTATCTTCTGATATTTCATGAATATTTCTGATTTATTACTTCTTGCATCCTTGTTTAGCATCTCTATTTGGTATATTGGAACCTTCATCGCATGATTGATTACATTTATAATCTAGCGAGTTCACGAAATTGACTCGTTCGCGTAGAAATCCTAGAAAATCGTCTATACCGAGTGACTCCATTTCATTTCGTTTTTGCCACTCCAAATCACACAGAAAAGCATAATCGATTCTTTGTGATATCCAAAATAAAAGCAAGCAATACCAATTATCTACAGATTGACCTAATTGTTATATCGCGCCTGAATGTCGTGATATAGAATAGAATAGAATATATGTTTATTGGGGTATATACAGTGTGTGCCGCTTTTCATGAATTGTAACGCTCTTTTTTTTCCAAACTAGATAAAAGGCGGACGTCACTATGGCGCGTCGGTTGTTGAGCTTATTTTGTTCTCTTTAGCGAGAGCACCTCAAAACTCAACGGGTGCCTCGGGCGCCAGTTATTTAAAGTGGCATGCTCCACTCTACCAAATTCAACGCGGAGGGAGGCCCAGGGCAGCTTCAGATGGAGATACGGTATTCCAGGGGTCAAATATAGTATTTCATGAGCAACAGTGAGCACGGGACTGCAGGCTTTAAGTGCAACCCTTGCGATTCATGGAATACCGGCTGCTTCGCTAACTTTCAAAGTTTGCATGCAAGATTGCGTTGAAATAAAATAAACAAAAAGGGGTACAGTGACAAATGGGAAATTTATTGCTCTCTGTCTGCACGTTGACATTCAGTTACAAAGGCAACTAAGACAAATACCAAATGCTACCCTAACTAAAAAAAAACTAGCTTTTCTAACGGACGGTGAAACAGGTTCGGTACGGTAAGCGGGTTCTCGGTATGTCACACGGTTTGAGCAGGGAAGATCTTTCGGAGACGTTTCACGGGTGCTTCAATCAGATCGATTCGTATAAGAAGCGATTTACTCAATTTTCGAAACACCCGGTATTTTTAATCGACCTAGAGTATCGGTGACTATGACGGCTGTGCTCTGAGAAACTTAATTTGCAAATACCCAGTATATTTGCCCTTACAAACGGCTCTTTCACGGCCTACGGCAAGTTAGCCACTGCCACTATTCACTAAATAGAGATTTCCAATTACAATGAATTCGCGTGTGTTCAGCCAGCAGCAACTTTGACAACACCTTAGGAACACTAATCAAAGCTGTATTATTCTTCGAGTGAAATCGGATCCTGCCAGTAACAGATTACTCTGTTCCTTTAGGGATGCTAGTAACACACAGCCTCTATGACGGTCGTTGGAAAATCTCTAATTTGAGCACAGTCTCGTTTTAAACAAAATATGCACACAGATTGATTTCTCCACGGTTTTAGCAACGGGTCGCGATCAGGTCCAGCCAGCAGCAACTTTGACAACACCTTAGGGACACTGAAGAAAACAATTCTCGCTTAACACCTCTTCCTGCCAGCAGCAACTTTGACAACACCTTAGGGAAGAGATGGCGAATGATTACTTGAAACGGCCGTCGGAGAAATCTATTCTGATAAATCTTACGGATTTATTAATAAGTCACAGCTACCAAAATAATGTAAAACTATTTCTCGATTCTGATTGCAACACTCAGTAAGTATCAAACGGTCAGATAAATAATGCAAGATAAAATATCGGAATGCTTACGGGTGTTTTCACTGGAATACGGATGCACAACGGATCAAGGAAATAATAATCGAAAATTTTAACTGGCAAACTAATTCTTATTTGACAAACTGCTACCACGGAAGTCACAGTTCAAAAAAAGCCCTGTCTTGAAGAGGATTTTCGTATTTATAGAAAATCCTTGGAATGTCAAGGTTGTCGCGTACAGCGTACAGAAAAAAACGCAAAAAGTCTGCTCTGACTTTTTAAAGTGCTGAAAACCTTCGGATGAAAAACTGAAGTTGGAAACTTATTGCAAAGTAAATTTTTAAAGGACAAAAACTGATCGTGTGCAAAAACGGGACGGCACTTCTTGGTAAAGTACGGAAGCAGTAAAACCGGTGTTGAACATCAAGGAATTGAATTAAATTTGTAAACAAATGAAAGTGAGGTTATATCCTCCCTTACGGTATCGGAACCTGTTTTCCCGCTAACATTATTAACTAAAATAATTCCTAGCTCAACAGTAATAATAATAATAATAATAGAAAGAACAGTAATAAGAGTACTAACAATAATGATGATAATAATAATAATAATAAAATAATAATAATAAAAGTAACGGATGAAATCGTGAAGCCAAACCGTTGTGCAGAATAGAATTTCGGACATAGCAAACAAAGAAACTCCGAAACATGAAAGGGTAGCTCAACGAAGCATATTATATGACCTACTCCAAGGCGTAAAATTATGCTTCGTTACAGAATACACCCTGATATGTAAGTTATTAATAATGCGATTTTCTTGATATTTTGGTGGAGATCATATGTTAGGTAATTTAAGTATTTTGACATAGTGAACATTTTCATCGACCATTGGCGTGCGGTATTGGGGGGCGAAAAAAAATTGTGTATTCATTCACCATTGGCGTGCAAAGTTGAGGGAAGAAAAAAGGCATTTTTTTGAGAAAAGGATATTAGGGCTTATTTTAGACAACTTTTCTAATCATATTCGTAATCATAGCATCCCCAAAACCCTTAAATTCATATTTTCAACATCCCCTATTTTAATACTTTTATTTTGTAACAGAGGTAACAAAATTACGAATTATACTTTATTTTAGATTATTGTGTTTTCAACATAACTAACTCCTGAATCAATACACTTTTCAACAATTATTCTCAAACGTATATTCACTATTCTTAAAGTTTTGGGAGTTATTTCCTGACACGCTTGCCTAATTGCAAAGCATAGTTCCTCTGTATTGCGCGGCCGAGTAGCATACACTTTATTTTTCAAATGCTCTCACAGAAAAAAGTCACATGGTAATATCTGGCGATCTAGGGGGCCATGGTTCTAAAGGAGAATTTCTACCTATCCACTCTCCATAGAGAAAATTGCATTTAAAAAGTTCCGAACTATCAGAGAATTGTGTGCGGGGGCACCATCTAATTGAAAGATTAAGTTTTGTTTTTGTGCTAATGGCAATTCCATGAGAGAATCATAGAAATCATTTTGTAAAAAATTTAGAAAATTTTGTCCGGTCAGGTTATCCAGGAAATAAGTGCCAACAATCCGTTCGTTGAATATGCCACACCACACGTTAACTTTTTCACTGCATTGGTTTTTACAATGAATTACCCAATCCTGCGAACAATCTGTTGATTTTGGCAACGGTATCGTGAGGAATTGGTTCTCGATTATGATGCCTTCCATTGAATATTCCAGCAATCTGACGCGTATGTAGATCTTTCATTATTACCAAATATGAATTAAAGAGTTTTTGGAGATGCTGATTCCGAATCTGTTAAGAGAAGTTGTCTACAATAAGCCCTAATATCCTTTCTTCAAAAAAATGCCTTTTTTTCTCCCCTCAACTTCGCACTCCAATGGTGAATGAATATGATCAGTATGCCAAATACTTCATTTTTCTAACAAAATCACCACCAAAATCTCAAGAAAATCGCATTTATAATAACAGATATTCGGGTGTATTCATGGAAAAAATGAATTAAATTAATATGAATTGAGGGTTTTTTTGGGGATGCTGATTTTGATTCTGATAAAATAATCTAAAATGAGCCTTAATATAATTTTTCCGAAAAACAGGTTTTTTACACCCCCCAACACCGCACGACAATGGTCGGTGAAAATGTTCACTATGCCAAAATACTTCATTTACCTAACATATATAATCACCACCAAAATTAAAAAAAAACACAATAATCTAAAATAAAGTAATTCGTTATTTTGTTACCACTGTTACAAATAATAATATTAAAAAAGGGGATTGAAGTTTTTTCAGCTCAAATCAGCTCGTGAGATGTTGAAAATATGAATATAAGGGTTTTTGGGAATGCTGATTACGAATATGATTGAAAAAGTTGTCTAAAATAAGACTTAATATCCTTTTCTCAAAAAAATGCATTTTTTCTTCCCTCAACTTTGCACGCCAATGGTGAATGAATATGATCACTATGCCAAATACTTCATTTTTCTAACATAAATCACCATCAAAATCTCAACAAATTCGCATTTATAATAATAACAGATATTCGGGTGTATTCATTCTGTTCAAATCAGCTCTTGAGATTTTGAAAATATGAATTGTAGGGTTTTTGGAGATGCTGATTCCAATTCTGATAAAATTAGTGATTTAAAATGAGCCCTAATATCCTTTTCCCAAAAAACAATTTTTTTTCGCCCCCCAATACCGCACGCCAATGGTCGATGAAAATGTTCACTATGTCAAAATACTTAAATTACCTAACATATGATCACCACCAAAATATCAAGAAAATCGCATCATTAATAACTGAGATATTAGGATGTATTCATGAAAAGCGGGACACACTGTAGATATAAATCACATCACATATCATAAGAAACAAGTAAATGAACATAGAAGTAATCACAGAAGTATGTTGCAAGCTAATACAACATACTTGTGTGTAATATAACAACTACAACTTAATTTAAATGTTAAAATAAATACACAAAATATTCAACACAATCAAACATTAAAATATTACAAAAGTTAGTATATCTACAGTGCGGCTTTTAATAGCCCCCCAGCCCTGTTAACTTTTGAACGATTTGACGTACAGACTTGAAAAAAACCGTTTGGAGGGTTTCACCGATTTCACTATTTGAAATAAAACACATTGTGATTTCTCGAAAGATGGCGCGGGGCGCACATCAACAAAAAAAAATTAAATGGCATGGGGGGTCATGTGTCACATCGTTGATTAGGTAATTCAATTCTCTTTCCAACCATCTAAATATTTTAAGAATTCCGTTCCATCAAAAAAAAAAAAAAAATTATGTGCCGTTATTTCACATCAAACCATTTAACAGTATCGTGCTAAGGTAAGAAAAGGGATTCGGACCGCCAGATCCGCAGTTATTCTGATATTGTAAAAAAACGTATTGACGATAATCTAAAAAATTTTGATGGTTGAAAAGAGAACTGAATTATCTTTTCAAAGATGTGAACATGACTCCCCATGCCATTTAAATTTTTTTAGTTTTGTGCCTCCCTGCGCCATCTATCGAGCAATCACAACGTGTTATATTTCAAAAAATAGAACCGTTCCACTGGTACCTCAAACCGTTCAAAAGTTAACAGGGGGGACTATGTAAAGCCGCACTGTATAAAAATAACTAGGCCAGAAAATAAAAATTCAAATGTCACAAATAAGTATGCTTATTCATAAATTCACTAGGATATAAATTAGATCATCTTCAATGTTTCTGCACATTTTAATTTCTTCTGGTAGAAGAATATTGTTTAACCTTGGAATCAGGTAAGTGTACGTCTTTTGGCCAATTGTTTTTTAGGCTTTAGGATTATGATATTTATTATTTTCATTTCTACTGAAATACGATGTTTTTGTTCTTTTCCATGTTTTTGTATAACATTTTTGAAACGTGGTAGCAGTCCCCTAATTTTATTATTATATTAGGTGACTGTCAATCATTATCAGTATTTGACAGATCTTGCTTCAGAGATTTCTATTGCTCCCAATTTCAGTGGGCCAAAATTTGGCAAATGGTTAGTATAGGAGGTGAATAATAATAATAATATTAATAATAATAACCTACAGTACAAAACATAGGTATAAGTACTTTGATTCAGTGAATAAGCGAATCATCACAGAAGCAAAAAATGCTTGTTTGTGATTGTGTTTTTGATTGGGTATATTGATCTTGGTAACGACCATGGAAGCATTAGATGCTTTATATGGCCTATATGTGATAAATTGAAATACGAATACAGATATCGTTACTAGAAAAAAATATAAGGTTAAAAAAACAGAAGTATAAAAATAAAATTCTGGGTAAGAAATGTTTAAGATCACTTAATCTACATCTATTTAAAAGTCTAGGAGGTAGTAATTAATCAATAAAAACAAACGGACAAAAGTAGATATTAGACTACACAGATTTACTCAGTCATATGGGAATGTCCCAAAAAAGTTCTCAAGGAGCTTGTCTATGGGCAGTTTCTACCTTATGGACCAGATGAATCAAGTCAGTCATATTGATATGTAAAACACTTATTAAAATTGTCATCAATAAATGTGTTTAAAGTGGAAACAAAAAAAATAAATAAAAAAAGTGTGCTCTCATCGTGGTTTGAACCAGAGACCTAGCGACTCCTAGTCGAGAATAAATAAATAAATAAATAAGGTTTATTTTACATAGTAAATCTTTCAATTCTACACCAGGAATGACATGTTCATAACTCCCGCACACTGCAGATCAATCTTCGCCCGGAGGACTCAGGAGAGGAGAGGTTCGGGAGGACGCACGGAGAGCCGCCTCCCTCCCCCTCTGGATATTGCTGGCCAGAGAGAGGGGGACCGCTTGTGCCAAGGGGTAGACAGGGTCCCGACAAGGGGCGCTGGTATCCACCCCCGCTGGTGTTAGCGGTGGGTCGAGCATTCCAATCCATGGAGGTGGTAATAAATAAGATACATGCTTCCTGCAACGCTTATGCATGTTGTAGCGATTGTATTCAATGTAGAGAATCGTCTAGTGTAGTTTGTCGGAGGTGGTTGTTACCGTGCTGTCCCGGAAAAGACTGTTGCAAAAAACCGGGTTGAAGTAATGGCGCCTAGATCTGACCGGCGACTTGGTTCCCTATGGAACCGGTTCCACCCATCTTTCCTGGAAGATGGCCAACGATTGATAGATCAGCCCACTGTGTTTGCGGGGCTGATTATCATGAACTCTGAGCCTAGTAAGGTCTCTGGTTAGCGGACTCTTGGAGAGGTGGAACCTGACAGCAAGAGCGCGCAGCGCATCCAGACGAATGTATCGATCACTCTTGGTGATGATACAAAGTACTTTGTTCTGCATCCTGTCCAACGTCATAAAAGGAGTCTTGGGCAGGCCGTAGAATGCTGGGCAAGCATACAACATCTCCGGCCGGATGATTTGCTTGTAGACCATCATCTTGACCTCATGCGTCATATGTGATCCTCTAGGTGCGTTTAACCGCAGCCGCGGCCCTCTGTATAGCCAAGTTTATATGCTTGTGCCATGTTGTACGCTTGTCAAGCTGTACCCCCAGGTATCGCACATTGGTCCGGACATCCAAGGCTTTGTCCTTGACCTTCAATTTCTGAAGAACCTTAGAAAATTTAAACTTCTTCGAAAAATTGATTGCCTCGGACTTAGCCGGGTTTACCACAATTTTGATCTCCTCGAGATACGGTATGATTTCCCTGTCCAACCGAGATAGGACCTGCCTAACAGCTGCGATGCTTGAGAACGATTGGGCATATATCGCGGTATCATCCGCGTATATAGCCGTCTTCGTTCTCTCGCACATAGGAAAGTCATACGTATGCAAGTATGCATGCCTTCAAACAAGGCTCAAAAATTATATCGTTGGCTGTCTCCAAGGCTTCTAGGGCAGCCATCGCCTTTTCCAATGGTGATTTGGCCTGTGCCAGCCGGACGATCAAATCATCCATGGCACGGCACAGTTCACCAATGTACAGCATAGTACCAACCTGCTGTATCTTATTTACTAGCTCACCCATGTTTTGTTGCCCTGCTGTCTCTTGATGGACGTGCCTGTGCACCGGTGCCTGCGTTGGCGGCGTGTACGGTATAGAAGGAAGTCCGGCAGCTTGCTGGATTCTTCTCCCGACCTCTTCTGGTTTTGACGGGGGAGCGCTCTGCTCCTGGGACCTCTTGAGCCAAGCGTTGACTTGCGACGGCGGGGCCGCCACGTACCTAACAGGTGCAAGCTTTTTGACCTTCTCGGCCCTCTCCTCGAGGAACTGAATCCTCTGCTTATAGACTGGGCAGTCTACGCTACTTGCCGTATGGGGGCCCTGGCAGTTGACACACACTGCTTGAGATTTGCGGGCCAGTTTGCACTGTCTCGTCGGATGGTTTTCCGCACATTTAAAGCAGCGTATCTCACGCTGGCAGTTTGATGTCGCGTGCCCCCATCGTTGGCACCTGCGACACTGTACAATAGCACGCTCGTTTTGTCGAGCCTCCCAGGATATGCGAATATGCTGGAGGACCCGAACAGATTTTTGCAACTGTCACAGTGCGAGAGGTGGTAATGAGCGGTAGCGGTCTATGCCGCGTGCTCATTTTCATCATTTTCTCGACTCGGATTCCGTACTTGTCGAGCATTTCGTCTATCAAGTCTTGCTGACTTACGTCCGAGTCGAGACCCCTCAAGACAAATGCATGCGTTCTGTCTTTTGGCAGGGTATAGGTATGGAACTCTATACCCGTGGACTTCAGGATGTCTTGGACCGATCACCCTCGTTCTCATTAAAAACCTGAGTCTCTTTCCCGGTGTGCTTCAAATTGAAGTCACCCTCGAGCTCAGATTTCAGCTGGACCGTGAGTGATCGGTCCAGGTTCAATCGCCCCTGAATGACGATTGGAGGCAGCATCCTACCCTTCTTGTTCTTTGCTGCCTCCTTTCTAGGGGGTTGGCTGGTGGCCTTAGCCTTCGGTCCACGCCTTTTCGGAGAACGGTTTGAGTCCTCTGAGAGGAATTCATCCTCGTTGAGGGACTCGAACGCATTCTTCGTAGGTATAGGTTCCGTACCTACGATTCTTCTAGCCTTGACGGGAGTTTTCGGCTTGATAAATCCCTCCTCATCTCCGCTACGTTTCTCGGAAAGGGGGGGAAAGAGTCTCTTACCCGAACCCTGTTAGGCGACCGTAGCATCCGCCGCGTGTGCTGAAGTTTCTGGACCTCGTCATAGTAAGTTTCTTCGTATTTCCTGGTATAGAATTTCTCGATTTGGGATTCCATGGCCTCCCTTACGACTTTCTCTGGAAGCTCGCTCAGTGCAGATGGTTGTTGCAGTTCAGTCCTCCTGTAGGCAGCGATTTTCTCCCCCACATTCGATTTAATGATATTTTGGATGTCCCGGATGCGCTTCTCGACCGTTTCAATCGAGTTGAGCGGCGATTCATCGCGGGACATCCTTCGCTTTTGGAGCCGATGGCGCTCCACTTCTGATTCAGAGCTCTTGGAGTCTGAGCTCGAGTGCGGTGCCTTGCGTGGCGATACTCTCGCTCTTGACTCCAACAGTCTTTTGTTTTCGGCAAGTTGAGTTTCCAGCTTTGCTTTCCTATCTTTCTCTTCGAGTAAGCGTTTTTTTCGCCGCTTCCTCTTGCTCTGCCCGCTTCCTGGCGGCTTCTTCCTCCTTTTTCGATTTCATCCGTAGGATTGCCCTCTGGAATCCTACCAGTTGCGGGGGAGCGGATTTCTGTGCGCTTTCAATGTCGGAGGCTTTCGCCATACTTTCCATTTTATTCGCGACAGTTTCCATTTTTCGGTTCGACACACTTTCCGTCCCGACGTTCGCCACACTTTCGATTTTGTTCAACTCACTTTCCAAAATAGTTGAATTTTCTTACCATTCACGGCACTTTCGATTACGTTCTCATCAGTTTCCATTATCCGGTTCTCAACACTTTCCGAAAGTGTTGAAAGTTTTGCTTCACAACACTTTCCAATTGTAAGGAGTGGAAATTGAGGAGCAGTCTTTTGTGTCCAAGTTCTTTTTGGGACGTTTCCTATTCATACAATTTGTTCCTATCCGCGTTCGGAAACGGGTCAGAAACGGTTGCACCTATATAAGGGGGTAGGCTCCTCTCGGTGGAACAAATTATTTTCATGGTGAACGAGTGCACTCACTTGTATTGGGTCCGGCTGCGTCTGTGTGGGTGTTGGCGCGGGCTAGAACGCTCCTCTGCACAACTGCTCGACGTGGGGGCTCACTACTTCAAAAATGGAAACTGTATGGAAAGCTGCTCGATCCACCTTCGCTACACTTTCCAATGCTCGGTAGCTTACCCAGCAGATGTTTATCGTCATATGCCGAACTCCAATTTTCCCAAGTGGATTGGGAAGTGTCGTGAACGGATCCGGCTCTCTCGGCTTCTCTATGAATGTGTTACATTCTCCTCTGCAAGTTGGAGATGGCTTCTTCGTCATCCGAAGTACTTTAGAAAGTACCGTGAATGGATTGGAAAGGGTGTCGAATGGCTTTTTTGCCGCTTTCCACTATTTCGGGAATTGCACCTGTATATCGAGAAGTGTTTTGAACATCGTTCTTGCACCTTTCCGATATACTTGTAGGAGATCTTACGGAGTCTTGATTCTGGTTGGTGCTGTTCGGCACCCTTTCCAATTGACTTGAGTTGCTTGGTGTTGGCTGGCTGGATTCTCAGGAGCTAGTGTCGCTGAAAGTGTGGCGAATGAATTCCGGTGCCTCGACGTTCTGACAGTTTTGGAAACTGTCGCGAAAGCTGGTTTTGTGCTGGGAATTCTTCCGCTGGACTTAGCGAATTTTTCTCGTGAGTTTGAGTCAGAATCGCTTGGGGTGCCTTCTGCTTGGTAGGGGGAGGGTTGGACGATTTCCTCCGGTCCTTGAAGGTGGGGGGAGGGTTGGTTCTCGCCTATGATGGGGCTCGCACTTGGCCAGGATTCGCCTTCCAAAGAGTGGATCGGCGTGCTCGAAGTGACTTTCGCCGATGCCTCCTGGTGGTCAGTGTCTTCAGACTAGGTGGCTTCTGAAGGCATGCTATCCTGGGGAGTGTCGCCCCAGATGTCCATATCTGCCTCCTTATCTGGATGGCTTCAGGCCACGATAAGAGAAGATCTTCGTGTGCCTACTTTAGCCTCTCCGGCGTTCGCAACACTTTCCATTTTTCGGGAGGTTACCGGAGGGCTTCTGGACCTGTTCAACTTGGCGAGCACATCCCCACATACCATGTTAAGCGGGCCATACACGATGCAATATATCGTAGAACAAGTTGCACGACAAATTGCAGAGACAATTGGAACGACAAGTTGGAAACAGTGTTGTCCACACACGTGTAGATTAGTTGATGATCTGTAGTACAACACATTGGTGTTCAGTTCAGTTTTCGTGATGGCGCCTATGATATCAAAAAAGAAGATAGCAGCGTCACTTGTTATTCTACTGGATGAAAAAGCAAAGAAAAAGAAAAAAAGAACCAAATGGTGCAAGGATTGGTTAATGAAACATACTTGTTTTCCCATATGAAATTAATAAAATACTTACGGGTTCATGAACCTGCAGACTTCCGAAATTACTTAAGAATGGACGACAATACGTTTAAATTACTAGTAAAGTTAGTTCGACCCAAAATTAGTAAACAAACCACAATTATGCGGGATCCAGTTAGCGTTGAGGAAAGATTAAGCGTAACGCTAAGATATCTAGCGACAGGTTCTTCCTACGAAGACCTGAAATTTACTTCCGCAATATCAGCGCAGTGCATTGGTAGAGTAGTACCTGAAACATGTTGGGCCATTTACGAGGCTTTAAAAGGAGAATATTTAAAGGTGAGTTATGACGAAGTTTAAATGTTCAAAATTTATTCCTATGTAAACGAAACTACTAAACATAAACTATTATAAGAGACAAATTAAAAAGAAATTTCTTTCATATGACCGAGAACAACGACAGTGTTTTTAGTTTAAACAGAAAAGATACAAAAATTAGTTCACTCTTGTTGCTCATCGTCATAGTGACTTAAAAAGTATCTGACATTCTGGTTGTCACCTTGCATATTAGAACTGTTCATAGACTCTACTTGTGAAACAGGATAATCTTGCGTCATTGTAGATGGTGGTTGCAAGTCTATGTAGCTTCGTGATTGACGGCTAACTAGTGGAGGATGGCCCAATGTTTGAAACTGAGAGGTTGTGGGCTGTAATGTCGAAGAATCATATGCACTGTTAGCAAAAGCTGTACAGTTTACAGTTGCATGTTCTGTAAGTTTGCCTATCTTGGCGAAATAAATAACATCAGATATCAATTTGTCTGCAATTATTCTCTGATTCTCAGCTATGCCCTTCAGCTGATAACCGATTCTTTTTCCGGCAATCATATATTCTTCGTCATCAGTAGTCAAGGCATGTTCCGCTAAATTCAATAAATTCAATTTCCTCTGTTCGACTGGATCAATTTTTTTTTTCTTTCGGGCATCGTGAGAAGTACGAGATGGCGATCTATTTGTCGAAGGTGTTTGTGTTATGCGAATATCACTAGAAGCACGAGATTGAGATCTACTTGTTGACGGGGTTGGTAGTCTTTGAGTATTGTCATATGTACTTGTTTGTGTTTCTGGTGTATTTTCCTCCGAGTCCAGTGGAGTGACCAACTCCCTTACATGAGTCGTGTAACTTATGGGCGACAGTGTAGCTTCTGTTTCTTCATATTCACATTCCTCCATATTGTCCTGCTAGAAAAAAAAAACAATATGAGAACACTTTTTCGATGCTTTTCTTTATTGGTAAGTTATGAACTTCTTATAAACATTGGATGGCTATAGCAATTAATTAATGGCTCGAACTTGAATTAGTCAATTCTTCCCAACTTTTGGGTATCGTTAGGGAAAAATAAATTACATTC
Organism: Chrysolina americana; assembly: GCA_958502065.1. Taxonomy (NCBI): domain Eukaryota; kingdom Metazoa; phylum Arthropoda; class Insecta; order Coleoptera; family Chrysomelidae; genus Chrysolina; species Chrysolina americana. The sequence goes on along the minus strand of OY293419.1, from coordinate 21,399,615 downwards.
GCATAGTCTTCACTCACAGGAATAAGTAAAAAAATATCTAATATGGCTTTCCAATACACAGTTTAGAGTATACCTTGTATAAAAATAAATCGAAACATTTAAGACTTGTTAGTGCGTTAAACAGTAACTCCAAAATTGTAAGTTGTTTGTTTGTTTTAGGTTCCCTCTTGTGCAAACGAGTGGCAGCAAGTTGCAGATGACTTCAAAAATATGTGGAATTTTGAAAACTGTTTAGGGGCAGTAGACGGAAAACATGTCCTCATTAAAAAACCTCCTAAGACTGGATCATACTATTACAATTACAAAGGCACATTTAGTGTCGTATTATTTGCAATAGTTAATGCAAATTATGAATTTGTATATGTTCATACTGGCACCAACGGACGTGTATCGGATGGAGGAATATGGAAAGAAACGGGAATCTATAAGCGTTTGTTGGCAAATACACTGAATATACCCAACCCAGCCCCACTTAATAATACAGGTGATGCATTGCCTTATGTCTTTATTGGTGACGAGGCATTTCCGCTAATGACAAATTTACTAAAACCCTATTCACAAAGACGAATAACTTATGAGGAACGCATTTTCAATTACCGACTTTGTAGGGCTCGCCGAGTAGTTGAAAATGTGTTTGGCATCTTAGCAGCACGATTTAGAATATTTTCACAACCCATTGCCATTACTGTTGACAAAATTGATGGCATCATTCTTGCGTGTTGCGCACTTCATAATTTCTTACGGAAAAGGACAGCAAGGAATTATTTAACAGAAACCCTTTTGGATCGGGAAGATACCAGTGCTGGTGTAATTGTTCAGGGCGAATGGAGGCAAACTGACCAACTCTTAAATCTGGGAACAGCACATTCGAAAAATGCAGCAGCGTCGGCAAAAACGATAAGAGATTCCTTTAAAAATTACTATAATACCACTGGCAGAGTTCCATTTCAAGACAAAATGATAACATAAAATAAGTGCATATTCATAAAAATACGCATGATTTTATGCATTAAAGCGATACATTACTTACTGTTTTATTGTAAATTGCGCCCTCTTCTTCATCTGTAGATTTACCAGTTCGTCCAGATTCAGTAAATTGTAATACCATAGGCTTGGTTCATATATGTCGCCTCCCGAACCTGTGCTTTTTGACTCTTGTTCCTGAAATTAAGACTTTACAATCAAAGTACAATGTGCGTCTTGACTATATTCTCAATGTTTTGAGTTTTTCATTGTCTTACCTTCTTCAGTTCCCTTCTGAATGCTATTCTCATATTATTAATTTTCTTTTTTAAAACTTCCACAGTTGCGTTTGTGTTAATTTGTTTATATTTTTCCAAAAGGATCCCGTAAGCAGCATTTCGTTTATGTTTGTTAGCATAATCTTTTGATTTCACTTCCCACAAACAAGGATGTTCATGGTATGTCAATAAATTCTTCCCAAAATCCATGATCCATTTTCCATGATCGCAATCTTCAAACTGAAATCGAACATTCAATTGAAATGAATGCACCTACACATTCAAACTTGTCGTACGCAGCACTCAGTTGTACAACAGATTTTTGTGCATGTCAAACTTCCGTACGATTCGACGCGGTCGTACTGCAGGTTGGACTACAACGCCACTAACGTTGCAATTATCGTTTCAACGGTCTCATCAACTAAAATTGTACAACTGGTTGTACGATAGATTGGATCGTGTATGGGCCGTTTTAGTTGGTGACTCACCCTCTATTTTTTCACGCGTTTGTTGCGGCGGCTCGTATAGAACAACAAGTATAGAAAATATGTAGGAAAGAATAATAGATGTATTCAGGAGTATATCACCTGCAGTGTTGAGAGCGGTGGAAAACTCATTCCGTATGCTGGTAGAAATGTGTGTTAACCAAAATGGGCAACATGTGGAGCACTTATTATAATTTGTTCATTTCGTTCTTTCATGTTTTTGTTTCAATGTTTCAATCAAGTGTAAATAAAAGAAGTTGGAATTCGTTAAAATAATTGAACTAATGTGTTTCCTTAACGTTTATAAGAGGTGTCAGTAAAAATGAAATACTGAAAGTTGTCCAAGTGAATAACTCGAAAACGGCTAGGAATAGCCTCAGGGGTGTACATACAAAAAACACATCCCAATACTACATCACATGGTCGAAAAATATACGGAGTGTTCCATTTGAAAAACTCGAGAAAATTAAAATATAAACTTCCAAATTGAAAAATCATTTTCAGCCACCTTGTATGATTTTTGGAAATGATAATGATTCAAAAATATCACTCATCTGTCTGACAAATAGCATTATAATCATATCCTCCTGCATTCCATTATCTTGAGAACAGTGATTTTTTTGGTAAGCTTCTGTAGATATAATTATTTTAACAAAAAAAAATATCTTTCAAGTGGTTCGGAGATAGTAAATGATATTGGAGGGTTCTATGGAGACCACTAAAATGCTTCAAAAAATGGATTACGTGGCATTCCATTTAAAAAAATGCACTTGACCCTTTATATTTTCCTTGTTTTACCCAGTATATAAGACAATTTCTGGATGTAGACAATGATGTAAGTTTACACTGGTTTTTGTATTATCTGCCTGGCTACCATAGAACTCGAGCAATCAGACTCTGACGCACTATTGCCCCACCCTGTATATCGAACAATGGATTTGAGAGTTTCATTTGTAATCTAATCAGGCCCACATACTTTTGTGTCTTTTAGACTCAGTACAATATTTTCAATTTCTTTTGTATCGGTAGGTTCAAGATACATTGAAGAGATAATGGTTTTTCTTTTTACAGTTATTTTTGTTGAATTTTTAATTTTTGCTGCTAGTCTCTCTCCAATACTCGCGAAATGATCATTGAATTCTTCTGCAATTTGTTAATTTTTTGTAAGACTTCCCCCTTTCACGGATATACGTTTTTTTATATTTTCTTTCCTTAGCTTCTTACCTGTAATTTCGTTTACAACATCCCATAACTTTTTTGAAGATTTGGTGTTCTCAATTTTGTGTTTGTAATATTCAATTTTCGTTTTCCTTATCACAGTGTTTAATTTATTTCCATATTGAGTATAGGTATTTTCAATTATTAGATCACCTGGGGCTTTCAGAGTTGTTTGTTTAAGTTTATCCCGTTGTTTGTTTAAGTTTATCCCGTTGTTTGATATATGTTATTATTCCAGTGGTTATCCAGGGTTTTTTCTTACGTTTGTTATTATACTTTGAAATAGTAGTAGAGCGCTTAATGAACTTATTCAACGATTCATAAAAAATGTCCGTTGCATTGAGGACGTCATTGCAATGAAGAACTGCGTTCCAGGTGTAATTTTTCAGTAAACATCTCGGATGTTGTATATTAGTATTTTCTCTCACTGTATGATCTACCTCCTTTCTTGATACAAGATTGTTCATTTTGAAAGCAGCAGCAATGGCATAGTGATCAGTTATGTTCGACCGTATGATATGTGGGGTAAAACATCAGTGTAAACCTCTTTCTTTGATTTATAGAAGATATGGTCTATACAGGTGGCCGATGTGGAAGTCACTCTTGTGAATTCATTTATGAGTGATACGAAACCCTTTTCTGACATAATATTCGAATAATCTTCAGATGTTTCATCAGATACCGCTTTTATATTTATATTGATGTCACCAACGAATTATATTCTGTCGAAAGAGTATTCTCTGAAATTTTCCATATACACTTCTAAGTTTTCATTGAAGTTCTGTACATTACTCGAAGGTTACCTGTATACTACAATTGAAGCTATTTTTTCACTATTGCAATTTATTTCAACTAAAATACCATTTGATTCCCCAATTTTGAATTTTTTCTGTTCATGAATTAGATTATCCTTTATGTAGATTATAATACCGTCATTTTGGTTATTTCTGGATTCATTATTTTCGATTATATCATAATTTTGGAAGTGGAGCAAGTTGGTATCTTTGATTTCCCAAGTTTCTGCGAGAATCATACAAGTGAAATTTGAATCGGAAATGAAGGCCTGGAATTCGTCAAAATGTTTATGAATGCTACAGATGTTATTGTGGAATAAAGATAATTCATTTGCACCGAATTTGTAAGTATTTAGCAAACTTGACAGATCATCTACTGTAATGGTTTCAAGTGGGTCATTTGAAAAATATCATATAAAAGGGTCCATGGTTACCTACATAAAGACTTATGGTTATGATTTGGTTGTAGTTTATCAAAGTTTGTGAAAAAGAATCAGTTTTTTCTTTCGTTGGTAGACCTAGTTCTCACTTTGTCGACGTTTTTGTTAATTATTTTGTTTTTCACAATTGCACCAGATGATCCATTCGCTTTGGGAGTTGCAAGTGTTTTGATAAACTCTTGTAGTGTTGCAACGTTCTTTTCAGAATACTCGAGAATAAGTGGCTGGGTAGGTGTTGTCGGAACACTTTTTCTCTGTTTCTTCTGGCGATTCTTCCCGTCTTTCAATTTGGAGAATTTGGTCTGCTGTGAACTCTTCCATCAACTACTAATTTGTTTCCCCTTATGGGAGATAAAAGGTTTTTGTAAAGTTAACTGTCAAAAGTTTATAATCAAACCACTGTTTCATTTTATGAAAGTCGTCTTAGTTTCAAATTATCCCAAGAGTCAGCTTCAAAAAGTATTGCTGTATCATCTGCATAGCTTAGTATATTTCCAGATATTTGTATGTCGAATAAATCATCACTATAAATAAGAAATATAATGGGACCCAAAACGGTACCCTACGGGACACCATATTTTATTGTTCTGATGGTACTGGTAATATCTCATATATTTGTTAATTGTTCCCGATTTGTTAGGTAACAATAATAATAATAATAATAATAATAATAATGATAATAATAATAATAATAATAATAATAATAATAATAATACTCTCCGCAGTTGAGCCGGTGTATGAACGGATATATGAGCAAAGAGGGTCAAAAAAGGGGGTCGCTGGCTGCAAGGAGAACCTGCTGATCGACAGATGCATCACGCAGGACTCCGTGCAGTATAAGCGTAACCTTTCAATGGCCTGGATCGATTATCGCAAGGCATTTGATACAACATCGCATGAACTCATCATGCATTTGCTCAGATGCCTTGCGGTACCCGATCAAATAGTGAGATGCATTGAACAGCTGATGCCGCTCTGGAGGACTCGATTTACCATAACATCTGGTCAAGTCAGAGTCCAAACAGAGCAGGTTATCTTTAGAAGAGGCGTGTTTCAAGGAGACTCCCTCAGCCCTCTTCTCTTCTGCATCTCACTACTGCCATTGTCCGTTGCACTACGGAAAACCCGCGGATACAACTGCGGCACCCCCAGCAACCGGAGGTATAAGGTCACCCATCTGTTTTACATGGATGACCTTAAACTTTATGCCTCCGGAGAAAAGGACCTTCACCAGTCCTTAAGGGTGGTGCAAGAGTACACGCATGCAGTCGGAATGGAGTTTGGGATAGACAAATGTGCCACGGTTCATCTCAAAAGAGGACGATGCGAGGAATACGGAGAGGACGTTCAGCTCGTAGACGGAAGCATCCTACACCATCTGGATGCCGGAGAGACGTATACCTACCTAGGGGTGGAACAACGCCACACCCAAGAGGTAGCTACTGTCAAAAGCTCTCTCCGCGGCAAGTATCAGCACAAACTCCGACAGATCTGGTCTTCAGAACTGTCGGGGAAGAACAAAGTTGCTGCAACTAATATGCTTGCCGTTCCGATTCTACTTTACTCCTTTGGAGTAATGAAATGGACTCAGGAAGAGCTGCGACAACTCGACGTAAAAACTCGCAAAATGATGCATCTTCATAGAAGCTTGCATCCTAAATCGTCTGTTCCACGGTTATACTTCCCCAGACAACGGGGAGGCCGTGGACTTTTGAGTTTGGAGTGTCTACATAACAGAATGGTACTGGATGGAGCCTGTAAAGTCATCAGGAGTTCAGATCCCCTTCTCTGCTTGGTATGTGATCATGAAAAGGCAGGGATTGGAGCATTTCTTTTCAAGACAGCAACCCGTGCAGCCGATGAACTCGATCTCGTATTCGACACTGAACGGACAAACCCAAACTCTATCACCGAGTTGGAACCCGTTCAGCAAAAAGCCCACGTAAAAGCTGCGGAGTGTGAGAGGCTCCTGCAGCTACATAAGGATAAGCCGATGCATGGGGTCTTCTTCAAGAACATTGAAGACCTAGGCTTATCCAGAGACCTGACCTTCTCGTTTCTCAGGTCAAGTGGGCTGAAGTCGGAGAGCGAGGGATTCATAATGGCCTGCCAGGATGGTGTCTTCAACACTCTCGTCTACCGCAGTCGCGTGATGGGTATAGAGGTCCCTGACACTAGATGCGTGTCGTGGGGCAGCTGAGACCATAATGCATTTGCTGTCAGCTTGTCCAGCTTATGCGGTCTCAGCCTATATCCACAGACATAACGCGGCCCTACGAGTGTTGTACTACCATCTACGACACTCGTACGGTGTAGACGAGACACCAGTGTTGCCTTATGCTCCGGGGGATATTGAGTCCGTGGTGGTGAATGAGAAGTGCCGAATCTATTGGAACTATTCATTCCCCACCCTCAGGCAAATACAAGCCAATAAGCCTGATGTAGTACTCCTCGACCATCAAAGTAGGACGATTTTCGTCATTGAGTTTTCAGCTCCTGGCGAAACGAACATCGTCCGAAAAGAGGAGGAAAAACGGACTAAATATCGAGATCTTCTCTTTGAACTCCGCAGGCTTTTCCCAAACCATTCTGTCAAGATGGTGGTTCTGATAATAGGGGTCCTTGGTGGAATGATGGACACACTGCTCTCAAACCTAAAAATCATACCGGCTTGCCGTGACATGGCAGAAATCCTAGCCGGGCGAATGCAGAAGGCCGTAATTCTTGGTTCACTCCGCCTACTCAGGGCACATGATTCTCGGACCCAGTAATCACTTACCCCATGGACGTGGGGAGTGTTTACTGGGGTTAATGACACGCCAGCGCGCCCTCCGGAAGTGTCGGAGCTCCGGAGACAGGGCCTGACTGGGTAATTCCTAACGAAAAAAAAAAAAAAAAAAAAAAAAAAATAATAATAATAATAATGACACGGACGATGCGAGGAATACGTAGAGGATGTTCAGCTCGTAGACGGAAGCATCCTACATCATCTGGATGCCGGAGAGACGTATACCTACCTAGGGGTGGAACAATGGGTAGCTACTGTCAAAAACTCTCTCCGCGGCAAGTATCAGCACAAACTCCGACAGATCTGGTCATCAGAACTGTCGGGGAAGAACAAAGTTGCTGCAACTAATATGCTTGCCGTTCCGATTCTACTTTATTCCTTTGGAGTAATGAAATTGACACAGGAAATGCTGCGACAACTTGACGTAAAATCTCGCAAAATGATGCATCTTCATAGGAGCTTGCATCCTAAATCGTCTGTTCCACGGTTATACTTCCCCAGATAACGGGGAGGCCGTGGACTTTTGAGTTTGGAGTGTCTACATAACAGAATGGTACTGGATGGAGCCTGTAAAGTCATCAGGAGTTCAGATCCCCTTCTCTGCTTGGTATGTGATCATGAAAGAGCAGGGATTGGAGCATTTCTTTTTAAGGCAGCAACCCGTGCAGCCGATGAACTTGGTCTCGTATTCGACACTGAACGGACAAACCCAAACTCTATCACCGAGTTGGAAACCGTTCAGCAAAAAGCCCACGTAAAAGCTGCGGAGTGTGACAGGCTCCTACAGCTACATAAGGATAAGCCAATGTATGGGGTCTTATTCAAGAACATTGAAGACCTTGGCTTATTCAGAAACCTGACATTCGCTTTCCTCAGGGCAAGTGGGCTGAAGTCGGAAACCGAGGGATTCATAATGGCCTGCCAGGATTGTGTCTTCAATACCCTCGTCTACCGTAGTCGCGTGATGGGTATGGAGGTGACACTAGATGCAGAGCGTGTCGTGGGGCAGTTGAGACCATAATGCATTTGCTGTCAGCTTGTTCAGTTTATGCGGTCTCAGCCTATATCCACAGGCATAACGCAGCCCTACGAGTGTTGTACTACCATCTACGACACTCGTACGGTGTAGACGAGGCACCGGTGTTGCCTTATGCTCCGGGGAATATTGAGTCCGTTGTGGAGAATGAGAAGTGCCGAATCTATTGGAACTACTCATTCTTCACCCTCAGGCAAATACAAGACAATAAGCCTGATGTAGTCCTCCTCGATGATTTTCGTCATTGAGTTTTCAGCTCCTGGCGAAACGAACATCGTCCGAAAAGAGGAGGAAAAACGGACTAAATATCGAGATCTTCTCTTTGAAATCCGCAGGCTTTATTCAAACCATTCTGTCAAGATGGTGGTTCTGATAATAGGGGTCCTTGGTGGAATGATGGACACGCTGCTCTCAAATCTGAAAATCATACCGGCATGCCGTGATGCGGCAGAAAACCTAGCCGGAAGAATGCAGAAGGCCGTTATTCTTGGTTCACTCCGTTTACTCAGGGCACATGATTCTCGGACCCAGTAATCACTCACCCCACGGACGTGGGGAGTGTTTGCTGGGGTTAATGATACACCAGCGCGCCCTCCGGTAGTATCGGAGCTCCGGGGACAGGGCCTGACTGGTACATTCCGTATGAAAAAAAAAAGAAATGACACACGGTATCGAAGGCTTTCGCAAGATCGACGAAAATGCAATGAGATGGTTTGCTTTTATCCAGCGAGCTATATATTTTACTTGTCAGATCAACGATAGCATCTTGATTACTCGAAAATCTTAGCACTGTTTGATAGTAATGACAAAGGTCTGCAATTAAAAATGTTTTTTGTATCTCCACTCTTAAACAGTGGCTTGATTATACCTATTTTCAGTACATTCGGGAAATAACTTTTTGCAAAACTCAAATTTATTAGATACGTGAGCAATTTCATTTTCATGTCGAATTATATATTTCATTTTCATTGGTCAGCTACTTGCTCTGATTTATCGCTTGAACTCTTTTTGAAGGTTTAAAAAAATAACAATGCGCCTAGAAGGTTTAAAAAAATATCAATGCGCCTAAATGGTCATGTTATAACTTTTTGTATTATTGAACCTCTCACACAACGTATCCCACGCTTCTGAATAGTTCTCGGAGGTATAACTGAAATTTGTATTTTTTTATTGACGCTGCCTGAAGTGCCTTCTAGTGTACCCCGTAAATAGAGAAAGAAACCTTTGTATTGTTGTAAGAAATTCGTTGTTGTGAATCAAGTTATCAAAAATGTCTCTAAATTCTAGCCAATCTTCAAAATTGTCCTTATAGGTAATACAATTTCCGGCATCTTTATAACGTTTGATCCATATTTATGTGCGAACTAATATCATATTTTTTCAAAAATATCTTTGCCTCATTGGTTAATTCATAGTATTTTATCTCAAAAGCATCTCCTTTCGCAGTTTGTTGAGACAAAGTATATAGTATACCAGTCTCGTTTTCCAAATTGCAAAATTCAGTAAATCTGTCCTTGAAAATAGCAACTTTGAGATTTGTTAGCTCTTGTTTAATTAATATATTTTCTATAAATGATTCTTGGATGAGTTTAGGAAGTTATTTGTCATATCTCGTTTTCAGACATTTTAGGACTTTGTAAAATTTAGAAAATGAACTAGAGGCAATTTTATGAGGAGAATGCGAGTAAAAAGGAACTAATCTAGTTCACTCAGTTTCTGAGACGAGAATTGGTTGTAGAACCACCAAATTTGGCCTGCTAGTAGTTGAAACCATGTCAAACAAGAAATAGAAATATTTACGAAAAATCCAATGGTGAAACCCCAAAATGAAACATTTTCATATTGAAAATGATGACATTTATAAAAAAATTATTTGAATGAGGTTAAAGATCATTCAATTTTCTTCAAAAAATATTCTTAGTAATTCCTTACAAAATTCGCCCGTTTTCTCAGAGAACGTGATTGAATATCGACATCAAATTTCAGGCTCGTGTTTAACCGCCGCTGCAAGTTCCGGTTGTGCCGGATGTATTTTGGGATAACTGTCCGCGTTGATTTTGATTCGACAAGTTGCGGTAACTTGTTTCCACACAGTTTGAATGAAATAAAGTTTAGAGTTATAGTTTGACTTATTCATTTACGTCATTTACGTGACAACTTGGTTATACGTGCTATCAACACTAGAGTCCGTTGCTAACTGCCTCACAAACGGCGGTTGAACGAGACTCCCGCGATTGAACAGGTGGTCGCCCATAGGCGTGCGGATCAAGACATAAAATAGGAACATAATAATAGGTTAAATTATGAACACCAGACGTTGAATGTTTAATAACTTTGCTAAAAATGATCAAATAATGAAAAATAGAAGTGAATTGTGGTCGTGATGACTTATTATTTTCATGCAAATATAACATCTAGGTATCTAAGTACCAAAAATGTTTTTTTTTACCACTTCACCTAATCCTACTGCGTTGTTTATGGAGGATGCAAAAATCATAGATATTTTAGTTAATCCGGAATAATTGCACCAAAGCAGGAACCATTACCCTTTTTAGACACTATGCAATGATTTAATAGTAGTGAGACAGGTTTCACCTACACAATCCAAAAACATATTAGGTTTTACTCCTGCCTCATTTTCAACTCCCTCATAATTCCGACATTTTATCCAGTGAGTGTTGAAAATAATCGCTTATACACATCCTGCATGAAAAATAAACTACGCAATTTCAAGATGGAGGTTTGCACTTTACATTTCTGTTGTAGAATATAAAAAACAAATCTAAATTGTGTTATAATTTTAAAAAATTCAGCGGCCGTCCACAAACTATTTTTTTTCAAACATGAATAATTTTTTTGAACCGCGGGATTTTTAGAAACCCCAGAATATCCCAAACGAAAGATTACTTTATCTGTTTATTCCATAAACAACATATTCCAGGTTCATCGAACCATAATATGGACACACTTTTGAAGCAGTTTGCTACTCTGTAATTCCAAGCCGTTTTCCGATAGCCTTTCTGCTTTCCAAGAAAACTCTATTTTTGTTATCGAATTTATTTTTTTGTGTTCCACCCCTGATGTTGATGTTGAACGATTATCCAATACACAAATCTAAGCCACGAATGAGGTTGTCGTATATGCGATCACTTATGACCCTTTGAGCACGAAAGACATTAGAGGTGTAATAAATCGCTAGGGTGTTTAGCCGACGATATCTTTGATTCAGTTTCAAACTGACCAAAGCAAACAACCACTCCTCAGTCGCCCACCCTTGGAAGTATTTTTTTATTGAAATTAAATTAAAGTATAGATGTTAAATACTTTTGCTGCCACCAGACCCAGAGTATAGTTTTGAATCCGCTCTGGATCACCCGGATTTAGGCTAAGGGGATAGCCTCCCCAAAAGGTAGAATGCTCAACCTTACAATTCACAGCTCTACTGTTTTTCGTAAGTTCATCATCGTCCTCGAATGCAAAGATGTAGATTTGTAGGTTCGGCCACGGCTTCTCAAATGCGTGGACTTTGTATGAGGGGTTGAAGGGGTAAGTAATATTAAGAAGCAAAGTTCCACCAACCAGCTTTATTCACCAAAGCAAAAAAATGGTGGAAAATAGTAACGAAAATATAAAAGAAAATGTGTAAAATATAAAAATAAAAATGTATAATTTGTAAAAATTTGTAAAATAAACCAACTGTAAGAATTCATACACTCCGTATATGCAAATGAGCGCAAGAAAAATAAAGTATGTAGTTTAAAAAAAATAGTTCACCCTCTCAAAACATGAAAGATCGCTCTACAGTTAAAAATGCATTTGTCTACCCTTTCAGCAACATTCCCGATAATAAATCAACAGCCATACTTTTCAAATTAACTCACTACTATTATAATTACAACAAAAATTATGGCCAAATTTTAACTATTATTATTATTATTCTCTCGTATTCGCCCTCATAACTACCGTCAATTTAAAATGACAAAACATCCAATTTTAGTTAGCAATTATTATTATTAGTCACATGAAACTAAGTGGAATGAGGCCTGAAGCTTATACTGATATCGTGAAACACCCCATATTCATCGTCAACAGCCCAAACACACCCCAAGTTCAAAACGAAACTAAGTATGTAATTATTATTATTACGAGACATGGAAAAATGTAAAAAAAATATATATTAAATCACTTACTTTGTTCACTTATACACATACATCGGCCTACGAGACATTACACATTCGAGAGCGGCATCAGCCACTCTCACGGTTGGACCCAACCCAAATTCACCCTAAGACTCTTTAACACCGAATGCCCTTTATGAAATCTTAACATTTTGTTTCTAGGCACGACGTCTCAGACTACCCTATCTAATGTCATAAGCCATTAAATTTATCAACCCAAAGCGACCTTTCTATATGTAAAAACAATTTTTCCCCGGTTCGAGCGTAGGTATAAATTCTTATCTCACACTCACACTGAATCCAGACACGCACATACGATTCCTTAAATTTTAAAAGACCGATTTATAGTACAGGGTGCACTATTAATTAAAATAACAGTGCTCACTGTTACAATACTCCCCTCATTGAAAAAAGTTCTAGGCTGCATCTTGCCTTAACTTTTTCCAATAACGATCTGGACCGGTATCAAATGAAAAATAATCCCGTCAAATTCAAACAACCAAAGCAAAATGTAAAGCCCACTAAATTCCACATAAACTATTTCAGGCCCCAAAACTAAGTCCGGTTCTGACCCTTTTTATTTCTAGAGGTTCGTATGTCTATCGCTAAGTCTTATATCTACTACAACCTAACTCTAGCACACAGTGTTCAGTACGGACCCGTTCACATCGGTTGAAACAAAATTACTTCAATCTTCACTACCGAATTTCACTGATGTTGATCGAGGCTCTGATCGGTTCGGCATTGTCCAACATTGCAACAGTAACTACTCATTTGGCTGACAGATTGACATTTTGGAGTACAGCAAACATCACCAACTACGGGTTGAACAAAAACTCGTATATTCATACAGGGCGCCATTGCTCGCCTCTGCACATCATAACTCAGCATCAATACTTAGGTACTGCTTTCTAGGTTCACTTTTGACTGTGAACTCACGTACATCATTCTCCTCTGAGCTCTTTAACTTTAGCTCATACAAGGACCCAACCCTGTCATTGACTGGACCAACTCCTCAACTGCTTCAAATATGTCAAATTACTTCAGCCAACCATATTCATGAGAAAGTTACCAAATCGGACAAGTGATTCACCTACTCAAAGCCCCACTGCAACTCCATTCGCCAACTCCGTCGCAGCTTCAATTGCCTATTCCACTTGCGCAAATGTCTTAAAACTGATTACCCAGGTCGCGCACTATTAGAATTACACTTCGATTGAAGTTCAATTGTTTATCCAAAAATTAGTCCATATGATAACAAAAATTCAAGTCCATAACCAATTACCGAAAATATAAAATCTAATGGATTGTTAGATTTAAGAATAAGCAAAATATCATTAAAAAATTACAAAAAAGTACAAATCAATACCTCTATAATCATTCAGCCGTCAATCACCCCTGAATAAGAATACATACATAAAATTCAGTAAAATTCATAGCATAAAATAATGTATAAGTTCACTATTAACAATAAAAAAATTTAAAAAATGAAAAAAAAAATTGTGTACACATATAGGTACTTATATATATCATCACCAAACTACATCTCGTTGGTGCCTCAAAAAAAATAATAGTAATAATAATAAAATGATTTGGAAAACGAATTTTCCATAAATGCTAACATTCTACCAAACCATTCATACCTAATCTAGTGCCTATCTGCGGTCCTATCAGATAGCCAATAGAATTATAAATATTTTTGAGAAAAGCTTAAAGGTGCTTCAACCCTTTCAACAATCTCGAAAAAAAAAATAAAAAAAAAATAAAAAAAACATACTGAAATCTTCAGCTCCGGAAAACTTTCCAACAAATCTCAAATGCTCTGCCAACATAACCATCTCATTTTCGCATCACAAACAAAACACATATTCCAAAAATAACATTCAGCACTTCGATGAACCATCCATTGGTTTATCTGCAGTCATCATACGAAGACATTGCAAAAAAACGGGCTCCCAAGTTGTGAGACTTTTACTCACCAGCTGGTGCCTAACCCTGGTAGGAGTATTCTGCGGCCCCTCACTACTGAGCCTAAAAACATTTAAAATTCGCATACTATAACGCCAAAAAACGCATTTACACCGCATGTAAAAATCGCACTACTATCGCCCACAATCAACTCGTAGGAACCACCGTCCTAACACTTCTCTAACGGTCTCTATCCTCAGACCTCTGTCGGATAACTCGTTGTCTCCAAGCAGACAACGACCCTTTTCGCATGTCTCTCATCTGCTCCCTCTGAGCCTATAACGGCTCTCCTCGACTGGAACCTCTTACTCTCTCTCTTTCGTCTATAAGCTCGGAACAAAACACCATATCTGCTCCTTCTGCTCTCTCTCTCTCTCTCTGAGCATACAAAGGCTCTCTTCACATTGAACCTCTCACAATCTCATTTTTGTGTATCCCTGAACAAAACAAAATCTGCTCCTTTTCTCTCTATCTCTTTCTGTCTAGGTCTACAACGGCCCTCCTCATATGGAATTTCTCGGGCCATAAAATTCGCTCCCTCTAAACAGATAACGACTCTTCTCACAAGAATCCTCTCACTTTTTGGTTCATCCTCGAACCTCTCCCTGTAATAAAACTACAGTCTGCTTCCTACGTAGACCAACACCTCTATACTGAAAGAAAAAAAATCATATTCGGCGAAAAACAACTACTTTCCGGGCATACACCCCGACGAACACTGAATTACAGTCGACAAATACTCATTCTTCCATATATTCTCCGCAGTCGCTCCACGTTCTTCTTCTATCTACCCCTCATCGTGAGGACCACTCTCATCCTCCACCTACTTCCAGCTACTCCTGCTCATTCTCCATCAGCCTCTATTGACCCCCCTTCTTGTAGGGCCGACATGTGTATCCACCTAATAGCTTTTCAACTACAAAGCCTTTATCCTCAAAATCACACAAATCCATCATATCAATTTTCTGACTCAAAATTCTCAATTTTCAATATACTAGCATCGTCAATTTCTCCTGTAAGATCAAAACTCAAAATCCTTCGACAAAGAAAATAAAACATCGTTACTGCCAAAAATTCCACATACAAAATAAAAGTCGATCATTATCAGTCCATAATCAAAGTCGCTTGGAAATCAAAATAAACATTCCTCCATCCCCTATAATGTCCTGGTTTGTCGTCACTGCTTCCTGAAATTTGAAATTCAATGCGAATATTTCCATTCATCTTCACTGGTTCCTGGTTGCACTCCTGTTATTATTTTCTCCTGCGAACACTCAATGTGTCCAAAATTCAATTTCATAACTGCATCGTCAACTCATATGTATATATAATTGATCAATTGCATAAAAACTTTTCATAGTAAATTTTCCTGGGTTAGTAATGAGGGTGACCTTTTCGCATGCACAGAAAAAGAATATAGCGATAAAGCGTGTAACCTACCAACCTTTATTTTGGCTTCATCTCCGACGAAACTAATCTGAAAATCCCTAATCCAGTTCTCAAATCGATCAGTTTTTCCATAAATAAAATTATTCTGTATTATTCAATTGGTATATTTTTTCCGAGCAAAACCTTCAGATCTCAGGCAGTCCTTTTTAGAATAAATGTCAAATTCCAAAAGTAAATTGAATTTACTTAAACTTTCAACGCTCTGTAATTCTGAAAAAAAATTAAGTACCTATGTGTTTAAAAATAACGTTCAACTGAAGGTTTCGTTTCAAGAAATGTTTCTATTTATGAAATTAATAATTAATCCAATTCAACCACACAAACAAATCTACTTTGAATTACGAAAATCATTAAAGTCGCTTTTTATTCAAAAAAGTTCAGTTCGACTGTCAAAATGCCCATTCTTTCCAACATTCAGTAATCCAGTTTCAGTTTTATTTGTTTTAACAAAATATATGAAAGCAGTTTCTTTACCAACCTTCTTGAAGCTTAAAAAGAAATTATAATCGCGACTCATCGATTTACTAACTACCTAACTCAGTTAATTTGATTTGAACAAAATAATTTTCAAAAATCATAATTCATCCATTTATATGAAAAATTTTACCAGTAGACACTCGAATACATTAGGAGTTATTCATAAAACGAAAAATATTTAAAAATCTCGCATTACAATACACGTTTGAAAACTAATAAAACATTTCGACCTGCTTATTTAACCTCCTCTAAAAGAACACCTCAAATACCTTTTCAACTGTTTCAAAAATAGCATCTTATCATTTCTCAATTTTCAACCAATTTTTACTAATTTTTCCCGACCTCTTTCTTTAACCTTTCTGTTTCGCTCTCTGGTTCACAACGTAAGAAGTTATTATTCAAATAATAATTTGTTTTTCGACCTCCTTCTTTAACACTCTCAAAAACAACATCACTTTATTCCTCAATTTTCAACCGAAAGAAATTTAAAATTTTTTCGACTTCCTTCGTT
Organism: Chrysolina americana; assembly: GCA_958502065.1. Taxonomy (NCBI): domain Eukaryota; kingdom Metazoa; phylum Arthropoda; class Insecta; order Coleoptera; family Chrysomelidae; genus Chrysolina; species Chrysolina americana. Next base: position 21,383,030 of record OY293419.1, on the reverse strand, counting down.
TAACCCCCTCAAAAATAATATTCCAGCCCTTTTCAACGAACCCCGTCAAAAAGAAACATACAACCCTTTTTCAACGTACCCCGTCAAAAAGAACATCCCACCGCTGCCACCACTGTAATAAATCGCTAGGGTGTTTAGCCGACGATATCTTTGATTCAGTTTCAAACTGACCAAAGCAAACAACCACTCCTCAGTCGCCCACCCTTGGAAGTATTTTTTTATTGAAATTAAATTAAAGTATAGATGTTAAATACTTTTGCTGCCACCAGACCCAGAGTATAGTTTTGAATCCGCTCTGGATCACCCGGATTTAGGCTAAGGGGATAGCCTCCCCAAAAGCTAGAATGCTCAACCTTACAATTCACAGCTCTACTGTTTTTCGTAAGTTCATCATCGTCCTCGAAGGCAAAGATGTAGATTTGTAGGTTCGGCCACGGTTTCTCAAATGCGTGGACTTTGTATGAGGGGTTGAAGGGGTAAGTAATATTAAGAAGCAAAGTTCCACCAACCAGCTTTATTCACCAAAGCAAAAAAATGGTGGAAAATAGTAACGAAAATATAAAAGAAAATGTGTAAAATATAAAAATAAAAATGTATAATTTGTATAAATTTGTAAAATAAACCAACTGTAAGAATTCATACACTCCGTATATGCAAATAAGCGCAAGAAAAATAAAGTATGTAGTTTAAAAAAAATAGTTCACCCTCTCAAAACATGAAAGATCGCTCTACAGTTAAAAATGCATTTGTCTACCCTTTCAGCAACATTCCCGATAATGAATCAACAGCCATACTTTTCAAATTTACTCACTATTATAATTACAACAAAAATTATGGCCAAATTTTAACTATTATTATTATTATTCTCTCGTATTCGCCCTCATAACTACCGTCAATTTAAAATGACAAAACACCCAATTTTAGTTAGCAATTATTATTATTAGTCACATGAAACTAAGTGGAATGAGGCCTGAAGCTTATACTGAAATCGTGAAACACCCCATATTCATCGCCAACAGCCCAAACACGCCCCAAGTTCAAAACGAAACTAAGTATGTAATTATTATTATTACGAGACATGGAAAAATGTAAAAAAAATATATATTAAATCACTTACTTTGTTCACTTATACACATACATCGGCCTACGAGACATTACACATTCGAGAGCGGCATCAGCCACTCTCACGGTTGGACCCAACCCAAATTCACCCTAAGACTCTTTAACACCGAATGCCCTTTATGAAATCTTAACATTTTGTTTCTAGGCACGACGTCTCAGACTACCCTATCTAATGTCATAAGCCATTAAATTTATCAACCCAAAGCGACCTTTCTATATGTAAAAACAATTTTTCCCCGGTTCGAGCGTAGGTATAAATTCTTATCTCACACTCACACTGAATCCAGACACGCACATACGATTCCTTAAATTTTAAAAGGCCGATTTATAGTACAGGGTGCACTATTAATTAAAATAACAGTGCTCACTGTTACAGAGGCATTCCCAATTGCTTGCTCGAGGTCTTGTAGCGAGTCAATGGGGTTAGCGTACACCAAGCTTCTCATTTAATCCCACAAAAAAAATCCATAGAGGTGGTCTGTCCAACGGCTTAAAGGACCACGCGCACTGTATACATGTAACTTAAACGCCCCACACACTATGCAATCTGTCGTACGACAAGTTGTACTGCAGATTGGACAAACAATCTGTGCAACCAATTGGTTGAGTTATTGCCCACAGACACGAACGATTGGAATATCAATCAGTCGTTGCAACTGGCAGTTGGGAAACCAATACCATTCGTATACAGTGTCATGGCAAAGACTATTGCCAAAAAGATTATAGCGGCAGTAGTGGTCATTCTGTTGGATGATAATGGAAAAGAAATAAAAAAGAAAAAAAGTAAATGGTGCAAAACTTGGCTCTTACAGCGACGTATATACACGCATATGAATTTGCTACGAGAATTACATCGAAGTGAACCAGCAGATATTAAAAATTACCTGAGAATGGATAGCGATGCATTTAACATATTACTGGAGTTAGTTAGACCCAAAATAACGAAACAAAATACACAAATGAGAGAAGCAATCACTCCTGAAGAAAGATTAACTGTCACGCTAAGATATTTAGCAACTGGAAATTCTTACGAAGACCTTAAGTTCAGTACTGCGATATCCCCTCAGTCCATCGGTCAAATAATTCCTGAGACATGCTGGGCCATTTACGAAGTCTTAAAAGAAGAATATTTAAAAGTAAGTAAAAATCACATTTGTATGTATTGAAATTTATTATATAAAAACAAAACTTAAATATACCATTCTCGCAAATAAAAACACAAAAATGTAACAGGATATTCTAAAGCGGTTGATACGTTCGGAAAAACTCGCCAGTTGTTGAAGTGCTCGCGCTGGTTTGGGTTTGTGGATTGTCCAACAGCAAAAGGCTGTGTTCGTTTGTTGTTCCTTGAGGTCGTGGGTAGGGTGAATAATCATGCGCTTGCGTGTAGTTTCTCGGAAAAGTGTTGATGTGGTGAGATCGAGAATATATTTGTATACTACTATCTTCCGTAAGTTTACCCATTTTTGCATAGAACATCACGTCAGATATCAATTTTTCAGCAATGATTCTCTGATGTTCTTCGATGCCTCTTAATTGGTATCCCAGTCGCTTACCGGTAATCTGGTATTCGTCTTCAGTTTCATTACTATTTCTTGATAAAGCCGTATGAGCTAAATCTAATAACGCTTGTCTCTTGTGTGCGGTGGCATTATTATTAGTCTTCTGTCTAACATTTCTTTGTTGAACACGGCTTTTATTAGAAGATGATGATGCAGACGTCTTTGGAGTTGCTGCAGACGCCTGAGGAGTTGCTGCAGACTTCTGAGGAGTTGCTGCAGACGCCTGAGAAGTTGCTGCTGTAGTCTGCTCACGTGTGTGTAAATTGCCTGGTACTTCTGAGTCACTCATAGGAGAGAACGGTGTTAGAGGTGATTCATCATATGCTTCTGTGTCTACATTATTGTTCGTCTCAAAAAATGTATCTATCTGAAAAAAAAACAACGACGTTAAACACGTTTAACACGATTTTAAGAATACAAAGTAACATCTGATATTTAAAGACATAATATTATTTTTATTTTCAGTGTCCGTCAACAGTAGAACAGTGGCAAAAAGTGGCGCATGATTTCAAAACCATGTGGCAGTTCGATAATTGCCTGGGGGCTATGGACGGGAAACATATTCTTATCAAGAAACCACCAAAGTCTGGATCATTTTACTACAATTATAAAGGCACCTTTAGCGTGGTCCTATTTGCAATTGTCAATGCAAATTATGAATTTCTCTATGTTCATACTGGTACCAATGGGCGTGTATCAGATGGAGGCATCTGGCGGAAGACAGGGATTTATAAGCGCTTGAAAGCAAACAAACTGAATATACCAAATCCCAGTAACTTTCCCAATACAGAAGATGTGGTGCCTTGCGTTTTTATTGCTGATGAGGCATTTCCACTAATGGACAATCTAATGAAGCCATATGCGCAAAAGGGAATCACCCATGATGAACGAATTTTCAATTACCGGCTTTGCCGGGCACGTCGAGTAGTTGAAAATGTTTTCGGTATTTTGGCATCACGGTTTAGGGTATTTCTGCAGCCTATTGCTATTGATATTGCAAGAATCGATGCTGTTGTTCTCGCATGTTGTGCACTACATAATTTCTTACGAAAGAGATCCAAAAGGGGATACATAACAGAAACTTCTGTAGATTACGAAGAGACAGATAATGCTAATGTTATACCAGGAGAATGGAGACAAACTGGTAATCTACTAGGTTTGGCTAGAAGCAATACAAACAAAAATGCAAGCACTTCCGCGAAGCACGTTAGAAATGCATATAAACACTACTATAACACCATTGGGAAAACTCCGTTTCAAGAACGAATGATAGCATAAACATATATGTATGTTATTATATGTATGCATATCATACATCATACCTAACTTACCGTATCGTTTTCCAAATTGTCTTCTACTTCGTCTGTGGATCTGCCTGTCCTGCCGGTTTCTGACTGTGCGGTGAACAAAAGCAAATCGTAGTACCATAATGTTGTTTCATATGTGTCGCCACCTGTTCCCGTGCGCTTCGAAGCTTGCACCTAAACATACAACATGAATTGTAACTACATATTATTATAAGTAATAAATAAGTGTTAGAATTCTGTTATAATTCTAATTGTCTCCACTTACCTTTTTCAGCTCTCGTCTGAACGCCGTTCGCATGTTATTAATCTTTTTCTTCAAAACGTCGACAGTTGCTGTTTTATTTATTTCTGTTAATTTCTTCAACAAAATATCATAGCTTGCATTCCGTTTATGTTTGTTTGAATAGTCATTTGATTTTACATCCCACAAACATGTTTCTTCACGGTATAATTCAATAAATTCAGTCCAAAATGAATGATTCTTATCCATTTTCACTATTTTAGAAGTATATGACACAGAACAGCAACACAACAGAGCTTCAGGTGTTTTTGAAATCGTTCCAACGAGTCACGACAGGGCCACACACTATGCAATCTGTCGTACATACGACGCGGTTGTACAACAAATTTTTAGCCCGCCAAACTTCCATACGATCCAACCGAGTCGTTCGATTTGTTGAACGACAGCCCCACACACTATGCAATTGTCGTTTCGACGGTCGAAACTACTTGGGTTGTACAACTTGTCGTACGACAGATTGCATAGTGTGTGGGGCGTTTTAATGTATCGCCGCGCACAGAATCGGTTATGTCGGCTTAGACCGGCCGGATCGTCTCGGCATCTGCGGAGAATGTTAGAAGTGCCAGTGCTGATTGCTCTCAGTGCTGGTACGGTGTTTGAGACCAAACGAAGCATCAAATTCAAATATGTCGGATGAACTATTGATTGATGTGCCCGAATATATCATATTGTATGATCCCCAAAATAGGTACTACCACGACAATATTCGTAAGGAGAACGCTTGGAGTGAGATCGCAAAAAAGACAGGAACTTCTAGTATGTGAAAATCTTATATCTCTCTTCTTGTATACATTCTCTATTCTATGTATCCAATATATTTTGTATATAGATATGGTTTTGCTTTTTAAGTACATCTACAGTGTCACCGTTAAAGTCCGCATCATATGGGATTTTTTTTTATTATTCACTTATTGCAAATTTAGAGTTCGTGAACAGTTTGTGCTTTGAAAATAATGCAAAATGACGTTTACGATTGTTTTCTATCTATTGGGTACACCTGTCAAATTTGACATTTTTTCAAAAAAATTCCACAATGTTAGGTTATTTCTCAATAATTCGAAAAATATTATATATAAAAGTTGTTTATTTTTCGGTTTCCTACCCACCTACCAAATTTGAACCAGTTTGAACAACTTTTATTTTTTTCGCGTTTTCTTAACCTTACACTTTTTCGGACAATTTAAATTTGATGAAATCTGGAAAAAATGAGTTGAGATGTAATACACCCATCTGCTGAAAGAATTTTTTCTGTTTATAAATATTTCTGACTGGATATTTTCAAAAAAATACAAATATGCTAAGAAAATATCATCATATTTGATGCAAAGTGGCTCTAGTTTCAATATTCCATAGCAAAATTTGCTTCAATTATTTTTATCACAATACATCAGTGAAGTAGAAAATACTTTAGGTCTGTTGCTTTAGAAAAATATTCGATAATTCGAAACTAGAGCCACTTTGCATCAACTATAACATAATCTTTTTAGCATATTTTTATTTTTTTTGAAAATAACCCAGTAGAAACATTTTTAAACAGAAAAAATCCTTCCAGCAGATGGGATTATTACATGTCAACTGGTTATTTCAGATTTTACCAAATTTAAATTATCCGAAAAAGTGTAAGGTTAAAAAAACTCGAAAAAAATCAAAGTTTTTCAACTGGTTCAGATTTGGTAGGTGGGTAGGAAACCGAAAAATGAACAACTTTTTGATATAATATTTTTCGAAAATTTGAGAAATAACCTAACATTTTGAAATTTTTTTTTAAAAAATGTCAAATTTGACAGGTGTAGCCAATCGATGGAAAACAATCGTAAACGTCATTTTGCATTATTTTTAAAGCAAAAACTGTTCACGAACTCTAAATTAGCAATAACTGAATAATAAAAAAAAGTCCCATGTCATGCGGACTTTAACGGTGACACTGTACATAGTCTTGGTTAAAAAAACGCTATTACTATTAATAATAATAATGATGATAATGTGAATTTTTGGATCTCGGAAACGACTCTAACAAATTGGATCAAATATTGTATTCAGGTAAAGTTTTGCTTTTTACATTCATCCATATAGGTGTATTTTCTGAAAAAAAAACACGATTTCACAATAATAGTAATGATGATGATGTGAACTTTTAAATTATATTTTCACCGACTTCGGATCATCCGCATAATCTGAAATTTGGCACACATCAAAAACTGACGAGAATTTAAGAACTAAACAATATTAAAGTTATAATAATAATATTAATAATAACGAGAATTTTGAAATGCTCCTTTTACGTTGGCTATTTAAATGAATATGCCGTTCATACTAGATTGGAAAACGAGCAGAGCTCAGTCACCTAGGTACTTATTTATTATTTTTCATAAATTTCTAACATCCTTGTAAGACATAACTTTTTTAATTTGAATTCGAATATATAGTGTATACAATAGTATGCAAAACATTGGATTACATCACATTAGGTCTTCACTCTTGACATGGTTGTTTTCCTGCATTGATCTTGTGAAGCTGCCACACTTCCTTGATTGGAAATGAAATTTTCTTTAAAGTGTTCTCTGATATTGAAAGACTGTCGCTGAAAATTGCCACCAATATTAACCAGGTTATCAAGACCTGGTACCTCCTGAGCTTCGAGTTCCCCAGGTTCCCAAGCACAAGAATCATTCCTCAAAAAATTGTGCAATACAGAACAAGTTAATGTTATTATGTCTAGATGATCCAATGAGATATTGAATTTTTTGAAAAAAATCTGAAATTTTTTGGTCATAATTCCAAAGGCATTTTTGCTGACCCTTCTAGCTCTGCAGTGACGATAATTATAAATTCTGTTTGCTTCATTATTACTTGTTTGAGCTCCTGGATACGGCCTCATCATATGAGGCAATAGAGGGAATGCTTCATCTCCAACAATGACATAAGGTAAAATTACATCCGTTTGAGGTAACGCTTTATCCTGAGGCATATTCAAATCTTTCGCTAATAGTTTTTTTTTCCAAGTTGTGATGTACGGAATATTCCTTCGTCATTGTTACGACCAAAAGCTCCTACATCAACAGAGATAAATCTGTAATTTGAATCCACTAGGGCTACTAAAACGATGCTAAATTCCTTTTTATAGTTGTGGAAGAGGGATCCTGATTTCGGAGGTTTCTCAAAAACAATATATTTTCCATCTATAGCCCCTACACAGTTAGGATAGTTCCATTTTGTACGGAATTCTTCCTCTATTTTTTGCCATATGGAATCTCCATATCCCAAAATCCTGCAAATGAGAAAATATACTTTGTAAATTCTGATTCAACCATACACAATCTATTGAAAATGTTTATGAATATGTTTAACAGTTCCACATTGCAAAAAAAGATGTACAGCACTCAGAGATGCTTTTCGCAAAGCACTACAAAACAGAAAAACAGTTAGTGGTCAAGCAAATTCTACGATAAAAAAATGGAAATATGAAGAAATCATGTCTTTTATGACAGAAAGAGGACAGAAGTCGAATTTAGCAGAGAGCCAGCAAAGTGAGCAATTTTAAAATAATTTTGAAGTTGAAGCAACATTATCTGATTCTGACGATGTAGCGGGCTCATCTCACAATCCCACATATGATTTAATACCGTCACCAGGAACATCGGAATCTAGACCAGCTACATCCGAATGTAGAACAACTACATCATAATCTAGAACGCCTACGTCGAAATCCACTGGACAACAAAAAATTACAATGTCACAGGTGCTTCAAAAACATTTTGATAACAAGCAGGCTTCAAAAGTAGCTGAAAGAGCAGATCATTTGAATTTTTTTTACCTTAACTTTTTTACCATTTCTCCAAATCGAGATAAAATCAAAAATATCAAGTCTAGTGAGCGACTATGAAATGAAAAATTTAATGATGAGCCGAATTCCAAGTACGGCTTCAAATAATCGTCCATTACAACATCAACTGGCATCGTACGATTCATACAGCAGGTCATCATCTGTACCTTCAAGGCCTCTTAAGAGTCCAATTTATCAAGACAATTATGCAAACCAGTGGCAGGTTCAACCAAGTGCTACTTCACTGCAAGCACCAAGACCTTATCCACATTCAGCTCCGATCCCAGGAAATGATAACTCTGCTTATTCAGGTTTTTCCCAGGATGATACTCTTGATGGTTCCAGTACATTTCACAGATTGTAATTTCTGTTCATCTTTGATATCAATAAATACATTTTAGTCTATTCAGCCTTATTTTGAGTGTTTCTACGTTAATGTTAATTCTTGTAATATTAACCTACTTGAGAGTAACAGCTAGACGCTCTTCAGGTGAAATCGCTTTTTGGTAGTTAGTATCCTGCTTTTCAAGTGATAGTAGCTGAATTAGATCATAAAACTTAGCAGTAGCATTCGAAAATACTTGAAGAATTTCTCAGTATCTGATAGTAAATCAGGAAATAAGTAAAAAATTTGTAAAATTTGTTTTTACGAATCACCCAGGTTTTCGGAGAAAACCCCTCAAAAGCAGAGCTTTTGCGAGCAAGGGAGATCCGGGACCTACAGTTTAAATAAAAGTGGAATCCGAACCACTTTAGCTCAGTGGCGGGCTGTCCCGGGGATCGAGCCCGGGCCGTCTGGGTGGGAGCAAATACTCTAGCACCACGACCAACTTCATATGTTCCTCATTTAAGATTGATGTTATGGATCCAGAATCTTGGTTTCCGTTTTTTAATTTTTTCGCATGCTAAGGCAATCATAATATCTTCCTCAGATTCAGATGAACTCATTTTCTTTGGAATTTTAAAATTCGTCTGTACTGAACGGCTGCTAAAGACATACTGAATGTGCCGATTCAGTGCGCGGTATAAGCTGACGTGCCGACCGAGCCGAGTCGACCGATCCGAGTCGATTCAGTGCGCGTGGTCCTTAAGCATTCGGTATCTAAAAAGTCTCCCACCACGTGACTAAAATGCAGGGGACTCCATCCTGCAGAACCACATTCGTCTCAACCTTGCCAAAGGTATATCATCAAAGAGTAGATCCCTCAAAAAGGCCAAGTAACTATCACCAGTTAGCTCCGCTGGTAAATAATAGGGGCCCCTAAGTAGTGTAGCTATGGGCGTTTGAATGCACCTTAAACTTTGGACTCTCGGTTCGTCGCTGGTCTGCGTTCATCGTGTGACGTAGTCGAGAGAGATCCCTTAGATTGATAACAATTGTCCAGTACCGCGCGCTGCTAAATTTCGGTGCGTCGCTGTGTTTGGCGTCGTTCATCGAGTCGCGGCGATAGATCCCTTAGATTGATAACAATTCTCCACTACCGCGCGCTTATAATATATATAATATATATATATAATAAGAATAATGATTGTGGATGACATATTCAGACTCAAAATACAGGATTTAGGAGAAAAAAAACATGGCGGCTGTCAAATGTTATACCAGGTGGCTCAAAATACAGTATTTAATAGAAAAAAAAAAAAAAACATGGCGGCTGCTAAATGATATACCGGGTGTCTCAAATAACAATAGAGAAAAAACATGTCAGCTTAACGGAGGTCGCCACCTTCAATGTGCGATACCCATTGAACCGTTAAGTCTTCCGTCCGACTGTATTCGTTGACACGTGTCGATTGTCTCGTTATCCGGTGTGGATGGACGACTTCAGAAAAATTTCGGATTTCTCCGAAACCATCCTCAGCCGCCCATCGCTCTGCTCCAAGTGACCTGGAGGGCAAGGACGTCGTTACCCAGGGATTTCGGGTGGCAACCTCCGTGTCCCAGCCGACACCTGATTCAAGATCTGCCTTTCTAGCTCTTACTGCTTGTTCAGGCTGTGCATAGGAATTCCCTTGGGAGGTACGCTGAACCCGCCCCTGGAGAGATATGGGAATGCAAGCATTCCCAACTCCCTCCGAGAGCCTTCCACCACCCCTTAGTTCTTCCACTAGGGCCTCAGCATCACCCGGTTCCCTTAGGGTATGCACATCTGTGACATCTGGCCTCCGCTGTGGTGCGTGGGGCACACCCGATGACCCCGGAGCGCTTCGGCGCATTCCGGGGGGGCGTACCCCTCGAGCTTCGCCAGCACGGACTCCTTCGTAGCCCTCCGACCTGCAAACAGATACATTTCTTGTTAGTCTGAACTGCTCAAAACGGGCTTCCAAAGGTGGAGTTGTGACAACTCCCGCGGAATCGATTACTAACCCTACCTGAGCCGACGGGGAAGGCTGCCTCCCTCCGTCTAAGCTCGACTCTAAAGTACCTTGGTCCAGCACACTTCTCGGAGACAAGGTAGTTGACATCGTCAACTCACGGTATTCCCCGGTAGTACGTACCTGGGGGACGTCTCCGTCGAGGCGTCGCGACGCTTCGGGGAATAGACGCCTGGCGTCTAAGTCACCCGACGGCGGAGGTGTCCGAGAAAGCCCAGCGCCGGCGAACACGGCTTGGGTATTCTCCTCCGCGAGCATATGAGATCTCAATCTCATATTCGTCATTGCTCTAAAGGACAACAATTACGGCTGTAATGTATTGTCGGGCTACTTGCGTGTGCAAGTGTGTGGCAAAGGAGAAGTGCACTAAAATCGACCTCGCGTCGACCCAACTCAAGTGTGACGATGAGAAGGGTCACCCTATAGCTAACTAACCTAACACCTAACAAGACCTCGCCGGGAAATGGACGAGGGAGGAAGGATTCACGGCTTAGAAAAACTATCTAAATAAAATTTCCTAACTTCAAAAATTGTGTGAAGCACCAAAAAAGAAAATTAAACTTGAAAAATTTTACTTCAAAAATTACAACTGGATGTGACAAAAACCGAGACAGAGATTTGGGTAAAAGGATCACGGAGCCTAACCAGACTGTCTCAGGTGGAAAAGCCGAGAACAGCCGCAGGAAATAGGTATGGGAAGGACGCGAAAACCCCTAGGTACCACAGGAAATGTGGCTCGCCAACGACAAAGTCGCAGCTAATGATGTCTTGACAGGCCGAGGAATTTGAGCTCGAACGATACAATCTTCGTGGAACTCTACGATCGAGCCGATTGTATCAGGTGAGATCTCGTTTTGGTGCCTGACCCCTTTTCATACGATGGGGATTTTTCGTCAACGTCGCGTACAGGTATTAAGTCGGGAAATAACTTAGATGAAGTTAAATCCCTAAGTGTCCGTTGCAAAAGATCACTTTACACTGATTATTGCTCGAGAGTTAAACTGCCTATCAACGTACTTTCGTAGCGCGAATAAAACACCTGTAATCCGTACAAGTGAGTCTATCCCCTTTTAAGATAGAAACAAAGCGTTATGAATCTACTGTGAACTGAATTATTATTACCGAGAACCTGACTCTAACTGCTAGCCAAAACGATGAATTGCAGAGACAAAAGGCAAAGCCAAACAAACGTAAGTTATTTAACGGAAAAACGAAATTGATTATTACACTGCAATTCGACAAGAAAGAGTGGCTATCTGCTGCTTTGCTGCTTGCATATTTATGCAATCCTGACTGCTGAATCCGCGACACCCATTGGCCTAGAGGGCCAAAGTGGGCGTCGCCCTTGGCTGAACAAAACCCTAGCTCGCGAAAACGCGCGGGATTTGGGCAAATGACCATTAAAGTCCCGTTATCTGCGTTTTCTAGGGAGTATTTGACAAAAGTCACTAAATACTCACTAGATCTAGGGAGATATGGAAAGTCAGAATTTCCGATATCACGATTCCTAGGACGGTCCGATATTCGGAGAGCCCCGAGAAAAACCATAAACCAACGTGATTCTTGAACGCCGAAGAAATACACGTATTCCTTCGCCGAGGAATCTATACCCGTTTTCCGATTTGGCCAACCTGATGAGAAATCGAATTGAAATAAAATAATTTGTGAAAACAAATGGAGCCACGGAATCTTTCCACCCAACAAGAGACTAGCGTGTCGAAACCTTGCTCTAAGTGTTCTGTATACCGGGTGCTCGACTGTTTGGGGCCACAAATTAATAAAACTGAAAATTAGTCAGGAATTTCCGGTAAATCGGTAAAACTACGTACAGTGGAGTTCCACTGGGTGGAGATTGGGACTTTACATCATACAGGGTGAGACTAGACTAGTGACCTGAATATAAAGCAAAAATCTAATATTATTCGACTGGCTTCTAGGTGAAAATTGAGAGTTATTAAGTGCAAAAATGGCTCACTAAAGGTGACCATACACAAAAAAAATCATCGTAGGAGCGCGGCGAGCCTGCCCTGCGACACCCCCCTACTAAAGAGTTTAACTTGGTCGAAGTTATTTCCAAACGAAACAACCGACAAAAGCTAAATTTACATTAACTCCCTAATAGTCACCTTCCGCACTCTGATGAACCAAGGCTGGAACCACCAAAGTTACTGGAGCGTCATCCTCCATGTCGGAATCGTTCTCAGTACAGTCTTTACTAACTCTAGGAGCTTCGCTGTAGCTCTGGGCTGGTACGAGATTTTCGTCAGACCCGGTCACCGAAACATACTGACGGGCGGAGTCTGTCGGTGGCCGCTGGATCGGAGCTCTGTCGGAGTCCAGCGCCACAGCTCGGCATCTCCTTCGCCGTCCTGTACTCTTACTAGGAATCTCAGTCCTTACTGAGCCTTCCTGTCTCACATTCTCTCCCGGGTCGACCATCAATGATAATGGAGACCCCCCTACTGGAAGTGCTAACTCTCGGATAGCAGCTTCCACTTCCGAGTCTGAATCGTACTCTGGACCTTGATCTGGAACGACTGCTTGACGGGTAAGAGCGTCTACTTCAGTAATAGCACGCCCCCCTACTGCTGAGTTTGCGACGGGGAGTTCAGAATCTCTGATCTCCAAAAGGCCAGAGTTCACCACCGGCAACGGACTCCTACGGGATACTCCTCTCTTCTCCGCGCAGTCTGAGTCGCGTTTCCGTCCTTGTGGATTCCTCCTCAACCTTTTCACTGTCCGCCGGACCGCTTTGTCCTTTGGATCGAAACTGACCGTTACTTCCCGTGGGTTCGTTGAGTTGGGTGCGTCAGCTCGTACCCGGATTAACGAAGGTGGCTTCGGACCGCCCCCAGTCGTCGGCCTAGGTGTGATTTCCCCTGTCACTTCTTGGTCAGCGTCGTTGGACTCTGGCTGATCCGGACCTGGGCCACCATCGTCGTGGTGGACGCCAGCCGGCAAAGTCCTGCTTACCCAAGAACGGATATCGTCTACGTGCACCAGCCTCTCGGTGCCTTTCCTATCTACGAGGTAACTGTCTCGCCCCATCACCCTCGTGATCGGATGCGGTCCTGACAGTGTACCTCCGAAATTTCCTTTGACGAAATTCCTAACTAAAACGCGGTCGCCGACCCCGTAGGTCCGTGGCGACGGTAGATCTTTATCAGGGAATAAATTCCTCTGATAAACTGCCTGACGTCTGGCTGCTTTTGCAAGACGTTCTTGCCGATCTTCGGGGCTATTATGTACCGGATCTCGGTACATAGGTAGCCTCCAATCTCCTGGACGACCAGGTGTATATCCTAACAATAACTCCGCTGGAGTCTCCCCTGTTGCTCTATTCTTACGGTTCCGTAAGCAATAGAGACTTGCAGCCAGACCTTCTTCCCAAAACCTTTCCGAAGTGGTTTCCAGCATCCTTGCTCTTAGGCACTTCTTCAGTTCCTGGACCCTTCGTTCGACAGGGTTCGCCTGTTGATGAAAAACAGGTGAAAATTTGACCTCGATGTTCTTCGCATCGTAGTATTTTAGCAGATGATTGCTCTGAAACTGCGGGCCGTTGTCAGAAATGACGACTCCTGGACAACCCCAACGAGATGAAATTTCTTCGTCTAGAAAACGAGAAATTACATCCGACGTGCATGTCTTAGTGGCCTTGGCTTCAACCCACTTTGAAAACATATCGACGGCAATTACCACGAACCTGTTTCCCCTCCTTGAGGCTGCATAGGGCCCCAGGACGTCAACAGCCAGCATCTGCCACGGTCGCTTCGGCACACTAGGCCGTTGCGGTGCCGCTTCCTGATGCCGTACGGCTTTAACGCACTGGCAGACTAGGCAACCTCTCACGTAGGCCCGGACGTAGTCCTCCATGGTCGGCCACCAATAGTGCCGTTTCAAGGCACGTAAGGTTTCCTCTTGACCAGGATGACCAGCGGACGAGGTGTTCATAGTAAGCCGACACGTCCTCACGGAGCGCCTCGGGCACATACAATAGCCGTTTACCAGCAGAAGAAACATATACAACCCCTTGGACATCTGAAAACTTGTTGATAAAACGAAGATCGTCCCTGGACCTAGGACCCAACTCCTGTATCGTTCTGATACGCGCCCTCAACCTTTGCGTCTCCCTATCTATGGCCTGCCGCCGCACGACCACTTCAGCCGGCGTCTCTACGACGCTCACCACACCTTGGTGTTCAGACAGTTGCACCTTCATAGGTGGCAACCCCATACGCTCTACATCAGCATCCAAGTCTTCACTGTGAGACCCCGAGGGATTACGGGACAAGAAATCAGCTAGCTGATTGTCTCGACCTGCGACGTACTCCACAGTGAAGGAATACTCCTGTTGAAGTAAGGCCCAACGAGTTAACTTCGCCTTTGCGTCCTTGAACTTGGATAACCAAGTCAACGCTTTGCTGTCCGTTCGAAGAGTGAATGGACGGTCTTCGAGATAATGACGGTACCGCTTGATACCCCAAACAATGGCTAAACATTCAGTCTCGTTCACATGATAGTTTAGTTCCGCGCCCTTGAGCTTGGCACTAGCATGTGAAACGATCCTTCTGTCGCCGTGACAATCAACTTGATAAAGGACTGCAGCGATGCCTACCCCAGATGCATCGGTCTGCAGGAAAAACGGGAGTGTCATGTCCGGCCTGGCCAAGACCATAGGACGGCCCACGACTTCCTTGATCCTCTCAAACGCCTTCAATGCTTGAGAGTTCCACTTAAGGTCTCGACCTTTCTTCGATTTGAGCGTGTCACTTATCGGAGCCTCCAACTCCGCTAAGTTCGGGATGAACTCCCGTAGCCAACCAACGGTGCCCAAGAATCCTCGGACCTGAGAGACATTCTTGGGTAGCGGGAATTGTTGAACCGCTAACACATGACCTGGCATTGGTTCGTTTGACGTTTCCGTCACCACATGCCCCAAGTACTCCAGCCTATGCTGAGCGAAGTTGCACTTCTTTAAACTGCACCACAGGCCATGTGCTCTGAACCTCTCCAGCACAAGGCGGAGATGGTAGAGGTTCTCCTTTTCATCTTCGCTGTAAACGATTATGTCGTCTAGATATACTTTGACGAATTTATCGACATAACCAACCAACACTTCCGTCATAAGAATTTGGAAACTTCCAGGTGCATTCGTTAGACCAAACGGCATTGAGTTAAACTCATAACAAGCTCCATCAGGCGTAGCAAAAGCTGTATACTTTTTACTAGCCACATCCATGGGTATCTGCCAAAACCCAGACTTCAGATCCAAAGAAGTGAACACTCTCGCTGTTCCGAGCTCTTTGATAGTCTCGTGAATACCTGGCAATACCGACGACTCGGGTATTGTCAGACTATTCAACTTCCTGTAGTCGACACAAAACCGAGCCGTACCGTCCTTCTTCGTGACGATAACGACCGGACTAATAAAGGCAGAATGGGACCTACTCATTACACCTGCAGCGAGCATTTTATTCACCTCCTCTTGGATAAGAGCCCTCTTCTGATCGGAAACTTTGTACGGACGGAGCTTGAAGGGTAGCTCCTCCTTCAATCGGATTTTGTGGCAAGCAGACCTCGTCACTGGTTGCCTTGGAGATTCGTAAAAGACGTCTCCAAACTCTCGGATAAGACTCCGAAATTCCTTTTTCGAGAACGCCGGTAGCTGTACGTCCGCTACCTGTGGTTCAGGGAACTTTTCTGGTGGAAGATAGACCTCCTCCGCCCAGAAAATAGTTTGCCTAGGCCCCTTCCCAACGTATATGGTGCGACGTGCAAAGTCGACCATAGCCTCGTTTGATGCCAGCCAGGGACACCCGAGCAGAAGATCCTCGACAAGATCATCCACCACTTGCACGACAACTTCGTGAACAACACCATCTATTAACAGTTCGACTATTGTCTCCCCTAGACTGGTGATGCCACGACCGGCGCATGCAAGCTGCAACGGTGTCACTTGCTTCCTATCCACCCTCCAGGTGACAGGCAACAAACTACGTTTCAGGAGATTTAGCGAACTTCCGCTGTCCACCAAAACCCTAACTCGACGACCCATCAGTTCAGCCTCGATTCGCGGCAATGATGCAATCGTCCCTCAACATTGTTGTTCGCTAAGCTAGTATCACAGCGACGATATAGACACAATGGATCCAGCAGATCCACCTCCGACTTCTTCCTAAGCGGGTCGGTCTCAATGAAACTCAGAAGTTCCGACTTGCGATTGACATCAAGTGCTGCAGCACCAACTGCAGCTAACGATGGGACTTGGCGATTGCATCCCTCAGGAACCTCGCCTCCGCCCCGACTAAGACGTGTAACTCTCTCAGATGACATGCCTACCACGCCTCTGGTATCTACCAACGGGAAATGGCGATTCGCACCTGCGATCCCATCTGCTCTGCCCCTCGATACCGTCCTTGAGACTTGGCATGCATCGACCTCGAAACCTGCGTCCTGTGTGGGAGTGAGTGACAGACCACCACCCTCGGTGTCTTCACTACCCCGAAGTGGAACCGAAAAGAGTACGTCACTCTCGACGACTTTTTCGTTCCGAAACCTTGATTCGCAATCTTCCCTTGGATACACCTTGTCATCTCGACTTGTGCCTATACCGGACCTGTGCCCAGTTTGCAGTGCCCTAGCACTCTCTTTGACAACAGGCCCCTCCTGGTTCTTCTGTATACCGATCACTAACTCCGAAACCTTGTGTTGTGGCGGATGGAACGACCCACCAACAACGACCTGGGGTACCTCGATGATCTCACAACTCCATGAACCTGAAGATGATTCATAACCCCTTTCATTCGTTCCAAAACTAGAACCTGATTTTTTTGAAATGACTTTCAAGCCTCTACGTTTAACGTCTGCCGACGAGTGAACTTTTTTCCGCCTACCACCAGTGGCGCGATCCACACGCTCATCTACCACACTGAAACAAACGGATTCACAATCTGACCGGTCTGCCCAATGTAGTTTGCCTGATGACGACTGAAACGACTCCAGCTTCAACATCCTGGAACTCCTTCTCCTCCTCCTTGTTGGGAATACATGCCGCATAATTTCTATGACAGTCCAACACTGTCACAGAACCGCAAAACGGTGTTGAAAGAGTGCCTACTCCGATGGAGCCCCCTGATGGCTCCTGTTGGAGTTTTTTGAAACTTCTTTGCAAACTGCAATTTTGTCTGCGTCCTTAAGTGACGTCTTACGACGCGAGGTTTTACTCGCCTGCACGGTATTAACCGTATGTGCCTTATTGGCCTGATCTAACGGTTTTGTTCCCGCACTCTGACGTTTGGGACCGTTCTTGCTATCATTTTGCTGAGGGCAATCTTTGTTCCAGTGAGCTCCCCCGCAAGTGAAACATCCGCTCGAAGGAGCGTTGTTTCCTCCAGAACGCCTCGATTGATCATAATTCTGGAATTTAGTGCCATTGTTATTAAAGTTACTGGACCTAACATGGTTTGAACCCCTGTTGTCCTGTAGCTGTCCCTGAGGACGTTTAAGTGGCACATCGTCGGCCTGATGAGGACGGTTGGTGTTCGAAACAAGTTTCGGCCCTGACTGTACACTTTGGCTGGTGCTACGAAGTAACGTCTCGACAGCAACAGCTTTTTGTGTCAGCTCTTCAATAGTTGCAAATCTATGCAATTGTAAATGGACTTTGATGTCCGGTCTGATCCGGTTCAATATTAATCGCACAACCCTTCCTTCGTCCATCTCTGGGTAGAGCCTCTGTGAAAGACTCCACTTGTTCAGGATGAAGGAAGTTATTGACTCTCCCTTCGGCTGGTCAGTGCCAAAGAACTCCGCTTCTAAGCTCGAGACCAACAAATCATTATCGAACCGTTCCTGGAGCCGATTTGTGAAAAACTGCCAGTTTAGGCGTGAGTTTCGATATGGAGCATACCACTGCTGGGCTGCTCCCTTGAGCCACTGAGCTGCAACGCTCACCCAGACGGTTGGATCAAAGCCCCCCAAATAATCCTCAGAGGATTGGATAAATTGTATTGGATCTTCGTGAGGAAGCCCACTGAAACTGGGATGTGGTTTGTTGTTAATTAAACCCCCATCAACACCGTTTAGGGTTCCCCGACGTCTATCCTCCAGCAAATCTGCGAGTCGCACGAGCACATCGTCGACCCCCGTCACTGGTCTTCTGGGATTCTCCTGAATCCGGACTGTGGGCACTGGCCTCCTCGATGGGTAATATCCACTCCTGTGGACATCACCGGGGTTGGAAGCGACGTTTCGAGCAACTCGAGGGACATCCTCAGATTCCCTATAATGCCGATTCCCGGTTGGCAACCGGGTAAACGTACCATATGGGCGCCAAAGGGTTTCCGGTTCACCCATAACCATTTAACTGACTGGGAGTCTCTCAGGAGAGAGATCCCGAACTCTAAGTCTGTGTGCAGGAGGAAGGCTACACTCGCAGATCCCTGAAGATGGTCTATCTTCAGCAGCCTCACGTTGGGCGCCATGTCTCGTTATCCGGTGTGGATGGACGACTTCAGAAAAATTTCGGATTTCTCCGAAACCATCCTCAGCCGCCCATCGCTCTGCTCCAAGTGACCTGGAGGGCAAGGACGTCGTTACCCAGGGATTTCGGGTGGCAACCTCCGTGTCCCAGCCGACACCTGATTCAAGATCTGCCTTTCTAGCTCTTACTGCTTGTTCAGGCTGTGCATAGGAATTCCCTTGGGAGGTACGCTGAACCCGCCCCTGGAGAGATATGGGAATGCAAGCATTCCCAACTCCCTCCGAGAGCCTTACACCACCCCCTAGTTCTTCCACTAGGGCCTCAGCATCACCCGGTTCCCTTAGGGTATGCACATCTGTGACATCTGGCCTCCGCTGTGGTGCGTGGGGCACACCCGATGACCCCGGAGCGCTTCGGCGCATTCCGGGGGGGCGTACCCCTCGAGCTTCGCCAGCACGGACTCCTTCGTAGCCCTCCGACCTGCAAACGGATACATTTCTTGTTAGTCTGAACTGCTCAAAACGGGCTTCCAAAGGTGGAGTTGTAACAACTCCCGCGGAATCGATTACTAACCCTACCTGAGCCGACGGGGAAGGCTGCCTCCCTCCGTCTAAGCTGGACTCTAAAGTACCTTGGTCCAGCACACTTCTCGGGGACAAGGTAGTTGACATCGTCAACTCACGGTATTCCCCGGTAGTACGTACCTGGGGGACGTCTCCGTCGAGGCGTCTCGACGCTTCGGGGAATAGACGCCTGGCGTCTAAGTCACCCGACGGCGGAGGTGTCCGAGAAAGCCCAGCGCCGGCGAACACGGCTTGGGTATTCTCCTCCGCGAGCATATGAGATCTCAATCTCATATTCGTCATTGCTCTAAAGGACAACAATTACGGCTGTAATGTATTGTCGGGCTACTTGCGTGTGCAAGTGTGTGGCAAAGGAGAAGTGCACTAAAATCGACCTCGCGTCGACCCAACTCAAGTGTGACGATGAGAAGGGTCACCCTATAGCTAACTAACCTAACACCTAACAAGACCTCGCCGGGAAATGGACGAGGGAGGAAGGATTCACGGCTTAGAAAAACTATCTAAATAAAATTTCCTAACTTCAAAAATTGTGTGAAGCACCAAAAAATAAAATTAAACTTGAAAAATTTTACTTCAAAAATTACAACTGGATGTGACAAAAACCAAGACAGAGATTTGGGTAAAAGGATCACGGAGCCTAACCAGACTGTCTCAGGTGGAAAAGCCGAGAACAGCCGCAGGAAATAGGTATGGGAAGGACGCGAAAACCCCTAGGTACCACAGGAAATGTGGCTCGCCAAAGACAAAGTCGCAGCTAATGATGTCTTGACAGGCCGAGGAATTTAAGCTCGAACGATACAATCTTCGTGGAACTCTACGATCGAGCCGATTGTATCAGGTGAGATCTCGTTTTGGTGCCTGACCCCTTTTCATACGATGGGGATTTTTCGTCAACGTCGCGTACAGGTATTAAGTCGGGAAATAACTTAGATGAAGTTAAATCCCTAAGTGTCCGTTGCAAAAGATCACTTTACACTGATTATTGCTCGAGAGTTAAACTGCCTATCAACGTACTTTCGTAGCGCGAATAAAACACCTGTAATCCGTACAAGTGAGTCTAACCCCTTTTAAGATAGAAACAAAGCGTTATGAATCTACTGTGAACTGAATTATTATTACCGAGAACCTGACTCTAACTGCTAGCCAAAACGATGAATTGCAGAGACAAAAGGCAAAGCCAAACAAACGTAAGTTATTTAACGGAAAAACGAAATTGATTATTACACTGCAATTCGACAAGAAAGAGTGGCTATCTGCTGCTTCGCTGCTTGCATATTTATGCAATCCTGACTGCTGAATCCGCGACACCCATTGGCCTAGAGGGCCAAAGTGGGCGTCGCCCTTGGCTGAACAAAACCCTAGCTCTGTCAACTAATGGGCAAGCTCGGATTTTTGTGGAAAGCGCCGGGTAGCTCGAATTTTCCAATCCGGCGGCCCAAAGTTGCCAGAATTTATATTTGTTCTGGGACTTTGGAAACTTTTTCAATTTTTGTCGTCGGTTTGATTCCGAATAAGCTCTGAAAAGAGCTCTCGGAAATACTTGCATCTCAGTGTGAATACGAATTCTTTTTGTAGTGATTTGGTGTTTCCCACCGAAATCACACTTATGACAAAAAGCCAGGCCGTAGATTTGACTTAGACTTTCAGCACAATGATACACCAGAAACACTGATAAAAAGGTTAAAATAAAAATCGGACTCATCTTTTCTGGACCCCCGTGGGCCATCAGAAAGGGTCTCACCGGAGACTCTGGCACCTTTTCGAGCTGAAATGCTCATATTTATACTTTGCCGCACTCGGCCGATATTGCGTCTGACCAATCAGAGCGCTCGGACCGAGTGGGCGGGGCTTCGCTAAAATGCGAATTCTGCTTTCGAGATTTCTCTCGAATATTCAAGATTTTCGAGAGAATTCTTATCAAAACTCAACGAAACTTTACAAAAATGTTTACACAAAATTCAGTGGTTCTGGGGGATCATGACACGCCCCCCCACAAGAAATCGCTTGGCTTTTTGTGTGCGAGTTCGTTGGGTTGTGTCCTGAAAAGGACCGTTTTGTTTGATACATGGGCATAGCCTTTATTAGTCAAACATTCGAATTCTTTTGATAATAAAATGCTGGAAAGGTGAAAACTCATTATAGCTAAAAAGAAGAATGAAAATTTGTATATACAGTCTTAAAAATAGAAATATTTACAATTGCTGAAAAGCAAACTTATAATTAGTATATACAATTTTATCATGAAAATATGTACAAATACCTAAAAATAAAGAAAGTTATTATCAGATATGTACAAGTGCTGAAAAAAAAATGTATGATTAGTACATTTGAAAAATCTGTAAAGAAATTGTCCATCAGCACAAAAAATATTTTTCAATAAAAATCAAAATTTTCACATGAAAAAAATGTCTGTAAAAGAAATGTTCATATTTATTGGCAAAAGGATATGATTGAACTCCACTCGGCTTCCGTCTTCATGGCTTCCTCCATAAAGTTTCTTGTTGATGAAAACTTCGGCTTCTTGGAAAATTACCTGTTTTTACTTGCCTTTGCCTCCTGGCTAAAGGACAACCGGCGTCGGTGAGGTAGCTCTTAACTATGTCAAATTACTTTATGCCATCAGGCATAAAAACGACGGCTGGCTGCTGGGAGTGATGCGATACCACCTTGCTACTCACAAGCTACTAGTGTCTTCGAATCCGCCTTGGTTTCACTGAGGCCACTTTATAAATTTCTCCATAAGTCTTCAGGCCTTATTTCGTTCGAACCATTCCATGCCGTTTCACTTATTCTTCAGTGCTTCCAAAATCGTCCCATTTTACCAGGGAACTGTTTCCTCCTGGAAACAACTGGAATTCTTCTTTTTTCCAAAGTCCCTGCTCGGGCGCCATGTCAACTAATGGGCAAGCTCGGATTTTTGTGGAAAGCGCCGGGTAGCTCGAATTTTCCAATCCGGCGGCCCAAAGTTGCCAGAATTTATATTTGTTCTGGGACTTTGGAAACTTTTTCAATTTTTGTCGTCGGTTTGATTCCGAATAAGCTCTGAAAAGAGCTCTCGGAAATACTTGCATCTCAGTGTGAATACGAATTCTTTTTGTAGTGATTTGGTGTTTCCCACCGAAATCACACTTATGACAAAAAGCCAGGCCGTAGATTTGACTTAGACTTTCAGCACAATGATACACCAGAAACACTGGGCGTTGCCGCTTCTGGGCCTAGGGAAGTTAGGACATCCCCTGTAGCTGGCCGTGTGGGAGCCTCCACAGTTCGCACACTTAGCCTTTTCAGCGCGCGGTTTTTGGCATTCCGATGACAGATGCTTACCAGCACACTTCACACACACAGGAATCGCCATGCAATTCCTCTGTGCGTGACCGAACCGTTGGCATTTGTGACATTGCCCGACGGCGCCTCTTGGCTTTTGGGGCTCGGCCGAAATTTTCACTGACAGAATGTCCGTTATCTGATAGATTTCACGTTACGATTTCGGAACGAGAACCAAAACCAGAGGCATCGGTTTCTTGTTGCGGTTGTACAAACGCGCAACGGTTTCGGGATTAAAACCCCTCCCCAACAGATCCTCTTCGATATCCTTGCTGGAGACAAACTCCGGAACGCCCCTAAGGATGACCCTAAGGGATTTGTCCTCAGCAAAGGAGTAAGTATGGTGTGGTACTTTGCCACTTATCAAGACGTGAGATAACTCGCGATAATCCTTAAGGGTGGCCGGTTGCACCTTAATGCCGTCCTGCACATTCACCGCCTTTGTGAAGGAGATCTTCTGTTGCTGACATTTTTTGTTAATTTCCACCCAGCAATCCTTCTTTCGGATTGTGATGGGTGGGATAGCTCGTCTTGGGGCAGGTTTTGGAGAAGCGCTCCTCCTGACGCTCTCGGAACTAGGTCCAGCCTCTTCGGCGCCGACTACTGTGCGGGCGTCTTCATCCTCAGTGGCTATGGCAGCGGGCCTTTTCTTGGCCTTGCCTTTGCCTTTTGCGACAGGTGTCTGGTTTTCCTGTCGGTCAGTTGCAGGGGTGGGGGCGATGTTCTGCCCAACAGTGCTTACAGCACCGTCCACCTGCATTTCAACCTCGTTACTGTTGTCAGTTGACGTTTCGTTCGACGACTGTACGTCTTCATTGTTTGTGTTACCCACAGTACTGCGAGATTCGGCACTGCTCACAGTAGTGTCGGAGGTGACCGATCTGGCACCTGACCCTCTGCGTTAGCAGACGCGTTTGGGTCTGTTGGCAGACCCGGCACCTCCGACCCTGGGGGGCGGAAGACTTGGGAATTCTTCGCTGGGTGGATTGAACGACGAGACGTCGTCGTCATCCTTGACGATTTTCGCCACGTCCTCCGGCCCCACGCCGAATCTCACAATAATGTGTTTCAAAATAAGCAGTAAGTCTGCTTTCGACGCACTCTCTAACATTGCTCCAATTTGTTCGGACATATCTCAGCTTTGTAAATGAATATTTTCGAACGCAAATACCAATATACCAAAGGCCTACTCACCATATAACACTCGTCGCACTAAAACGATCCCCAATTCCGAGTTGGGAATCCAGAAAACTTGAGGCCACGCCCCCTTTACCAACGCGTTTTGTTAAAATTATTGATCGCCACGTTGGCCAAAACAAACTCAATAATCGTATGACTTCTATCAGCAAATGAACGTTAAGGACACGCCCCTTCGCAACACGTCTATGCTAGTCGACTGCACTCAATCGACTGACTGACTCGACTGACCTGACCGACCGACTGGTACCTTTTCGAGCTGAAATGCTCATATTTATACTTTGCCGCACTCGGCCGATATTGCGTCTGACCAATCAGAGCGCTCGGACCGAGTGGGCGGGGCTTCGCTAAAATGCGAATTCTGCTTTCGAGATTTCTCTCGAATATTCAAGATTTTCGAGAGAATTCTTGTCAAAACTCAACGAAACTTTACAAAAATGTTTACACAAAATTCAGTGGTTCTGGGGGATCATGACAGCTCGCGAAAACGCGCGGGATTTGGGCAAATGACCGTTAAAGTCCCGTTATCTGCGTTTTCTAGGGAGTATTTGACAAAAGTCACTAAATACTCCCCAGATCTAGGGAGATATTGAAAGTCAGAATTTCAGATATCTCGATTCCTAGGGCGGTCCGATATTCGGAGAGCCCCGAGAAAAACCATAAACCAACGTGATTCTTGAACGCCGAAGAAATACACGTATTCCTTCGCCGAGGAATCTATACCCGTTTTCCGATTTGGCCAACCTGATGAGAAATCGAATTGAAATAAAATAATTTGTGAAAACAAATGGAGCCACGGAATCTTTCCACCCAACAAGAGACTAGCGTGTCGAAATAATAAGCAGGATTATGCTGGTTTCACTTGTAGGCCTGACGATAAAGTATTCAGCTTACCCTGTAGGCTTCTATCTTCTTCAGCACCAGGAAACAGCTACCAGCTTCCAGGAACAGGTAAGAAAAGGTCTCTTCTTTCAAATAAAAGTCGTGAATGATTTTTCACAACTCCAGTTTCACCCAAAGTACTCAGCTTTGACGGCTGAAGATTCCTCCAAATTGAATTTCGGAATAATTCGGTGATTAGACAGCCACTGCTTGTCTTGCAGGAACGACTAATCAATTTGGTGTTGATTAGTGTTGAACTTTTTAGCATTCGGATTGCTGAATGCAGATTTTATTCTGTAGAAACCAGTAAAAGCCCTTTTACTGGCACTAAGGTTCACGTTATCAATTGATATTGGCTAGGATTATTCTCTGAGAGAACAATCTAAATAGACTGAGTTGAAAAGCCTTCAGTTCTAGCTTCGACTAAGTTACTTCGAATACTTGGCTTCGAATGAATATCGATAGCTCAATTCGCGTATATTTATAGTGTCCGCTTAGCGGGCCACATCCCTCAAACGCCGTCTCGGCCAATCGCCGTCGCGCGGGGCGTGGCTTATGAACAAAACTCTATCGAAGCGAAATTTCAGTGTTTCTCTGCATTTCGCACTCGTGGAATATTTTTATTTTTAACATTTGAATTATTTCGAATAAAATACTCAGCCCTTTTTCAGGCAGAGTATAACACGCCCCCCCTTTTAGGAATCGCTGTCAAAGTGGAGCACGATATCGTGGGCGCGACTGGAGCCAACAATCTGTTGCTTTATTTTAGACTTCACCAAAAAAACATTACATATAATAAACTGAACATAAACAAGTCTCACCCTGTACAGTTGGGTGTAGCTTACAACTAGAATACCTAACCTAACATTCGGGACTTGCCACAGTTAAAACAATGTAAAAGAAAGAGGATAGTTACTCTTAATTCTAGTAACAATTTGTTCAACTTTAAATATATATACACTTATGCACTACTTATTCGATACGGAAGCATTCTTACACCTAAATATATACATGTAAGATCTTCCTCCTTCTTTATGGCCATTTGTTCACGACGGTAAAAGTTGAGAAAGAAATTTATAGCAGGCTATAGGGAGAGAAGAAAAATAAGGAGTTTGACACGTTTGGTGCCACCGCGTTTCGCGAGCTAATCCTCATCTTCATCCGGAGGAGGAGGTCGAGGGTCCAGGTTGTCCTGACCTCGCCTGGGGTCTGGGGCTAGCCTTAAATCGTCTGTATGAATATTTTGTTCGAAGCCGGCCTTGTTGACTACGAAATAATTTGGCCCGGCTACCCTTTCTACCTGGTAGGGGCCTACCCAAGTGGGTCCAAAGTTCTTTCTGTATCTTTCTCCTTTACGGCACAACACCCACTGGCCGGGCTGGAACGTAACTGGTTGATGATTTGGGTTGGGGAAATGTTTATTTCTATATGCGTTAGATGCTGCCGCCGCAGCGGCTACTCGTGCGTCCCTGTCGTCATTTTGGCGTCGTCTCCGTCGGCCCTGGGCGGGAGTAGCCCATTCACCTGGCCGGGGAAGGTCATAGCCTAATAATAGGGTACTTCGGGTAGTACCAATAGCGGCGTTAAAACGGGTCCTCAAATTAAAAATGATATCCGGGATCTGCCCTTCCCAGAGGTTTTCCTCTTTATTCACTAGAGCAGCCCGTAACATCTTCTTGATCTCCTGGATACGGCGTTCCACTGGGTTCGCCTGCTGGTGGTACACCGGGGACCATCTCAGCTCTATATGGTGCCTTGCAGCGAAGGTCTCGAACACCCGCCCTTTAAATTGGGCAGAGCTATCGGAGATGAGCATCCTCGGGTAACCCCAACGATTGAATACGTCTTCTTGGAGGAACTTCGCCACTACAGTGGCGTCAACCTTTGGGACAATTTTTGTTTCCACCCACTTGCTAAAGCAATCGGTGGCAACTATCACATATTTGTTTCCGTTTACGGACGCGGGATATGCTCCCATAACGTCTACGGATACGATTTCCCATGGGCGCTCAGGGGTATTTGGCCTCACATTCGAGGCTGGTTGGGGCTTCGAACGCTTAGTAGTAGCGCATATCAGACACTTTGTCACGTACTCGTGAACACGGTCTTTCAAGGGGGACAAATAATAATATTTGGACACTTGGCGATAAGTCTCATCAACTCCCGGGTGCCCAATATTATCGTGGTATCTCTTCATGACTTCATAAAAATGGCTTTTGGGTATTACCAAACGCTTTTCTGTCTGGTCCGAGCCAACGAAATACAAAACTCCCTCCTCTAAGAGAAATTCTGCTGCTATCCTTCGCTCATAATCATTTGGAGCAGCAGCCTGTTTGGCACGGATTATGCGCTCCACAAACCTCTGCAAACCATGACAATTAGCTTGTGCTTGTAGCACTTCGTCATAAAAAGTTTGGATTTGGGTTAGCGCTTCCCGAGGAGTTACGTCGGTCTCAGACACTTGCAAACTCTCCCATTCCTTTCGGGAGATTGGCTTGGGTCCTGTAATGGGGAAAAACATTCTTTCCGTGTCCGTTGTTATATCATGGCCGGTCTCCTCCTCCGCGGGGTTTCGCGACAGGAAGTCAGGCAATTGATTCAGCCGACCTGGAATGTGGATAACCTCGAAGTCATATTCAGACAGGAGCAATGACCAACGGGTCAACTTTGCCCTCTCGTCCTTTGTCTTGTGCAACCACAAGAGAGCGGAACTGTCTGTGTACAGTTTGAATTTCCTGTCTTGAAGGAAATGTTTATACTTTTTAATGGCCCAGACAGAAGCGAGGCACTCGATTTCGTTCACATGGTATCGTTGCTCTGCTTTCTTGAGCTTCGCGCTCGCATAAGCAACGATGTCCCTTTAGCCGTCATTTCTCTCCTGGAACAATACAGCTCCTATTCCTACTGTGCTGCCGTCCGTTTGCAGGCAGTAGGGACGAGTAGAGTCGGGCCTTGCCAACTCAAGGGGGTTTAATACCAATGCCTTTACCTTTTGGAATGCTTCTTCCGTCCTTTCGGTCCACTTAAATCTCTTTTCTTTGTCGATAAGGTCAGACAAGGGAGCTGTTACTTCAGCAAACCTTGGGATATATTCTCGGAGCCATCCCGCGGTGCCAAGGAAGGCACGCACCTGCCTGATGGTTTTGGGAGTAGGGAAATTGCTCACGTTTAATATGTGAGTTTCCTGGGGTCGGTTACCCTTTTCCGACACTACCCGACCCAGATATTTCAACTCATTGGAGCCGAAACGGCACTTCCCGGGGGACAGCCATAACCCATGCGACCGTAGCCTCTCCAGGATCCTCCTCAGATGGTCGCAGTGTTCTTCCACGCTGTGGGAGTACACAATTATGTCGTCTAAGTAGGGTAAATGCACCAGTGAATGAACACTTAAGGCATTTTTGAACTTTACTTCTTTATTATGAATGATCCTTATTGATTGTCAGCTTCAGTAAAGTATCAGTCTATTGTCAATGAAATACTAACCATGTTGATAATGATGTTTAGAGAAACAAAAATTTCATAACTCAGGAAAAAAATTAAATGTAAAGTATTGCATAATACCCTAGTAAATGAACGAAGTCCACCACTGAATGAACATGGCTGATCCAATGAATGAACCAATGGAGTAAATATGCACTAAAAAATTTTTATTTATTTATAACTACTAATAATATAACATTGGGTGATATAAATTTATTTCATTGAAATTTTGACATTTCTGGACATTCGAAAAAACCACGCCTTATAAGCTTAGGTGCTTCAATTACTTCCGCAATTGAAGTTTTTTCATACCATATTTGGTCAACACGATCTGGCCATTTAAAAGTATTTGGTCCTGCTTGTGTCATAGCGCGAACTTCTTATTCACCTCCTTCTGTCTTTTCGACTATTCCAGGAAAATATTTTTGATTATACATTATTATGACATAAGTTCCAACAGTAATTTCTTGAAAATTATTGATTTTTGGTCCATTACTATCCTTGTTGAGATCATCCTCTGGGGCAGATAGTATGTTGCTCGGATTAATATTTTCAGAATATTTACGGATTTCGGGACACTCGTAGGAACCACGTCTGATTAGCTTAGGTGCTTCGATCACTTCAACAATTGAAGACTTCTTGTACCATATCTGGTCAACAGAATCTGGCCATCTGAAACTATCAGAACCAGTTGGTGTCATGGCGCGCACTTCATATTCATCACCGTCAATAGTTTCTACTATTCCTGGAAAGTATTTCTGGTTATAAGTTATTATAACATAAGTTCCTACTGTGATATCTTTGGAACCAGTAGAATTTTTGTCTTCGTTTCCATTATCGGTTACATCAGCCTGTAAACAGGTTACAACTGTAGCAGGTGGTGCTTTTTTTCTTCCAGTTTGTTTTGTTTTTGTGGTTTTTCTTGCGCTTGCTTCTTGCTTCTTTTTCTCTCTGATTGATTTTTGTTTTAATTTCTCAGCTTCAGTTGCCCTTTTTTCAGCTTCCTTTTTGTCTGTATATTCCTTCCACTTCTTTGAAGTGATAGCAAACGGCATTGCAGTCGTCTGTTTTCTTTTGCTAGACTTTTTTTCTATATTTGGCCAATGAAGGTGTTGCAGCCACACATCTTTTGTAGTTTTTGGCTTCTGCGGCTCTTGACTATTTCCATCTATTATCAGGTCTGTTTTCTCTGAATTCACCAATTCTTTTTCTACAGCATTCTGATCATTAGTATTACTACTTTCCTTTCCATAACTTTCTATTGAAATATCTACATACACTGCATTATCTCTACTTTCTTGCTCGGTTCCTTCCGTTAGTATATCTTCAGAAACTACTGCCTTATTTTTACTAGGATTCTCCATTTCTTCCGTACTAGTTTTTCCTATCTCATCAACTGTATTCACATTATATATCACTGTTGAAATATCTGGTATGGTAGCTGGATAGAGAATGCCATCAATTTGCACTGGAAGGTTCAACAGGTCATTTGTAAAGTCTGCTGTAAATTCTTGTATATACGGTATATCAATATTTGCAATATTTTGCGAATTTTCTTTCTCGGCTTCCTCACTTTCATGGTTCATTTCATCAGCAGCTCTCAAATTATTCGTTTCATCCGTTGCTTCTTTACATATTTTCCAGAAATTGTAGAACTGAATATCAATTGCTTTTTTACCTGCATAGGCATTATTGAATTCTGCCAAAGTTTTGGAATCTGTATGATGTTCAATGACTCTCAAAACAGTTTTATATTCGTCTTTGGTTACAGAAACTTCCTTGTCACAATTTAGGTCGAGCTGCAGTCTCCTTGTTGAAATGCATTGGGAATAATTCACAGCATCTGCATTAAATGGAAACAATCCACATTTTCTGAAACCGTTTTGGATAGTTTCAGGTTTGATCGATTCTTCAAAAGCTTTTTGAAAGAGGGGGGCAAAGGTATTTTTTTGCAACTGGTGTACTAGTGTTCTGTTTGTGTTTCAAAATGACCTTTTTCCAGTGTCCTTTGAGAGACTTGAATACTGATACGTCACAAGGTTGCAATATATGTGTTGCATTGGGCAGAAGGCAGTATAGTATTATTCTTTCCTGCATACAGAAATTATACAAATCCATATTGATATGCGATTTATGACCGTCAAGCAATAATAGAACAGGAAATTTAATGTTGTTTTTCTGAAGCCAGGGAAAGAAAATGTTTGCAATGAATTCGTAGAATGTTGCACTTGTCATCCACCCACTATCTGAACGGCCAATGCCCCACTCATCAGGTAAAGTTAGTGCAATATCTCTTGGAATACGCTTGTATGGGTACACAATCATGGGTGGAACAGATTTTTCTGAAGCAGAAAATGTACAGAGTACTGTTATGCATTCCTTTTCTGGGCCACTAGCAATTTCATAAAAATTTCGATAATTTTTGGGACCCAGCAGCTTTCCAGTCTTGGGGCAAGTCTGCAAACCTGTTTCATCCCCATTAAAAATTCTATCAGGCTCAGAAAGTATATCTTCGACGCCTTCACCAATTAAAAATTCCTTCAACTCCTGAAACCACTTCCGAATATTTTCTTCTGTTACCGATGCTCGTGCCTTAGATATTATTTCTGTATTCCTTGTGGTTATTTTTGGATGTCTTTGTAAAAACAGTTGCAACCATTTCCTACCCGGTCTATCATCCACGAATATATTAGGCCTATCAACAGCTTTGAGGACTCGTTGCACTGAGTCCTTCACCTCATCAGGATGCATAGGAAATCCTAACAAAGCTTTGGACAAAATCCAACTTTCTAAAGTGGCTTCTTCTTGGGGGGTCAAAATGGTGGATGGTCCCATTTTTCGGACCAGGGGAACTTTTCCAGTAGTTTTGTTGAAAAGAGTACTTTTCGGAATCCCATATTTCCTGCTGGCTGCATTAATGGTGATTTCCTTTTTTTTAATGGCTTCTACGGCCTTTTGGAGACAGTCATCTGAATATCGGAATCTTACATATTTCTTTTGATGATCAGGTTTGGACTCCCCACCATCCATATTTCTGCCAAATAATTGAGAGAAACAAGAAATCAGAAACAACAGGAGAAGAATAAATCGTTCATTCACTGGAGCACCAGTGCCTTCTCGTATGATTCAATGAATGAACTCTGTCGTTCATTCACTAGATAGCGAGCAAAGTATACGTTTTCAGGTGCAACCCGTGAAACTGCTTTAATAAGCGAGTGTTTAAGGGTCAAATTAATGTGATCCCTAACAACACGTGAAATCCCAGTGAATGAACATTTTGTTTATTTACTGGGTTCAGCACATGCACCAATGAATGAACAGTGAAATTACCTAATTTTAATGTGATTTTCGTGTATTTTGAGGTTAGGTTTTCGATAAAATCGCTTAAAATTGATCAATTATTCCGATACTGACGACACATCACCTATTTCATTTGTTAATATCTTATTCTGTACTATCGCTCACCTGGTTGATTAGTATTAGCTTAGTATCGTTTCTATGTCGAAAACGTTTCTCAAATTTTGTCAACTATAACACTGCGGTACGTTTATTCAAGCGGACCGATCTGAACTATCGAAGTATCATGTTGAGAGGAAGATGTTGGGCGTTATGTGGGAATTTGAAGTAGGTAGAAGAGAGACAGCATATTCTTAATAATTTCAGAAATATTTGAATTCGTTCATTCACTGGTGCTGTTCATTCAGTGGTGCATTTACCCTACACCTTGCAAAAGACGTCCGTGTACCCCACAAGCATGGAGGACATCAACTTTTGGAACACGGCAGGTCCATTCTTCAGTCCGAAGCTCAACACCTTGAACTGATGGACCTGCCCGTCGGGTGCCCCAAAAGCCGTATATTTTTGCGACTCGGGCGTGAGAGGGGCCTGCCAAAAGCCATTCCTCAGGTCTAGGGTCGTAAATATACTGGCTGCTCCCACCTCTCGAACCGTCTCCTGAATGGGTGGGAGGTTAGGAGCCTCTGATACGATGAGTTTGTTCATTTCCCTGTAGTCCACGCAAAACCTAAGCTTTCCGTCCTTTTTGGGGACGAGGACTACAGGGGAACAATTAGGAGAATTGCTCTGGGTAATCACCCCTGCCTCCGATAGTTTTCGAATCTCCTCATGTACCAGGGCCTTCTGTTCTTCCGACATCCGGCCGTAACGCGAACGGCGAAACGGCCTTTCCTGATGCACCCGGATTTCGTGAACAGCTGCCTTGGTAATGGGTTGTCGTACTGATTCCTCAAATACATCGGGAAAATCCTTGATTACTGCTATAATCCTTTCCCGTGTTTCAGGGCAAAATTGTTCCTCGGAGAACTCCGGCATAGTGATATCGCACAGCCGTCGCTCTGCCACTTCGTTCCAAAACAGGGTTTGCCGGGGTTTCATCACTAGTGACTAAAAGGTTTTTATTTACACACGGGGAAAGGGGGCCTGAATGCCGCTGGCGGCTTATCGTTGGCTCGGAGGGGCCGCCGCCGCTGATGTCGCCCCCTCCAAGTCGTTTCCCAATTATTCATCATCTTCGTCGACGCTTGTTAACTGGTTTAGGTTACGAGCATCATTAGACGAGAACTGGGAATTTGTAGGGTTTCGATTTATTGGGCTTCCGCCGCCTCGGCCGCCACCTCGGCCTCTTGCTGCAGAATAGCTTCCTCGTTGATGATATGTGTCACTTGGCTGATTATTCCTCCAAGAAAAATTATTCGGAGGTTGGTTCTGATTAGGACGGTTGCTATTATCAACTGTCCTGGGCTGCAATGCCTGGCTGGGTACTGGCCCGGAAGCATTTGCTTTTTGGACCAGCTTATTATAGCTGTTAATTGGGGGCACACTTGCTCCTGCTACCCCAAGATCCTCCTCCAGGCTATTGCACAATTCCTTGAATTCCTCGATATCAGAAAAAGTTCTGCCTCTCAAGTACGCTCTGATACTCGGAGTAATCAACTGAGTAATTAATCGAATCACTTCCATCTCCGAAATTTTTGGAATCAATCGCTGAGCCAAGGCCTTTTTCTTTTCGATAAAAATAACTACTTTCTCCTTGGCTTGGTGTTGTCCGTAGAGGCTGGACATCAAACGTGAGACCAGTGAGAAAAATAGTCTATAAAGTTATCTACTGAACTAGATTTGCGAGGAAGTTTTTCGCTTCGAAAACAAAAGTTAGTCTAAATTTTTTTCACTACTTTGTTCACTTTGGCACTGAACGTACAGCATCCGTTAATATTGTCTGGTTAACTGATTTGTTAGCAAAGTCACTGAAGCATAAGCAGGATTATGCTGGTTTCACTTGTAGGCCTGACGATAAAGTATTCAGCTTAGCCTGTAGGCTTCTATCTTCTTCAGCACCAGGAAACAGCTACCAGCTTCCAGGAACAGGTAAGAAAAGGTCTCTTCTTTCAAATAAAAGTCGTGAATGATTTTTCACAACTCCAGTTTTACCCAAAGTACTCAGCTTTGACGGCTGAAGATTCCTCCAAATTGAATTTCGGAATAATTCGGTGATTAGACAGCCACTGCTTGTCTTGCAGGAACGACTAATCAATTTGGTGTTGATTAGTGTTGAACTTTTTAGCATTCGGATTGCTGAATGCAGATTTTATTCTGTAGAAACCAGTAAAAGCCCTTTTACTGGCACTAAGGTTCACGTTATCAATTGATATTGGCTAGGATTATTCTCTGAGAGAACAATCTAAATAGACTGAGCGAAAACGCGCGGGATTTGGGCAAATGACCGTTAAAGTCCCGTTATCTGCGTTTTCTAGGGAGTATTTGACAAAAGTCACTAAATACTCACTAGATCTAGGGAGATATGGAAAGTCAGAATTTCCGATATCACGATTCCTAGGACGGTCCGATATTCGGAGAGCCCCGAGAAAAACCATAAACCAACGTGATTCTTGAACGCCAAAGAAATGCACGTATTCCTTCGCGAGGAATCTATACCCGTTTTCCGATTTGGCCTACCTGATGAGAAATCGAATTGAAATAAAATAATTTGTGAAAACAAATGGAGCCACGGAAACTTTCCACCCAACAAGAGACTAGCGTGTCGAAACCTTGCTCTAAGTGTTCTGTATACCAGGTGCTCGACTGTTTGGGGCCATAAATTAATAAAATTGAAAACTATTCAGGAATTTCCGGTAAATCGGGAAAACTACGTACAGTGGAGTTCCACTGGGTGGAGATTGGGACTTTACATCATACAGGGTGAGACTAGACTAGGGACCTGAATATAATGCAAAAATCTAATATTATTCGACTGGCTTCTAGGTGAAAATTGAGAGTTATCAAGTGTAAACATGGCTCACTAAAGGTGACCATACACAAAAAAAATCATCGTAGGAGCGCGGCGAGCTTGCCCTGCGACACGATCAACGTTTGATTTTTTCGATTCTTGACAGACAGACAGGCAGAGAGTGACAGATATTCAGTTTGATTGAACCAGAACGAACTAATGAATGAACCTAATAAAAAAAAACGTTTTTTGCGGACGCATTTTTACGTGATTTAGCGTTTAAAATTTTAGTTGTTTTTTAGAACGCGATAAACGCTTATTGTAGTCACATTTTTGCGTGTTTTAGCGTTATGAATTTTAGCTGTTTTTTCGAACGCGAAAAACGCCTATTTTGATTGGATTTCTGAGGGGAGGCAGAACAACTTAGGTTATAAAGTAAAAATAAAAGAAAACAATTTGAATACAAATTTATTGAGTATTTTTATTTTGGTAAAATATCACATAACCATTTGTATAGAATATCTACGTTTCGGAGACTGCAATTATAGTGGGTTTGCTTATCAATGTGATGCATACAGGGTGATATACCATCGCCGAATGTGGGAACCATCCATGACGTATTATCATAGTCCTCCAAATTCACAACACGTGTAGGTAGGTTCAATTGATGAAATTTCTCTGTAAGATAGTCACGTTTTTGGAGTCCTCGTACATATCAACATTCTGTAAATTTTTCTTGAGAATGGAATCTAATTGATGATATTCCACAAAGCCAGAGGAATACCTCAATCCATGAACGTTTCGCTCCAAGAAACAGGCAGTACGTTTATCTGCTCTACTCAAAGAGGAAAATGGTATAGTTGGCAGCAGAAGAAAATTACTACATTGAATTCCAATCCTAATGGCAATCTCCTTAGGATGGAATTGTTGCTCGATGGTAAAGCCTTGAATATCTACAACAGCTATTCTCATGTTGACTCTGTGATTGATACTGAAGTGACAAGCATATGTTCAGTTTAATTTGTTTATGATATCGCTGAGTGGGAGGTGCTCAATAACAGTGTCGTGCACAATGATGCAATAGGCTCTAGTATTTTGAGGAAATCCTTCAGATGCCTCGATTTCGAGTTTCACATCAACAGTGGAACTTTTTATGCTCTCATCCCTTCTGGAACAATCGATGACAAAGAGAGTCTTACCAACAAATTCGGTGGAGCTCAGCAGAGGATTAAGTTGATTAGTAATTTTGTAGCTGAGACCGAATTGTGCATAGTTGAAATAGGCTTGCAAAAAATTCCCCTTTGCAAAATTCAGATGCATATTTCCTTTCGGGTAATTTTCACCGTTCAGAGTGAGCGTTATATTGGTTATATTCGAATGAGCGAATATTGTTGGATCATTGTTGAATTTGTTGTAATCACGGTCTTTTTGGAAACATACAATCACATAGCGAGGACTTTCGAGAAACGAGGAAGTCTTGACGGCCCATATTTCACTTTTTGCACCTTGTGTGAGAGCAGGCAACATATGAAGTTCCCATTTTCTGAACGGCATGAGAATAGGAGTATCAGCTTGGATGGCCTTCAAGAGTTGAAATTTAATTTGATCATGTGGAAAGATTCTCTTAACTTTGAGTTCAATATTTTCAATTTCCAACTTGACTGCTGTCGTACCAGCCGGCGATCCAGCGGTCTCCTCTATTTTGAAGCAGTTGCTATCATCTGCAGCTCGTACTAATCGGATGGTATGTTTGCCATAGGAAACACATTGATAATCGTTGAAAATATTGAAAAAATGCTTGATGGGTATGAGCATGTTGAATGTTAGATCAGTGGTGCTGATAACCCCAGCGTTGCTGGGAAAAGTCCAACTTGAATTGGCCAAGTGCTTGATACCTTCGTCAGTGTAGGTGAGAAAGTCTCTGACAGTACTAACAATTCCAACTTCACGGACCGTCTCCTACTCCTTACCGCTTTGTTCATAACTAACAGATTGAAACATGAAAGCACCAGCATTGTTTCCAAATGTTACACGACCATCTCCTTTGGTTTTCACAACTTTTCCACTGATGAATAACAGGCTATTATACAAAGCATCGTAAGCGTCAGATTGATTGATGTTGATTTCAATGACATCATTGTTGTGAAAGGACTTGACATATGGGTAGTAAGTCCGCCATTCCACCTTTTGTATGGATTCATCGTTTTGTGGTTTTCGGAAACTGTTGAACACTTGATTGGACAACATGATAACCGAGAGATTCCAAAAACAGTTTATTCTCCGGTGATAGTAGTTGACGCACGTTGAAGGTCTTGGTGAAGACTGAAGGGGGGTATGGTGGTGAGTTATTCTTATGAATAGTTAGCACCATACTGTCGCTTCAATTCCAAACGAACGATTATTTCTTCGTTTCGAAAATCAACGAGTTGAGAATGCTGGTCCAGCACTCGCAGCGTAATATTGTTTATTTCGTCTCTATGAGCACTGGGTAGATGAATGAGGTGGTTGGGTGTTTCGTCGATTGCGTAACCAGGATCAACGCCAACAGCAAATTCGTATATCGTATGAGACGGTGCGTCGTTGTAGAATGCTCCGAACATAATGTTGCTATCTATGTGTATGGTACGTACTTTAATGATATCTACAGGTAGATCTGATGCGTAATGCAAGTTGGGTTTGAGAAGAATAGACGAAAACCCTAAAATGCGGGCCAAACTGTTTTCAGGTCGGAAATCAATTGAGTGTTTAAGGCAGAATATTTCGCTTTTCAGCGTGTTATTATTCGGTTTGAGGTAGAAAAATTCCTGGGGGTTTTCCTTGTACGTTTTGGGTGTGATGTGTTTGCTGATCAAAGCCTCAATATCACAAATTTCGTAAGAGCCAGTAGGGATATCAATACTCAGTTTAGTTTTGCCGCCGTTTTCGAAGTAGTAGAATTTTGTACCTTCTTCAATGTTGGGTATACTGTTGTACGAATGGAAGCTGAGCAAAGCCAAACTGTATTCTGAATCAGAAACTAATTGAATGGGCGGATTGAAATCGATGGAAAGCGTTGAAGAACGACTCGTTAACGTCAATATCATAGACATGACTGATATAGTGTCGGAAGCGACCCGCCTTAAATAATGAACAACAACTTGGATGAAAAATCATTTATTATTACAATAATAACATTGAAATTGTGCACTAACTGGTCCATGATACTCTGCTTCTTTTAGTGATGTCGTTGACAGTCCAAACTCATTTTGATAATGAATGAAACATGGTAGACGAATCTGCAAAGCGAACCGATTTTTGTAGTCCATTGGTAACCTATGCCATACATCCAGCAACTCCCAAGGTCCTGCGTTCCCAATCAAATATTCGATTGACAAAGCTCGCAGTTGAGTATCAGTGAAATCTCGCAATGATTTATATTTATGCATTTCAGCCAACGATTGATGCATCTCAGCGGTGGACATTATGAAGTAGAAACTTTAGACAACTTGGATGAAAAATCATTTATTATTACAATAATAACATTGAAATTGTGCACTAACTGGTCCATGATACTCTGCTTCTTTTAGTGATGTCGTTGACAGTCCAAACTCATTTTGATAATGAATGAAACATGGTAGACGAATCTGCAAAGCGAATCGATTTTTGTAGTCCATTGGTAACCTATGCCATACATCCAGCAACTCCCAAGGTCCTGCGTTCCCAATCAAATATTCGATTGACAAAGCTCGCAGTTGACTATCAGTGAAATCTCGCAATGATTTATACAGTGCGGTCCAAAGGTATGGAATAAATTCATTTTTAGCGTTATTATGTATTTTATGAAAAAATCCTGAAACAGGTCAATTTTTATTGGCAATTTGACAATTTACAGTATGAAAATATTACCTCCTTCTTGCACCCCCTCTGAATTATGAGCACCCCCTCAAAAATTTTAAATGAGAAGGGGGGTCGTGTGGCATCTTGTTCGAAAGGGATTTTCATTATCTGTTCAGCAATACTAAGTGTTTCATATTTGGTGCAACCATAACTGAGAATTTTTTTTATTAAAATTTAAAAATATTGACACTGTAAATGATGTATCCGTTGAAACAACCTGAAACAGGTCGATTTCTATTCTCAATTTGACAATTTATAGTATGAAAATATCACCCCCTTCTTGCACCCCTTCTGAATTATGAGCACCCCCTCAAAAAATTTGAATGAGAAAGGGGGTTGTGTTGCACCTTTTTCAAAAGGGATTTTCATTCTCTGTTCAGCAATACTGAGAAAATTTATTCTGAATATGTCAAATGTTGATAGACTGAAGGAAATAATGTAACATAATGTTTAGGAAGTATATTTCAATTTGTTTTACAGTTAAATTAAATGTTCAAAATGACCACCATTCACTTCTTGACAATAAGCAAGGCGATCTTGGAATTCTCGTAGAACATTTTGTAGGACCTCAGGGGTTATGTTGTTAATTTCTTCCGATATCCTAGTTTTTAAATCTGCAATATTGTCTGGTCTATTGAAATATACTTTTGATTTTAAATAACCCCATAAAAAGTAATCGAGAGGAGTCAAATCGGGGGATCTAGGCGGCCATTCAATCGGTCCACGTCTGCCAATCCACCTATTGGGAAAAACTTCTGTCAAATAATCTCGAACAATACGTGTGTAATGCGGTGGAGCTCCGTCTTGTTGATACCAAATTGATCTATCTATTCCATTTGGATCATTAACATCGGGAAAAAGTCGTTTTAATGTAGGCACTAAAAAGTTCATCAAAAACCCTAGATAAACCTCACCATTAATTGTGCCTTCAAAAAAATAGGGGCCAATAATTTTGTTTTTAATGATACCAGCCCAAACGTTC
This sequence comes from Chrysolina americana, assembly GCA_958502065.1. NCBI lineage: Eukaryota > Metazoa > Arthropoda > Insecta > Coleoptera > Chrysomelidae > Chrysolina > Chrysolina americana. The sequence goes on along the minus strand of OY293419.1, from coordinate 21,343,485 downwards.
ACTTTTTTGGGATATTGTGTGTGAGACTCACACATCCAATGAGGATTTTCTCTGCTCCAATATCTACAGTTTTGTCTATTAACCGTTCCATTTAAATAAAAAGTAGCTTCATCAGAAAACACAATTTTGTTTATGAACTGCAAATCTGCTTCGATTCTATCCATCATCAGTTCACAGAATTGTTGCCTTCTATCAGGGTCATCCTCATTTAACTACTGAACCAACTGAACTTTATAAGGATGGTATTTTTCTTTATGTAAAGCTCTCAATATCGATGATTTACTTACATCATTGTCGGCGGCAAGTTGTCTACTTGTCATATGCGGATTTTCCTCAATCGCTAACAGTACATCTAACTTTTTCTCCTCATCCAATGCAGCATTTCGACCTGGTTTTTGACGAGTTTTTACATGTCCAGTTTCACGGTATTTTGTTTCTATTTTGCTAACTGTAGATTGTGATACGTGTTGACCAGGGTATTTATTATTGAACATTTCACAAACTTCCGTTTGAGTTCGTGTTTTATTACCGCATCCAAGCATAATTAAAATGTCTATTCTTTGATTTTCTGATAAATGAGCCATAGATGAATCGAATACACACAAAAATATTTTTCAATACACTGACGTCTGCCAGCAACTCACAAATATCAAAATAACAGTAGTCTACTAGATTGACATTATATTATTTATGGGTTTTGTGAATAATTCTTTGGTGTCTTCAACGACTTTTTCCTGACTTTTTTAGCAAGACAGATAAGAAAGTATAAATTGTCAAATTGAGATTAGAAATCGACCTGTTTCAGGTTTTTTCAACGGATACATCATTTACAGTGTCAATATTTTTAAATTTTAATAAAAAAAATTCTCAGTTATGGTTGCACCAAATATGAAACACTTAGTATTGCTGAACAGATAA